>VZTR01031133.1:1397586-1504740 GCA_013400775.1 Chaetops frenatus
TGCTTTGCTGAAGAACCCCTGAAATGACACCCTCGGAGAGGCTGCTCTTTCTTTGCTTTTGGGAAATTATAAGCTCTGAGAAGTTGTGTCATATTTTGAGCCAAGGAGGGTTTTACATGGGATTCTTTTTATTTATTTATTTATTGTTATTGGGCATTGTTTCTGTGTTTGATCAATTATGACTGGAAGGACCAGACCAAAAGGAATTCGAGGAATGTGCCAGAATAAAGCTAACTCTCTATCAAAATCTTCAAGGACTCACATCCATTCAGAAACCTCCTGCATTAAGACTTGCTAAAAATCATCTTTGATTCAGGGGAACAGGGGAACAGCACATCCCGATTTTCCAGGCATTGCAATATTGGGCTCCATAGTCCCAACTTTAATGTAAGGTGAAGTCTGCAAAAAGTTTTCAAAATAAAACACTGCACATCTGGACATACATGGAGCTTGAAACTATGGAAGTGAAGAATGCCCCTGTTATTTTCCTACACTATCAATTATGATGATAACCACATTCTAGGCTGTTGATTAATTATAATCAATAAACATCTTCATTTTTAAGAGAAGACAGATGTTAAATCACTCTAAATAACTTTAAAAAATATGATAATGGGATCATTTTTCATCTTCTAATGAAGAAAGGACAAAACCATAGCAGCCTAAGTGAGCTCAAACAAGAAAAAGCCAAAATCAAGCATCTATTTCAAGTACCAAAATATTTTGAAGAATCTAAATATATCAGTTTGGTTCTAGTAAACATGAATCAACTAAGAGCAATCACAGAAAGCTTTTTTGAGAAATCTGGGCCAAGATGTTCAGTTTATGCTTGTGGATCTGCTTCCCAATTGTTAAAATCAACAAGTGTCAGATTCTATTTTGTGATCTGTCCAAAAATTGTGTCGTTATTTTACCACACACCTACTTTAAAATGAGTAGAAAGACGTGAAGAAAGCAAGATTCACCATTTGCCCAAATATATAAAAATAGCTGTTCCTGCATTTCCTACAAAAGTCAACCTAAAGTTTTATTTATTCTTTAAAACAGACAGTGAAAAAATGAATCCATGAATAGTTACTAACTACAATTAAAGCATACTCCCAGGGAAGTGTGCATTCAGAACATCAGATTTGCAGGAAGTCTGATTGATTCCAAGAACCACCACCGCATCTCCAGATCAACCAGTCTTACTAAAGACCTGTTCTGACACCTATCATGACCCTTTGAATAACAGTATATCTATAAGGCAGTAACTTCAATAAAAAGTAAGAATGAATGTCATGAGCATAGGAGAACTTACTGCTCTGTGCAACTCAAGTACTTACATTTAAAAGGCTGGTGATGGCATCAGGCTGTATTTTTTTTACATCATCATAACATGGCCACACTATTTTCCTCTTAGTCTGAGAGACTGAACCATCTGTTTGGTCATTTTCTTCTGAAACATTGCATTTTGCAGGTACCATGGTCCAATCATAGGAAGGACCTGTAGCCAGTATCTCTTCTACATAGTAATCCCACTTTTTGAGGCTGGACATATTTACATTTGGCTTCAGTGCCTATTTGAAACAAAGTGTTATTATAATGACATGAAGGAAGCCTTTGAAATTAAGATTTACAATACAGTGCCTGTATTTTCTGGATTATTCTAAATTGAATTCTACAATGGTGAGTGTACTGTGAATTTTTAAAAATTATTCAAGACACAGCTCAGTCTAGGGGACAGACATTATCATATAAGACAGTGATATAGATAATGTGATTCAATCAGATTGTTATGAAATGTGTCCCATTATGACTCGAAACTCATTCCCCTTTAAAGACAATTTTAATAATAATAATAATTTATATAATTGAATGTAATTGAACAGGGAACCTTGTTTAGTTCACCAGGATGCATGAATACATGTTCCAGAATTTGGCCCTTTAAATTACATTTCCATGACTTTCAGATACTCCTCCAATCAATCAGGTAGGGTCAATTTTGTCCATTAAATATTTAACTCAGTTCAGGAAAATTACGATATCAAACTGTACTCAAGGAATCACTCAGAATAACAAACCATCTGTATTTTCAAAAAAATTATACCTCAACTTCAGCAGGGGCATAGAGGTAATTGAAGAAAATAGGGCTCCTTTTGTGCATCTTTTCAATGCATTCCCAAATACAAATTCCTTTCTTGGCATGTTTATCTCCTTTATCTTCAAACAATGTCCCTGGGGAAAAGAAGACCAGCAAAAAGATGGCTTTATGATAGTGCATAACAAATGCTAAAGCACAGCCTCAATGAATTTCACAGACTGAAGGTGTAGCAAAGTCTACTATCAAATGCCTCTGCAGCAAGAAACAAATAAAGAAGATAAATAATAGAAATTAATGGGTTTTTTTAAATAAAATGGTTGCTCAAGTCTAATCTGCCCCACAGATACACCAGTTTTTAAGAAAAGCATTAAAATTGATCATGTGCCATGAGAACCAGCCCACAAAGCAGAGAAATTTGGAGCATGTTTTAGTGGAAAAGTCCCAAGAACAGCCTCAACTGTGGTGATGTAGCCTCAGTAAGAGGGCTCTGAGGGGAGGAAAGGCTTTAGAACCAGTAAGAGTGCACATGATAGATGTAGTAAAAAAGAAAATATAAAAAGAGAAACACTGAAGATAATGCAAGAGAAAGAAGTAGGAGGTAATAGATGGAAAGGCTTTTCTTTCTTGCCACTTTTTATGCACTCTCTGATGGATTCCCAGAGACTTTGTTTCTGTTAAAAGGCGGCATTTAGTAGGGAAAATGGAACTATGTGGATAAATTACAAAAAACCCCTGAGGCATAGAACTAATTTCTTCCACTCTCTCTTAGTGCCATCAGAGGCATGGCTCAGGAATCACTGATGCAGAAAATACTACATGGTCTTCACCTCTATTTTGCTTTTTAGACCTGAAATGTAATTCATTATGTGGTCACCACACAGCTACTGGACCATCTTAACCCAGGCAAATTTTTGTAGACCAAATATTGAGGAGAAAAATATCAACAACTACAAAAGCAATATGCAATACACAAAGATGACACATACCATGTTCTAGTCTTTCATAATCTGAATCCAGAAGAAATGTTTTAAATCGATTTGATATGTGATGAAAAGCCAGAAACTTCAGATAATATTGATTGAACTCAAACTCTGTCGGGTATTGGTTATGAATCTAAAAAANTAGATATGTAAGAAATAATAAAGTGAAATGACAGCAAAACAATTCCTCCATGAATACTGAAAACAAATGGCAAATGTCACACAAATCCTTCTAACATTTTGTCCTAGAATATTTTTTGGCTAATTAAATTCATTTACTGTCTATGCTGCAAAAACATTTCAGAGCAGATAGAGTGAACTGTATAATAAGCAGTGTTATACTCTTTACAAACCCCATGACTCTTCCAGGAAATCCAGCTGGATATAAATCTGCTAAGGTAACTCTTGAGTCACCAAGTAACTTCTCAGGTAAAGATGCTACTCCTGGATGTGGCTGGAATTCAAACTTTAACTAGAAGATTTCCCTGGATTTCTTGCTATTGCTCAGAACCCCACCAAGCAGACCAATACCGAGAAAATGCTGCAAATGACATTCCATCTACCACTCCTGAAACAGACAATTTCTCAAGTACTTGCAAGTCTATGCATACTTTTCAAAATACAACTCCAAATATTACAGTATGAAAAAAACCCCATACTGAGGACGTGTCTTGCCATTATTCTTTTAAAACAGTAAAAACAATGTCATTCCTTAAATTGTTACCCTCATCAGGCTGTGGGCCTGTCTAATTCAGTGAATGTCTCCAACATGAGTCAGGACCTGATATTTATTTAAGAAAACTATACAAGAATATCAGAGTACAGCACTGTGAAATGGCTGGTTCTTCACAGCTGCTTCTCTTGAGCATTATCATAAAGAGCCTGCTGTAAGATTTTAAGCATGAGGTTTAATACTCACGGCAAAAATTTCTAGCACTAGTTATTGACATTTATACTTGATATCCACATAAAATGAAAGATTCTAAAAATTTTGATGAGATAGAGCTCCAAAAAATTCCCTGAGTTAATTTAAAATTTACTCTTCAAATAACTTTATGACTCATAATCTTTATTTTCAGAATAAACATGGCAGTTAACTGAAAAATCCTAATAGCAGTGGAAATCACTACAGCTTGCAATTGAAAAAGAAATTGCTGATTGAATTTCACATTTGAAATAAGTCCCACTGTGCTTGGTCTAGCTTCACATCAAACCTGGAATATACCTTTAGTTCTGCAATCTTCCCGTGCCTTGTCTTTTGCACTCCCACCACTCATTTTCCTGTTCCTTACTTTCTCTCTAATCTCTTATCAGATTCTCTCTCAACTAAGCAGTTACTCAATGGGGGTTTTTTCAGTACTGATGGGAACTGATATTAGGATTACTTGAAGCTCCTTACATTTAGATTTTCACATAGACCAGCTAAATAAGGGGTCTAAATAAGAGGAAGAAAGTGTTTAGCAAGGAGAGGTTTTCTACTGAACATCCAACAGTGACAGGAAAATCCCTTGAAAAGACCTGTAAGCATCCACTCAGCATTTCAGTCAAAGAATTTGTTGTTATCATATGTCAATATTATCTTGGGGCTGGGCATTTAAAATGCTAAGATACTTTAAGATATTAAGATATGTCAGTTCAATATACCCACTCTTATTTAATCCCCACTTTTCCCCTCATACAAATACTACATTCCTGCACTGATTTGTAAGAATAAAGCTAAGCAATTTTTTTTCCTATAATAATTTCAAGAGTTCAATTTCATAAACAAATTAAATATTTAGCTCTCTTTATAAAAATAACTTCTTCCCATATCTTCTTTAGTACAGATTATCTCCTTGTGTTAGGAGAAAGTTTTTTTAAAATATACTGTAAGAAGGAAAGGCAACAATCTGCTATTTGACATGAATTACATACAGGGTCTTAACTTCTACTTATGGTCCAGCAATTATTTTAATACATGTAAGAGTTACAAGAACAAGCTGCTGATAAACTCCTATCATGGACCTTCAAGTTGTTGGTGATTCCCTTTCTGAGATTTCTGGATGTGGAAGTATTATTTTGTAATAACTAAAAGTTATTTTAATAGAATTTATTTTTAAAGAGAGAACAACTATAAAACATTTCTTTGATAGAGGTAAACAATGTAGTAATTGTTGTTGCCTTAATCTCCATAATATATGAACATTTAAAATCTGATTAAACCTATAAGTGTTTCTTATATTATGATTGGAGAAACTCAGCATTTTAGAATTCTTTTTAACATTACCATGTTTCCACTGAAGTATCTCCTAAATGTATTTAATAATCTTGTAGATCTATCAGCCTTCCTTAGTTTTCCAACACATTTTGATTTTTAAATTCCATTATACATTGATTTTTACTTATTATGAATGACAAATATAGTACTCCAAATGTCCTGTGCTGGTAATTGCTATGAGGCTACTCCTGCAAACCCTGGAATAACTGAGCACATCTCCCATGGGAGCCGCACTCACCTCCTCTAACACAGAGCACTGTAACAGAGCTCCTTATTGAGCTTAAAAGAAGTGAGCTCTAGAAAATCATCCTGTTTTAATTATATTTAATAAATTTCCAAATAGATTCAGAAGAAAAATAAGAGAAGCTTCCTCACTGACATCACTTGCATAAACTCAGTCTCCTTAGAAGCAGGGAAAGTATCTGCCAGATGCTGCTATTGTGAAAGACTGATTTTGCATTAATAATTCAGCTGACACCTGGAGATATTGGCATAAACAATGACTTTTTATGAGATGATGCAGTTCTAATTTAGGAATCACTGCTTCATTTGTTTTCTCTGTATCTTCAGTTTAACCCATGACATTTAATGCATGTACTGGCTCTGTGGTAACTCTCTTACTGCACCTAGTGTATGGATTCTAAAGGTTAAAAATACTTTGAAAGGACCAAATGTTTGCTTCCAGTTACTGGGTAATTTTTAAAAATGGATCATAATATATTACACTTCAGGGTCAAGTTGCAATCTAATTGGATTCTGTAGTTGTGTAACAATTTGCACAGAAACCAATGAAACGTCACAAAAATTTTAAAGTACAGATGTTGAGAAAACTTATTTCTTATGGTAAATTAATACAGAATTTCAACCAGTAATTTGACTTCAAAAGCAATTGCCCTAGAATTTCCAACCACACTGTTAGAATTTGGTAACTCAATACTATGCCATCATCATGAGTTAGAAGAATAATCTAACTGTAGTTCTAGAAAAGTTACTCAGAACTGCATTATCCATGGGACTGTAAGTTATTTAGCTTACAGTTTTTTTTCTAATAACAGACAAATCTGTGTTATCTGTATTACACTTACTATGCTTCCCATGCCCTGCCTTGGGTGAAGGTAACACTGGGTAAAACAATTATAACCCCTACACAACCCTATAATTCCTCACAGGGAGTTATTGTCTCCATCAGATAGACAAGCTGAACTGCTTCTAATGGTCTCTTCTACCAATTTTTTTCCAACATTTTGGCTGGGAAAAGCAGGCAGGCTGCCAAGAACCCCTGAGCTGAGAGACTGGAAGGGTGGTCTCTCCAGCAGAGCAGCAGTGAATAGCTCCAGCCGGGCTGCAGGAGGTGCTGGTCCTGCTGATACAGCTGCAGCCAGGGCAACTGCACACAGCTTAAACTCACAAAGCACAAAATACACATCTCTCTATAAAATTATCTGTTAATAACCTGTGTATTTGATAATGCATTGGAAAGATGGAGCCAGATACCTGCTGAGTGACAAGCAGCAAAGCTGCTACTTGAAGTGAGTTACAAAGGCAGTGTTCTTTTATTTCCCTGACACATTCACATGTGCAGCCTGAGGCAAAATCGTACCTGGCAGTTGTCAACAGCAGGGATTTATCCCACTTTGCACTTCATCCTAACTTTTAAAGGTAGGATGATTATAATCCACTATTCCATGTCCTTAGAACTGCAGATTGTGTTAAACTTTATTCAAAGAAAACTGAAGAATTCTGCCGTGAAGAAAACACAGCTCATTCTATTTCATGACAATAAACCAAATTCCTTAAATTTAATTTTGAACTTTCTTCTGGATAACTCATTTGTTTCCAAAAGCTGTGCATGTCTGAATCACTTGAGAAAGAAATACTGCACGGGTACGTGCGGATAATTTCTTTGCCTTTCTTAATGCCAACTTTGTAAGATTTATTACAGTAAAACTGAAGCAAAGTGTTTCCAGGGGCAGAAGCAGGATGTAGGCTACATCTACATCAGCAAGTAATCAGAAGCAACCCAGAGTAGACAAAAAGACTGAAGCAGCTGGTGCTGAGGTCCCTGCAGCCATACCACACATTTGTGGTTCTACCTGGACTAATCTAGACCAGATAAGTGGATGATTCATTTTGCTTAGATGACCCCAATGGTTTTAAGCTGAGTGACAAATCAGTGGTTCAGATCTTGTAAGAGGTGGTAAGAGGAGATGCTGGAAGGATTCACTTCAAATTTACACTACTGCTTAAAATCAGATGTAGATTTACTCCTTTCTACTAATGGATGGTATTATCCAATCAGACAATTTAAGCTTAGGGAAGACACCTGACAGCAGAGAGAACACAGCACCAAGATAAATTATTAATTCACAGAACTGAATGAACCACCAGGCAGATGGGTTTCAGTATCAGAGCACATGGCAATTTTGTCCTGTTGTAGCCATTGCAACCAAGAATATGTTTTTTTTTCTATTTTAGAAGAGGAGCATATTTTTCCATACCATGATTTTTCACGCATCTTCTTATAAGCTCACTCATTATCAGTCTCACATGGATATATTTGAAGATTGCTTTCCATTGGTTTAGCAAGTTATTTAATCTGTGGAGGTTTCTTCAGGTAGCAGAATAAGACTACTCACAGAGTCCTCTTTCATGCAAGTATTCACTACCAATGTGTGCTCCCAGTAAAAAGGCTGGTGCTTTACCAGTTACTTTCTGTGATACACAGTCATCCCTCACATCTTAACACAGGTTAATAATGTCAAGGAAACTTTCAACCTTTTCAGTGAGAAAAATCGGAGAAGTGGGAAAAGAAGCACATGTACAAGGTGAACTATGCAAGCACCCCTCTTACATTTGCGTACACAGAAACTCTGCAAAGAATTTACATTTAGTGGTTTGAGATGAAGAAAAGGACAGATGTCAGAATTAACCCAAAATGAGTATCATCTTCTTAACCTTACTGCTTCCTATACAATGCAATTGTTGGTGTCCAGCTTCTTCTGAACGTGTGCTAGACATAAAAATCAGAACATCTCAGAACCCCTGGTTTAGAGCTGCCACTGTTTCCAGAACTGGTGCAGTACAAGGCCTCTTCAAGGCTCATCATCAGGCACAAGGAATTAAAAACTGTCTAGTCAAGATCCTAAAAATCAGTCCATTCCTTCTTCCGAATAAAGGACTCTGAAAGCCAGCTATAGCTTAAAAACCTTCTATTTGAAATCTCTACATAAATGACCTTCCCAGACATCCCTCTGAGTCTGCTTTGTGTAGGTGGGTCAGTCTCCTCTAGACAACCATTCCAGCTCTTCTTGAGGTGAAATCCATTCACTTTAATAAACCCTAGGGAATGATGTTACCAGTCTTCTCCCAAAACAGTATCTAAAACATCTGAAATATTGGCATAGACACATTTCTTCATGAAACCTTCTTGTAAATGGAAGTTAGAGATTGCCTTACCTGATGCACACAGTCTAAGAACTGTAAGAAAACAGGAGCAAATCCACTACCCTGACAATTTAGGGTCAGATTGCTGCGTTGACTGAATTTATGACCAAAAGAGAGCCATTCTTTCTCCACCAGCATTCGGAAGCCTTCAAGTGTCCTGTAGAAAGGATCACTGAGTAACTGCACCAGAGATACCACCTAGATCACAAGACAGGATATTCTGTGTTACAAGTGACAGAAGTTAGGAGAAACCTTTAGTAAATGAATATAAGCATTCAATAACCTGTTTATTGTTCAAGAAAGCAAAAGCTTTCGTATAAACTCAATGACAAGTATTTTATCACATACATTAAGTACTTCTATAAAACAAACCAAATAATTTCACATGAAAAAGCATCAATTACATTGAGACTTTATGGTATCTCTAGAAGTAAAACCGAAGCAGCTACAGACTTGGGAGGTGATTACAATGCTTACTACATTTAAATTAGATTTGAAATTAAATCCCTCTTATAACAAACATTTAAAAGATAGTATCTGCTACCTCAGCAAAGAAAGCATTAAAGCATTGGTCCTGAGGGTGACTTCAGAGTTTCTGCACCAGCCAACTGCAGTCTGTTTTTATACACAGCATCTCAGGAGACTTTAAAATGCAGAACAGCCTTCTTGCACTTCCAGCTATGTCTCTACTCTTCATTGTTTGGCAATTATTCCAGTAATTATGGTCACATTCTTTTGTGTGTTTGTTTACCTGGTATTAGGATGCTGGCTGCACACAAAGGTTTTATTTATTAGAATTATGGATATCTGTGTTTCTCTTCTGAATTATGAAGCAGCAGCATGGACACAATACATCTACTAAACCAGGCAGCAGATCTTGATTCACCTACTTTATAGTTTGAGGTGATCTGTCCTTGCAGCTGCTGTTACAGGCACTTTGGCACAAATTTAATTTCTCCCTGTGTGGTCTCCTAACATCACTTCTGGAAACTGAATGGAAGAGAATGAATCCCTCCTGTGTTTCAAGTGTACGATGTTTAAAATGATAAATGAACAGTTGTGGCAACTTTTAGCTTTCATTCTTACACATGATCAGGTGCAGGAATGCAGATCTTAATATCTAAGCCTTGGAACTGTTAAGATCATCAGCACCTTTGGAACGAATTAATTTTAAGGAATTATTTTATTATGTAAATTGCAAATGAATGTAAGGATTCATGCATTCTTCTCTGCTGCCACAACACAAATTTATTCATGTAATACCAAATTATCTGTCACTTGTGTAAAAGAATTATTCCCTGATGTTTTTTCTTAAAAATTTAACTACTTCAAGGTTTTCATAGCAGCTTACTTGAGCAGTAATATCCCAGCCATCTTCCAAACAAACCATAACAGAAGAACCATTTTCCAGGAGTTCAGAGATGATCACACCCAGCTGCATTATCCTGTGAAGCTATAAAGTATTACGAATGAGTAACACACTCTAGATAAATCTTTAGATAATATCAATAAATAGAGAATTTTCATATTTAGTACTTAAAAATGTATTCCTGGATCTACATATAGCACAGAGAAATACATTGATGCAACTGATTAGGCAACAATAAAATGTAACAGTCTAAGGATTTCCATCCGAACTACAATAAAACTAGGGGAAGTTTTGAAGAGAGGAACTTAAAGTATTAAAGCCAATGAGTACTGTAATAAAACAGCTGTTATAAAAAGGAGAATGGGAACAACACAGTTGACAGATTTACTGGAGAGAAATTCCATCTGGGGCTTAACACTAAAATAATTTCCTGTGAAATGTTAAGGTTCCATAAAGTCACTAAGTACTATGATGGAAGAACCTATGCAAGAAATTTACAAGATAATATTACTAATATTCAATCTCATGCAAGTTGGAAATTAATGAATTGAACAATAATAACAACAATAGAGAAGGAGTTTAGACAGTTGGGCAGAACAGGCTAAAATATATGAAAAGAGGACACTTTAATTATTTGCACTTTAATACTCATTACACAGTGATGCTAAAGTAAGCAGGTTAAAGAAGTTTGGGTGAATCTGAGCAATTTAATCTTACTATGAGACCTCACATTATTATTACTAAAAAGAAAAATCTATATGATGATTTTACCATTTTGGTATACTATGACAGCACTCTTGGTAAACAACATAATAGGTAATACACAAGCAATTCAGTTTTTTACAGCAGAGTGAAACTTTTCTTTGTGCAGCACTGAATATAATCCAACCAATAGAAGCAATAGGAAAGATGAAAGCCTGAAAGAAGGAAGAAAAGAGTATAGGAAAACATAAATAAAAGATGGTAAGAATAATCTAAGATCATTTATGCAAGGAAAAAATTAAGTTCAGAAAGTACAGAAGGCACAGGAAAGTGAGAAGAAAATAAATGGAAGAAAATAAGAGGAAAAAAGATCAACCAAACAACAGTTAAACCCTAGAAAATTCATCCTTATTCATGGCAGCCTGCTTTCTTCCTCTTAAAAAACTGATGAATATTGCTATGGAAATTGTGATAGAGAAACCTTGACTCCTCTGAGCATTCACACAGCCATTATTTAGAACCCAATCCAAAAAGACTAATTTTCCTGCAATTTTTATAGGAAAAGATTGAAAAGAGAACCACTTTTAAAACCAAGCTTGTTTATTCTTCTATGCTTTCTTAGGCAGTAGAATAGAAGGAAGGCTGTTTTTTCCCATCTTTAATGAGGAAACTGATATGCAATCTGGTTTTACAGATTCATTGTTAAAAATGCAAACCACTATTTTTATAATTTGTGTTCAGAAGACAAGGCAGCACTTCAATTTTCTTCTATGTATTGATATTCTTATAAAGAGATAGTCCATACAGTGTTAAAATCAGTAATGTTAAACTTCTATTCCCTAGAAGAGGAAAGCATAATACAATAAAAACATTTCTGAGATGACAGATCTAGGTTCTTTCATGGGAACAGTAGAAAATGTACCAAATCAGTCATAAATTAACTTTATCAGTCATAAATTAGCTTTATCACATAAGTCAGACATGACATGATTTAAACCACAGAAATGTGGTTTAAATGTAAGAAAGCTAGTGTGTGACATTGTGTCCTAGTCCTCAGCAGAGTGATGCACTCAAAGCAAAGACTGAACCTCTCCAATTTGCCAAAAGAGAGTAACTTCAGTATTATCTGCCCTTCACCCCTGGGCTGCTACAGGAACATGTTTATTTCATTAATTCAATGATGAAATGAAATTCGATTCACTTATCTACACTACACTACTTGCTCAACCACTCTGTTATGGAAAATGTTCACATGATGAGGAAGTCAAGTCTTTTTTGTGCTCTCCTCACTTCTCCCCTTCCTGAAAACCTTGGTGGCCAGACCCAGCCATGACCAGCTCCTGCTCTCACCTCAGGGAGAAGTTAGGCCACCCCTTGCAGCACATTTCAACCAGAAATGCATTTGCTGAGGTGTAGTAACTGACATGTTACTCACAAGTATTTCCTCCTTAAGGAATCAGCGTAAATTTCTATTCTGCTTTCTGTGATTAATTACATTTAAGAAAAGTATATTCAGTAGTGGATTCCAAACCTAACAAGCAGCTGTTAAAAAACATTCGCTGTAATTAAAGTGGTTTTAGATTTACAAAGAGCTGGCTTTCCCACATCCTTCTTAATCTGAATCTTGCCGAGCTTGCTCTGGTCTTGCCTTTGTTTGGTTAATATTTATGTAAAGAAATATGAGATGGGGAAATAAAGGTACAGATTCAGAGAGAAGAGTGCAACACACATAGAATCCTCTCTTCCCCATATCCCACAACAGATGTTTGCTTGTTTTTTAACTTGTGAATATCAAAACTCAGGGTGGGAACACACAGGAAGAGTCAAATATTGGTTTTAAATTCAAAAAACTCATTTATTGTTCCACACTTTTTTCTGATTTTTAAAATATATAAAATAAGAAAAATAATTTAAAACCAAGACCATGAATTTTTATAGAGAGAACCCAGTCATGTCACCATGTGTGTTTCATGTTATAAAACATAAATTTTGTTATAAAAATGCCTCCCATATTTGTAAACGTTATGATGGTATTAAAATAATGATAATGCTTAAGTAATGCCAGAACAGATAGCATGCAAAATGATTACAATGAGCAAAGAAGAACAGCTGGTTAGAACACAATAATCCACTGTCACAAGAGCTTGGAATTTATTTTGTGTGAGCAGCACTGCATATAGATTATCAGAAGTACCTGTCAGATAAATTACCTGTGGGAACCACTCTGACTCCCCAAGTGCTTTGAGGAATGTTGCCTCAGAATCAGTAGGAATAGTGCTGGGAACACAAGCTCTCATCAGCTTTTTAAAGCTCGCCTTTGTCTGTCGGATGTCACTGAATTCAACAGGAACAAACTCACAATTCAAAGCAAAATCAAGTTTGAACCCCTGTATGAAAAGGACAACAGCAGATGTAATTTAAAAGGGAAGCATATTTTTTCACTGACAGTCTCCTTAAATCCCAAAGTCTTGCCTGCTTTATTGCTAAATAATTAGTTCCTCATGAAAAATTGGTGTAGTTAAACACCTGCCCTGAATAATAAAAAATATAATAAAAATCCTTACAAAATATACCATAATAAAGTACCCAACTATAACCATTACAGCAGAATGTACTGCACAGCAGACATATTTTAATAATTATTATAATTATTCTAGCAGTAATAGTGGTGAAAAAACAAAATAGAGTGACAATCTGTTGAGTTTTTTATACACACCATAGTGGGCTTCCTTCAACGTTTTTGATTTTAGCAAATCATCAACAAACAAATAAAAACGAAAATATCTGTATGGATGACATATGAACAGTGCAGGACACATTTTGGGAGTTCTATAAAGCAGATAAAAGTAACCCCCCAACCCAAAAAGAAGCCCCATAACTGCAAATCAGCTGAGTCATCTAAACAATCACTGGACATTGAGGGAATTTTTGTCTGAAGTACCTAGTTCAACACAGAGCAGCAGCAGGATGGTTTTCCTAGCAGAATTCCTCATGTTTTATTTAACTTACTGCATTTAGCAATAAGAGAGGAGGATTGAATTCAGAGAACAAGTCAGCTGACTGAAAAAAAACCCCACCAAAACCCAACAGATTACGATGAAAAGGATAATATGGAGAACATTATTGGGAAAAACAATTCTCATGAAGCATCACTGAAGATGTTCATGCCAAACTTTTTGAGTTTTCTTCAGAAATTGCTTTCATTGAATTAAACTTGGCCTGCAAATAATCTTCATTAAGCTCCTTCACAGGATGCCAAGCCAAAATGTAGGAAAGTGAAAGCCTGGCTTTAATTCTGTTTATATTTTGGCATGGTTCAAAAATAAATTCAATAACTCAACAATGGTAAGTTGTAATAATGCATGACAAAAGCAGCTGAGGAAAGTAGCACCATTTCTTTAAAATGTGTATTTCTGTTTTCCTCATCAACTTACGTGACATATTTAGCAGAATAAAGCAGTAGTTTCTGCTACACAACTGTAGATGCATGACTTAACTCTTCACTTATCATCCATTAAGAACTCAAACAAATAAAAATAGTCATTATTAGTGGATTATAGCAATTTAATTCTATGTAATTGATGCCTTATTCTGATACAGCATGACGCCACCGCCTCCTGACAGAATATAATTTCAGAAAAAAATGAATAGTGATGTATTTTCCTACTACCAATAATGGTTTGCAGGTCTTTTGTATTTAAAAAAATACAATATTATTTTATGTATGTTCACATTTTGAATCAGAAAGTAGAAAACAACTGATTTTTTAATCTTTGACTGCAGAGATTTTTTTTAAAATCTGAAAACATTTTCAGAAAATAAGTAGAAGTATTAAGAATTAGAGGATACCTATTTTTCAAACAGCTGCATCTAAAACATTAGCATCTATCAAAAAAATACAAACAAAACTGCAGACATCATGATCCTCTTCATGTAATCCAATCAGGAGTTTTGGGCTGGCCTTATTCTTATCAATTTGGCTTTGGGTGAGTTTAGTCCTGCTCACAGTAATGAAGGTTTCCTTCTCTGGTAATTATCAATCTTCCCTGACTAACAACATTTTGTTTCCTTCATAACATATTTCCATCTTACCTTGAATATTATTTACTGTTTGCAACAACATGAGAATAATTAAACTCAACCAAATAAAAATGACATTAAACATTTCAAAAAAAAATTGCCATTACCCGTAACTGAGATTTTTCTCCAAAAATATAGAGGGCTGCTTGTCTTCTCAGAAGCTGACTTTGCAGAAAAGAGCTGCTGCTGTAGGGGGGGGTGTTATCTTTCCCTGCAAGTCTTGCACCAACGTCAATGAATGGAGTCTGAGTGTTGATAAATCGGTTGCTTGAACGAAGACTCGCCCATACACCTTCATAAGGATGAAGAACATTAAAAAACCTCTTTGTGTGAGGTGCTGGAGACCATAATTACTAAGACATATGCTTAAAATATGTTACATGCATCCCTCACAGGACGTAATTAACAGCATGTACTGGAAAGAAATAGCAGTAATATGGTGATAAATCACAATTTGCAAATAGCAGTGTCCACGTAAGTGCACAGAAATGAAATTTCTAGAGGGACAGAAATCAGGGAAGTACAGAAACCCCAAAGCTAGCAACAACATAAGTGAAACAGTGCAGGGTGATGTGGAGCCGCAGACTGCACCTGAAAGCAGCAATTTTTGAATGGCACCACACCAACATCCCAACAGCACATTGAGTTTGCACACTGTACACCTTGCTGCTGCAGCTCTATTGGCACTGCCAGGAGAGGAAACTCCTACAGCACACAGACGTGCTCTAATCTCAGCATGCTTGAGTCAGTTTTGGTGATTTTAACATAAGATAAAGCAGTGATAAACCAGATTGCCAAGGGCTGTTTAATGCTAGAAGACAAGGAGTAAATACTTTTCTGCCTCCTGTACCTCAATTAACAACCAGGATCTTGTGAGATTGTTTTTGTGTGTGCCATGTGAGGCATGTGAAAGGTACTGGATTCTCAGAGTATGAATAGCGCTACTTGAAAATCAAATCCTTCAAAGTACACTAAATTTGGCATCCAAATGGCAGTGTGAAATTCTTTATCCCAATATGCAGTAAATCAGATTATCAGAAGAGACTCTTGTCCATAAATCTGTGAAGCAAGATATCCAAAAGAGGCACCAGAAATACCTCATAGTACTAGAAATTTAGATACTAGAGGACTAACACTCAGCCCTCTTCAGGAATATCCAATAATATGCATAGTTAACCCTTCTTGCATAGAAGGAAAAAGATGCACATAACAGTAAAACCCACTGAGATAACCAGCAAAATAATTTTATTCTTTTATTATTTATAATTTTTTTAGAAGCAGGATTAGGTTTCTAATAAAAATAATTCTGTAGAATAACCCTCAACAGGGACTGGTCTGTACAGCTTAGCTTGTCTGCCTGTCTGGCTGCTAGTCTGAGACGTGAGCAGATGAACTGCAGCAACTGAGGGTGGCTGGCAAGGAGTTCTGAGTCAGTGACAGCTCCCAACAGCTCCCACTACACAGCAGCCACTTTTATAAAACACTTCAAGTAATAAAGGAGTGTGTTTAGCACAAACTTTTGTTCCACATCTCAGCTAAAGACTTTAACAAGCAGAAATCACAGCATACAGTAAGAGAAGTAAGTTCTCATTCATTTGGTATGAAAAATGCAAGCTCCACCACAGACTGCTGTCCCCAAAGATGAAGTGTACAAAAATACACTGTGACACTTTGGAGCATTTCGCAAATGCCCCCATCACTGGCACTTGTGGCACATCAAAAGCAACAAAACTGGCTATAAATACATGCAGATGAACGTGTTTACCAGCAAGGACAGCAGTGATTAAAAGCCACAATTATGTTTCTACTGTAATTTTGCCTAGTAGTTTATTTTTGTTAGCAGTATCTTGCTTTCATTATTTGGCATAAGCTGTATTATTATCACTTGCTGATTTGACTGTAATCAATTTTCCCCTGTCCATTAACATTAACAATAATTATGGAAAGAAATTAATTGACTAGATAATAGCATTTCTTAGCTATTTTACTTAAGCAGTAGGAATACTAAATACTCTTTTAGAACTGATTTTTAGCTGTTTAAAATTTTCACACAGAAAATTTTCTACATCTCACTTTGTGTTAGATCACTTTCACTGCATCATACATTCAATGGGTAAAAACCCTCCTAAACATAACAAAATACAACACTGAACTAAAAACTCCAGAACTTTGTTAATGCAGAAACAAGGCCTTCTGTCAGTATCACTTTAGAATGAATTAAGACATTGCAGCAGAAGATGGTAGAAAAGTATGGGCTTTCAGGACACAGAATACAGTACCTTGATGGACTCTTTCCTTAGTTGCTGATTTGGAATTTGAATGAGTGAAACATTTATCTCTGTACCCAAGCACTGGCAGATAACAGTTAAGACAGAAGGAGGAGGAATGGAATGCACATTGCAGCGAGACAAATAGCAGGAGAGAAGAAAAGGGTTACTTATTAATTTCCAAAGATCTAGTATATATTGCATTTCTTTACATGATTTATCAGATAGCATGAATCTTAGGCATCACAGACAAAACATCAATCAAGCCACAAAACCAATACAAAATTTGAAGGAGGTATCCATTTATCAAACAGGAATAATTTCCATTGTCATTGCAATAGCTTCAAACATGTAGCATAGCCATCATGTGTTTTTCCATAATTATAATACCAAAGGAAATGTAAGGATTAAATCATTCTGCTGAATACTTTATTAAAAGCTTCTACACAGCTGAAAGCTGGCCTAATTAAAAATCCCAATATTAATGGCTTTTATAAAAAACTTTTATAGTCTAGGGACATTAAGTGTAGAATTCGATTAAGTGTAGAATTCAAAATTAAAGCAGAATGCAAGATATTAGTTCTATACACCTACAAACACTTTTAAAGGCCTGTGTAAACTATAATTTACAAAACATGTAATATCTAACACAGAAAAAAATTACAGAGAAATAGATCTTCTCTTCCCTTGCAAAAATCCTCATTTTCAGTGGGAGCCTTATATGTTTATCAGTGCATATATCTTTGGCTCAACACCCACATCAACACAACCAAGTCCTTTTAATACAAATATTCTATTAAATCATACTCAAATTTTAATTTTTCCTGCTTTGAAAATAATTCTCTGAGCTGGGTCTGTATTTATTAATTATAAATATCCTCATATTTTTCCAATAGCAGCAAAACATACTGAGAAAACTTTTTATTCTGCTAAATTACAGAGCAATGCCAGGTAAGAAGTGCTGCTCTGTAGAACCACAAAGTAACATAAGAGGAAAAGCTATGGCTTTTGAGTGAACTTAAAATTTTCATGAAAAATATCAACAAAGAAAAGGTCAAAGAATGAAAATACATTATGAAACATAAGTATTTGACCAAGTATTTCAGATCAAAACCAACTTGCCTGAGCTTTGGGCAGATGCTTTGTGACAATGTTCCAGATAAAGTAAAATATCATACTTGACACAGACACAAATATTCAGAACAACTGATGAGTGTTCAGAAGAATTATGGTTTTAAAAAATGAGAAATACTATTCACATACTGGAACATATATTCTAACTTACATTTTAAAATGTACGTATTACAAATACATTGCCTGGCACAAAAATATAGAAAATGTAATTTTCTACTGATGTATCATAGCTGAACCTGGCTTTTGAGCCTTGGTATGTGTGGTAAAAAACACAAGGAAAGAAAGAGTGATCCAGAATCCAAACCACAAAAATACTGCTATTGTACTTTGCACAGTGCAGTGTATAATCCATAGCTTCTTGCTGCTTCACATACGAAATATATCTAGCTGTGAAAAAGTAGTGAGAAACTTTGTAATAATGAATTTGAAAACAATTTTAGAAATTTTATATACTCTGTGTATTTTAGAATTCCTTTTAAAAGAATTGTATCAGCTAATCTAAAAAACCCTACAGTTTTCTTCTCTCCAGGGAGATAATCCCTTTCTCTGTTCCCTCTTCCCCTGCCAAGTTCTCACCTTCCCTAGGGCTCCCCCTGTACTTGTCAAACATTCTTATGTTTCAGCAAAGTCCTCACATATCCTGCTGAACTGTGAGCAGACACCTTTCAGATACACAGGGCAGGTGTGGCAGTGATCCAGCAAGACACAAGATAACTTCCCTGCCCTCGTCCTGATTACAGATGAAATTCAGCCCAGGGATTTCAATGCCCAACAAAACAACTCGTCTGTGACCCAATGCTGCCTTCAGGCCCCTTTTTTCTTCTCTGAGTAGCAACAAACTCATCTATCACACCTACCATGAACTCTAATCCTAGCAGCAGTTATTTCAGTAATCCCTTTATCTTCAAAAGACAACTTCCACACGGTCACCCAGAGAGCTTTCCCTGACTTATCTGGGGCACCTTTGCTGCCCCTCAGCACCACTTGGCTGTTGGTGCTTTTGTGCTGGCACGAGGGGATGATGGAACATGACCAAACCTCTGCTGCCAGCCACCAGCACTGCCACTGCTCCAGTGCTCAGCCAGGCTGGGCACAGCACCATTTATCCAGCAACTGCAGCCACTATTCCCTCCTGCTCTCTTCAGCCCCAGCTATCTCACACAGCCAGTTAAAATCACCAGCTTTATTCATCTCCAGCTACAACACAACACAGTAACAACACTGTGAGCACAGAACATAAAAAAACCTCTTAGATAACAAATATGCATTTACTATGATTCATAAAAATGCTCAGAATTTCTTTGGTGATCCCCATGTCTTCTCCTGCCCTTCCTCTCTCCCCTTCTGCTACAATTCTCACATCACTTCCCTATACATCTCTGAGCCTTTTCCTTTCTCCCTCCCTCTCCTGTTATTTTTCTTTCATTTCCTTAATCCCATCCACCTCTTCTGAAAGTTTTTCTCTATAAAATATTTTCATCCTTCCTCAAATGAAGCTGTAGGTTTTTTATCACACAGGAAGATTTAGGTTGGAATGGACCTCAGCAGGTCAACCTAAATTAAACTAATTTTAGGTGAGGTATCAAAAGAGAAGAAAAACAACTTTTAGATGCTTAGAAATAATTGTAAAAGGAGCCTTCATGGCTGAAAGGTAATAATTCAAATATAAAATGTTTTGTTGTTTCACAGAGCAATGAATCAATAAAGAGTATAATTATTTTTATTTCACTAACATTTTTTACCATTTATTACTTCAAATAATAGATTTTGAGCTAGTCTTACTAACCTCCTCGAGCAAAGCTATTGGATAGATTTACATCCAAATGTCCTGGCACTACCTGTTTAAACACAGTAGACATTCTTGAAGCCCTCGTTTCAGTGCCTAAAGTCAGCCAAAAAAAGAATAGAAAATTAAAAAAGCTACAGTGTTAACCAGACTAACACTTAACATGACTGATAAAATACCCTTTTTCACCCAGGACAGCTGATTCTTGCCAATTTTGTACTTTAGATTTATTTTCTAGGACAAGTGCATACATTGGCAACAGTATGGAGGTGTTAGATACAGCTAAGCAATCAACATATTTTACAATAAATGAAGCAAAGCACACACATTTTGGGAATGGTGTTACTTTACAAGAAAAGCCACCATTTGGCAGTATTAGACCAATTACAACCAACTGAGTAAGACAAGACAGACAATTTCAAGTCACATAGTCCTTCCTGGGGTTACTTTCACCTAAACCTCACCAGGTTTCATTATAAAACAATTGAAACAAAACATGGATTAATTTCTTCATGATTCTGCCTAGGCATAACTCAAATAGTGTATCTGAAAGAGTGTATTGCAAAAAGAGCTCTATTTGGAAATTAGTAGAAATCCATTATGAGTAAGTAATGCATAAAGAGGCCTAAATGCCTTCCATTGCTGCTGCAGCTAAAACAGTGTTGTCTGTTCTGATCTTGCAACCTCATACTTCCTCGCTATATGAAATAGAGCAGATTCTGCATCCTTTCAAATTTGGTAATATTTTATTCAACATGCAGTTTATCATAATTTGTTATAAAAGACTTTACTACCAGATTAATATTGAAAAGTATTTCAGGAAAGATTATAAACATCCTTTACATACAGAAAACACACTCAATGAAACTGAGAATGAATAGGCTACCTGGAAAGTCTAGCAATAAAGAAATAACAGAATTCATATGGAAGACTGAACTAGCATCAAATCAGAGAGAAGTCACTCATCAGCTTAACCAGAGAAAAGCACTGTACAAACCAATTTTACCTGGAGACAGAGCAATGGTTGGGCTGACAGTGAGAGTATTACTGCCATTCATTTTGCAGTGGACGGATATCACGTTCAGTAAGGCTTGTAGGTATTTCTCCTGCTCTATACTGCTTGAAGATTCTAGAGAAGTGGGAGCTAGAGTTACAAGAAGAATGGAATGCATTAAAAAAGAAAAATACAGTTTGTAAATAGATAGGATAAAAGGCTTATTGTGTAAAGCAGAGCATTGAAAATGTCCTAGTTTGTCTGTCAAAGGTTCAAAAAGCCTTTCCTTTCATGACAAGCTGTTCATCACCTGGCTGCACAGCAGGATCCAGAACAGTTCTCTTGCATTCAACACAAAGCTGAATTTCTGAAACTTTTACCTGATGGTCACTGCTTAAAACATTCATCATTAGCCATTACGTGAACAGCACAAACTGAGTGAAGATAATGCAGCTTTCCCTTCACTCCAAACAAAAAGTAACATTTCTAAGTTTGTGCTACTTGTCAGCAATATGTGCAGAGGACAGACAGACAGTTTCTTTAACAAAAGTAAGTTAAAACCATATTCAAACAGCTCTTCCTCGTTCCAGAAAAGGAAGGTTACCTACCTGTACTTGGAGGTTCCTTGGGATACAGTGCCCATTAAAAAAGTTAAGAAACCATTAACAGAACACAGAAGCAAGGGGAAAAAAACCCAAAATAGGGAAACCAAATAATCTCAACCAGAAAAACTCCACCCATTGTGTCCAGGTGCAAGGACTTATGGAAAGGAGATGAAGCTCGGGTCCTGGCCCATAACACAATGACAAAAAGCTGTTCAAAAAAGTGGAATTCTAGTTTATTGCAGCCACCTCTGGACTTATTATAGGACAAAAGTTTCATAGCTGCTTAAACCAGGATTTGGAATAAGAGACAAAGAATTTGATTGAGCACATTTATCAAAACACAATGGTAATTTATAAATAGTTTACTCCAATGATGATCCAATCAGATTCTATGCTGGACACTAATAGACAGTTAACTAATTAGCTGGAGGTGGCAAAAGCCATTTCAAGACAGAAATTAGTGTCTGAATTGAAAGTACAATTAGGAAGTGATGATGTTTCCTGCAGGAAACATCATGCTGCTTGTGTCTGACCAAGTGGAAAACGCCTGAGCAGGAACATTATTTCCTCTTCAATGCCTAAGCAGGATTTACACACCCTGAAATCCACTGGAATGATCTCTGGGTCCCCTAGCCCTTGAAATAATGCTACAAAAAGTCAATTTAGGTCTTAAGAATGTAGTTAAATGAAAAGAAATTAATTGTCTAAATGAAAGGATAATGCCTACACTACTTGCATTTGCAAAGTTATATTTTGGGAAGAGTATTGTGTGTGTTTTAGAAAACAGCTTGACTTACATCAGAGTCTGTCACTGAACTGAGCAGATATCAGAATTAAAGACTGAGGGCAAAAATGTCCTTGTGAAGGATTAGACATGGAGATGGAGATCCTGGTAGCAATTTTATCCCATTTAATTTTGCTTTTATCTCAGGAAAAAATCGCAATGTTATGCAATAACTCATTGCTAATATGTGATCTATATGCCTGATCACAAGTTGATCCATCTTTATAATAAAATCTCTAATCCAATCAGTAATCCAGACTGAACCAAGATAACTGTTCTCCTGGGCAGTGTTACTACATACAAAAACCACATTGTTCCCACAGGGTAGGTGACCAATAAATGCCAATTTCGGTCTAGAATGTCATACTTACAACTACAATGCTCTGCAACAGATTCCCAGAGAGTTCAAAGTAATTCAGAAACCAACTTGCAGGTTTCAAAGGAACATTTCAAAAGATGTATATACTCTCCATCTCATATTTGAACATCTGTTAATAATCTTTTTTTGGATAGATGTTAGAAAATACAATCCCGTTGCACACAGCATTTGGTTCCACACAGAAATTAATAATTTCTTGAAGAAAATAAGTTCTGTGCTTCTTATACAACATACTGACCTCCAACTATGCTTTGGAAACTTGTGTAACACACCACGTAACAGGAAATCACAAAAAATGTTCATTAAGTTGCAGCAGATCCTCCTTGTTTCTCTCTATCAATCCAGAACTGACTAATAAAAATCTGCTCCTATGCAGTCTCTGCTTAGGAAAGAATGAATCTGTCAATTTGAATTTAACTTCAGATTATCTTTGGTCTCTTAGTTTGCCTCACAATTCATTTTTTGATCTAGACTTTTCTCCACTGTACACAACTCCAGTTGAGGCAGCTGTAACTACCTCTGTTGATCAGTTTTGTTTCAACAAGCTTCAACTTCATTATGAGTAAGATAAAGACCCTATAAATATTCTCCATTTTCCTTGCTGTACCTTCCTGAGGAAAGTCTCCATTTTTCTCCCATTTTAAAAGAAACAGTAACTCCAGAAGAGAGTCACTGTCAGACACAGTTATTGTCAATCAGTTTATCTACTCCATAATATCCTGCTGGAAGTGTGGCAATGGCAATACAAAAGACTATATAGAATTAAGAAAAGAAACCACCTACAGAAGCATTAAGATCACACACAAGACACATCTTTTCATGGGTCAGGCTTTGTAGGTCTTGATTTGGAAGGCTCTCCTACTCCCATGCACAAAGAATAGCTACTACAGAAAACATCAAAGTGTTTGTCTTTGCATAACTTTGAGACTATTCCTGCAGATTTTTTTTTTCCATTTATTCTATTTGTACCAGTTTAAAGATGCCTCATCTGTATTTCAGCTAAGACAATCAGCATTAGATCAGTTTATTTGAATTGCCATGTCTAGGATTCACACCATAAGCATGTGGAAGAACTGGTGTAGCCATTAGCTTTGGCAGCTGCTTGGGAGTACTTCACTGACTCATTTTATTAATCCTTTCAACAAAAACACATTATATAAATTTCAATTCATTGTCTTCATTGTTCACCACTCCAACTAAAAAAACGCTCCCACAAAACACCGAAGAGCTACACTGAACCAGTGCTATAGCAATGCATGTTCCGCAGATAATTAGTGATTCACAAATTAGCCTTAATAGTCAGTCCAGACACTGTCTAACATTAAAAACATTTTTCTAATATCTTTGAATAATGAGATTTTAAAGGTGCATTTGATACACACAAAACCACGTTATGTTTGATATAAATTGCTCTTAAGTAAGAAAAACATGGCTTTCCTAAAAATATTCCGTGAAGGAAAAATTATGGAGGACTATGTAAAAAATATTTAAATAATGCAATTTTCAAATTGCTTTTATGGCACTTGTACATAAGTGTACAGTCAAAAACATAAGTTTTGAAAAATCATATAGAACACACTTGAATAGAGTCAAACCTTTCAGTTGCATTTTAGCCATTACTGGGGAGAAACTCAAACATGAACAGGACAAAAAAATTTGTTTGCTACCTCAGTGAGTTTCTGGTACTACAATTCAACCTCACATTTCCTTTTTCTCCAAAAAGAAAAATTATGGCCTAATCATGGAAAAATTTCTAAACAACTTCGATTAAAGAAAATACTGACTCTTTCATCCTTGGCATGAAATTACCTCTGAAGAAGCTATTGGCATAAGAAATGTAAATACAGGCAGTCATAAGTATCCTAAACACTGCTTGTAAATGATGGAAGTCAACTAATGTTATTTCCAAAATTATTTTTGCCATAATACTATATTCTTCTGAAAAACTAACTACTTTGATAAATCTTGTGTTGGTCCAACCTCTGTCCAAACTATTCATTCACATTTTTTGAATTGCTTTCTTACCATTCAGGATTTTGACATACAGTAACTAATAACACCAGATAACCATTTATATCCTGAGATTTTTGATTCAACTGAATCACTGATTTCCCTCTAGCGAAATACGCATTTCCACGTGAAATTCCTTCTAGAGAAAGCCTGGCTGCAACAACTCACCCGTGGGATGTGTGTTTTGGGATTTGAAGAGGCCCACCACACTTTTGCCATGGAAGCCCCCAGACCTCAGCAGCAGAGTGCTGTTTTTAGTGTTCTTCCAGCAGACAACGGGCAGGCGATTGTGGCGGTAACAGCGAGCCACCCTCTGCAGGCTGCTGTCCTGGACAGACTGAGGGACCACCAGCAGCCCAGGATAACTGCATTGACAGCAAAGTGGGGGAAAAAAAAAAAATTGAACAACTAAAATTGCTTTCAAAATGCTCAGCAATGAAAAAATAAAACCTGCTAAAATTACAAGCTGAAAATACGTCTTAATGATGATACATCTTAACTGTTAAAATTACTTTTATTTTTTAAGTAATTTTTAGTCCAAGCCTAGCAAATACATTAAGTTAAGCAAACTGCATTTAATAAATTGAATTATGAAAAATTTGTAAGACTATCACTACTAATCACTTTCCATTTCAGGTTACATTTTATTTGGCAGTATTTTTCTTCTTAGCATATCTCTTATCTCTCAGTATAATGAAGCTGCATTTTTAAGCATGACAGAAAACACAATTTTGAGGTATGCAAATGATGCAGTAGTTACATTTTTACAATTGTATATGAAATATGAGAATTGAAAGGAAAGAATGGTAGATTGCCTAAAGTATCACAATGAAAACAATAGTCTTTGGTTTACGGAAAAATATATTTAAATTTTACAGTCAGAGTCCTTGGAATAGTGTGCTTGAAACTGCATTTTTGTGTTCTTTTTAAAACACTGCAATACACTGAGAGATTAGGAAATTCACTGATATAATACCTTTAAAGATAGAAAACACAACAAGATGCTAGTTGTGCTCATGTTAGCGAAACAAGGATTCAAGCAATATGAAATTTGATTTTCTATCTCCTCAAAAAAAATAAAAAATCAACTTAAGTGCCAATTTCATATGTTAAGAAGAAACTAAGATGAGGAACAGGAAATACCTACTGCTTACTAAATAACTTTTATTCTCTCTACAATATGCACTGTTTCTGCAAATTCAATTCTTAGACATCTCTTGAACTGTCCTCAGACAAAATAAATGTACATGGTATTTACAGTCTACACAGTAACCACAGTAGGTAAGTATTTATATCCTGAGATTTGTAATTCATTCAGATACTCATTATATTTTCAAAAAATGTCTAGAGAATGTTAAAAACTCATGGTTTTAGGGGAGGAAAGGGTTGTCTGCATAATGTTCAAAGCATAATGAAAATGGACAGATTTCATGCCTTCATCTGCATTGTACTCCATGGTGACTAAACAAAACCAGTACTCTAGATAAGACAGAAAACCAGTAAGGATCTAGTATTTTTCTTCTGTGCCCTTCTTCCTGGCAATTCCATTGTCCATAATGAAAGCAGTGACCAGCCCAAACTGGCTCTAGAGAATGCAAATATCTTCTGATATGACTCATGCTGATAGGCTTTTGTATTAAAAAGAATTTTTGTGGGCAGTGGTAGTAAACTACATCAGCTTTCACAACAACAAAAAAGGACTTTGTAACACTGATGTGCTAAAACACAGCATGTGACTTTCAGCACATGACAAGCTTTGAAAGTAAATACTTTCATGAAGTCAATTGTAACATATACTTTTTAATTTGAAGAAAATAGTTATTTATAATTGCTTCTGAAGCTCACTTTCTTATTTAAGAACAGAATAGATTTTAAATGCAAATATACCACTGCAGATATACATATATGTGCCTCCACTTTCAGCTACTTAAGTGACTTGGTAAACCCACCTCCTGCAAAGGGAATACATCCTGTTCAGTGCAGTTATTCTTAAGTATTCTGTTTTTGAGCGAGAAGAATTAGTGCTGATGGTCCCCAGCCCCAAACGCTGATAGTCCCTGAAACAGGCTCTTTCCACCAGTTGCTCCATGGTTGATTTTTCTGATGCTTTCAGGGTACCACTGGTGTGCAGCTCGCTGTCATCTGAAACTGAAGGGGAAAATCTTACTGGGGAGGCCACCAGTTACACAGCAAACAATGCTACTTTCTTCTAAACAAGTTTGTCCTGCTCTCAGTGATGAATGGCAAGATCCAGGACATGCAAACCACAGTTTACTGAATTTATAAACACTAAAATAGTATTTTAATCAGCAAATCTGACTATAGCATGAAGTTACCTACTGTGCTTGTGACTGGCATGGCTGACATCCTTCTGTCTAAGATCCTGGAAAAAGTTATCTGACATACTCATTTGAACTGAACCAAAGATAATCTTTATTCAACAATTTACAAATTCTTTACAGATTCATTATACATTCAAGATAAAAATCAACTGCACGATTCTTTTTTTTTTTGTTTTACACTATCTTCAGAAGAGGTAACAATCTTTTTAAGGCTTGGTTCAGCCTAAGGTATGTTTCAGAGTTTCAGAGTAATTTCAGAACAGATGACTGCTGGGTTCTCAGTGTCTCAGTTTCAATATCAGACAGCAGCTTTCTTCAGCTGTGCATATCAGCTGCCCTTTCCAAAGCAGAAAAACTTCAACCATGAGAGATAAAAAACTGTGTCACAAGTTCAAACTACTCTGAAATTCAAGTCAAGCAAGTTCTTTGTACAAAACCTGCCACCTGCCTATTAGTGACACTTTCAACCATTTCCAAATACTTCTGAGAGCAGATTTACTGCTCACAGCATGTATCAGTTACTTGCTACCACCTCAAGCATTGAAATATGTGCATATAAGATGTATTTCTTCATGGATGAGGTACTGAAAAGTATATAAGGATTTAAATTTAAAACAGGACTTCATAAAACTGGAATTTAAACTTATTTAGAAAATAAGAATTATGCTACAATTGATATTATACTGGCAGTATATAGCATTTAGAATTTACAGGAGTAGTACCTTTATGATTTTTTTTTCTGTGCATCTTCGCATAAAAGCTAAATGAATAACTTTCTTTGCCCTTTCAGCTAAAGAAAAAAAATTCTCTATTTGAGCTAACTAAAAAAGTTGAACTGTCTGGATTCTCTCCTGTTTTTCATTTTTTTCATATTTATCATAGCAAAAAGAAGTCACACAACATCTGAAGTATAGAGCACACTAATGAGAAATGAATTTAAATGAGTTTTAGAAATAATTTTTTTTGGTCTAACAAAAACTTGGTATTTAACAGTTTTGAATAGAAAGCCATAACTGACTCAGTTAAGATGAGGGTACATTTTGCAAAATATTTTTTTCTAAATGGATTTTTCTCCCATGAAAGCAGGTACATTGGTGATCAGACTTTGCAAAACATTCTTCTGTGCCTAAGAAGCTAAACATAAGAGCTCCTTTCCATGTCCTTAAGCTGAAGAGAGAGATGAAGATATTTTGCTGTCCCAAGTTTAACATGATTAATTTGATTTTGAAAAAACAAGGAATAATCACTCTGTTTTACTGTTCTTGAGATTTGACTACTTGCAAAAGTAGGATTCACAGTCTCTTGTTTTATTGAACACACCAATATGACCACTATCAGAAAAAGAATTTAATAATGATTGAGAGATTCTAAACTCTGAAAACAAAGAGATGAGGAAGAATTTGGGAGAAATTAGATGTTCATTGGCAACAATTAATAACTACAGTACTATGCCCAGTTTTTGAAATCACATTGCAAGTTATATTGGAGCTAAAGAAGTCTAAGCAAAGAGCAATGAAGATGATCAGAAGTCCATCAAGACTAATAAAAAAGAACTGAAAGAACTATAGATATTTAACATCCAGAAAACAACAGAGAAAAAAGAACTTAGGCAAACAAACACCTATGAGGAACAGATGAAGTATGTTCATCTTGCCGTGGGGCAGAGAGGTGGACTACTTGATCTCTTGAAGTTCCTTCCAGCCCTATCTTTAACATTTCTTTTTTAAGGCAGTGCATCACCTGCTGTAGACAGTTCATAGTTGGTAGAGCTGCATAGTTTCCTATACTTCAGTTTTTGAGACTTGCAAACAAGTCAAAAACAAAGCCAAAGCCGCAGCAGTCAATATGAAGGGAATTGCAGTGATTACTCCCTGTGGCTCTCTGTGCTCTGTCTGAAGCAGAGTCACTGCTGTTGACAGCTCCCTGGCCCTGAAGTGCCAGTGCTGCACAGAGAGAAAAGCAAACTCAGCCTTTGGTCACCTTAACACGTTCCCAGCCAAGACACCTGGTAAGCAGCAGGCCTAAAGACTCACAAGTTATAATTTTTTTTTTCTTAGGGAAAGAAAAAAGTGACTATCACTAATCTTATATAGCACCTGTGTTCATTGAAGAAGAGTTGTTTTGTATAACAGAAATGCAAAAACTCTTAAAATTTCTTATGAATACACAGGTATGACTGTGCTTGATGTCTCTGGGTGAAGGACACAAAATCAGTCCAAAATCACCCAGGTACAGCCTGCAGAATTGCTTCTGACCCAAAGAACATGTAACATCAGAACATATGCTAACTCAGCACTTCAACAAGATGCTGGAAATTCAATTAGAAATATAATTTTTCAGCACTCTAAAGACATTCTGTATTTTCCAAACCTTTCTTTTCACCTATTTCTCATCACTTTATCTGGAATGAAAGAAGACAAACAGTGTTTTTTAGCTCGCCTGGAATGGCTTTCTTCCATTTCAGAGAGAACAGAGGCTTCAGTCCTACTTTACACAACCTTCATACATTTGCTATTAAGTCACGTAAGTTGCCTTGCTCAGTGACCAAATATTCAACAGGAAAATTCAGCTTGTTTGATGTTTGGAAGGAATTATCAGTGTTTGAAGAACACCTCATTATCTGAGATGCCTATGTTTTTTCTAAAGAAAGAATGGCATGACAAAACAACACCTGTTTATGTAGAGGAGAATCTGGTTCCCTCTAGTGGTTTATTACAAATTAGCAGTGGTCCAGATAAGCATATACAGACAGCAGCATATGGGAGGAAAAGGCTTTTGGGGAAAGTCAAACTCCACACCATCACACAAACTGCAAAAAGTGCCCAAACCCCTTTCTACCTTCTACCCCAAAATAATTTNATCATTTGTCAGTTCCACATCCACAAAAGTCTCCAATTTGCTCATTCTTGCACTTCACCAGTTACTCCTTTCTCATCATAGACTAATTGCAGATGTCAGATGTCTAGAGATAAATGGAAGCTGCAGAATGCTTCTGTGCTGTTTCATCTCCATTCGCATGATGTAAAAATGATCTAAAAGATATCATATCTAAATAGTTTAATAATTAAAAAGTAATCTAGTACTTTGCTGTACCACTGAATTAAGTCAACTTCCTCTTCTGCCTCATCATTGCCAAAGAAAACCCTCACTAAATGTACAGATTTGAAACCCTTCTCTTTCCTGTCTAGGAAGACCCTTCAATTTCTTGTTGAAGGCATTTCTCATTCAGTACAGCAGAATGGAAGCATAATAGGATAGACTTATTAACTACCATGGATAAAGAAGTCATACTCTTACCAGAGATATCATCATCTTCATTCCAGCCAGGACGATTCCCTCTTTCCTCCACTATCGTGCCTGTCTTTTTCTTCAACAAATACTGGCGCCCAATTGTCATCTTCCCAGCACGTTTTGCTCCTTTCACAATGCTTTTGGAGAAGGTACTGTAAATCCAAAGCAACGAAAGTATTTGGAAATATTAATATGATTCCGCTTAACAGCATTTACAGATTTCTATGATGAACAAAAATAAAATGGACTTAATTTTTTTTAATACGAACAATTACAAATGGCAGAAAAATGACTCCCTATATTGATTTTTAAACAGAAATTGTATTAATTTGAGATAAATTTGCATCTTTGTCTGTTGGTAATGAATAAGCAGATACCATCTCTCTTTAGGTTTTTAAAATTTGTTAGTAATATGATAAATCTAGAAAGTTGCCAAAGTAAAGGAAGGAAAGACAGAAATTACCTCTAAGTTTTAGGATTTCATGACCAGATTGGGATTCTGCTTTCTTGTGTCAACAATATACTAATCAACAGAGAATCACAGGAGCTACCACTCTGGAATAGACTAATGATGGAGCTGGACCAGTAAAAATTAACATGTAACATAAAACTCAAAAGAGGACCCAAAGCTCAAACTCTAAACTAAAAACCAGTAGGGAAATGCACAGGGCAAAATTAATCCTAATCTACACTAGGCCATAAGTGGCTAGGCTATTAATTATAAGGTAATACACAATTAATCTTGTTTCCAAGTTGGCATAGGTTGCATAACTCAAGATGCTAGATCTGTTTTGTGTGTTTCAAAATGTAATAAGGTGCTCATTCAAATCTACTGCAGCCAGAAATTTAGATAAATGATATAATTCCTATCCCAAATAAACATCTGTATCCTACTAATCTCTCTCTTACTCAGGAAACAGAGAGAGATACAAAATAACAATCATTTATTTCGACATTCCTGAAAACTGCTTGAATGATCCACACTTGTGCGGAGCTTTCAGGCTGTTCAGCGCATTTGGCCAATACAAGACAAGAACATCAGTAAGAAAAGAAAAGGAAAGAAAAGGAAGGCTGTACCGGAACGAAGTGTTCTTTTCTTTCTGTTTTGGTAGAATTATCTGTGGTGCTGTTTGCCCTGCTGCAAAGGCAAAAGTGCTGAAGATAGACTGAGGATAACGGAACTTTGTCAACTGCTTCTTAAATATTTCCACCACTTCAGGGCTTACTTCTTCATCAAATGCTACTTTAATTAACTGCGTATTAAAGACAGGACACGTTAAAAACAGAAAAAAATCTGAGAATTGCAGAAATTAAGATTCTAAAATTTATTAGCAAAATTTCAATATTTTTGGAGTACTATACTCCTCAGAAAATACAAATATACATACATATACCTTATTTATTTTGAGGGCTATTATACATTTTAATCATTTTTATTTCCTGTCCTAAATTTATGTCCTAATACTAAGCTATCTTCACTAGGCAGCATCTGGAATTCTCGTAAGATCAAATACAAAATATTTTGGTAAATCCAAGTTGTAGTGCTGGCACTAAGATGTCTACAACAGCCCAAGTTCTGGTCACATGGGACAGCTTAGCTGGGAAATAGTCTGCCAGCTCTGCCCCTATACTGGGAACTGAGGTTGGTAATGCACTTCAAAGACTCTCACCAAGCCAGCAATTTTAGCATTCAGATGTCACAACCATTATATTTCTATTACTTAGACATTCCAATTTTGGCCTCACCTTGCAAAGTATAGAAAACTGCTAATAATAAAAATGTGATAGTGAAATCTGCTCCTTAAAAACGGCATAACCTTGTGCTATTCAAAACTGATCCATCCACTTGACTAAAATGCTTTTTTGAAAGATTCTAGGGAAAAAATATCCCATCCAATCACCCTCAGCTGAAAGGAAGTCAACAATTCGGGGAAAACAAATAAGAGACAGAAAATACGGAATCCATAAAAAGGCCCAAAAGAACTCCAAGAATGTGGAGAAAGCAAACAAAGAAATATCCTGGAGCTCTATGTCTGAGCGCATACTTAAACACCTTTTAAATTCCTCTGCTTGCCACCTAGGAGGTGGATTTCATCCTTGCTTTTCCAATTCCACTTGTTTTGTAAATACTTTCCAAATGACTAATGACTGTTGTTCTAGGACCTCCTTGAAAGGAGCTCTTCAGTTTTTCGGGGTTACACTGATCTGAAGTTTTAAAGATATGAAACAGCATAACTGCACACAAACCCATCTGAAAATCATAATTAATAAACAAAGGGGAGGGCCTATTTCATCCTGTATTGAACCCTGGCTGTTACATAGGGGACAGGGAATAAACTGTTTTCTGATTTGTTTTTGTTCTCATAACCTAATACAAAACTATGCTAAACAAAAGCAAAGATGATGTTTGACCCGAGTCCAGCTCTGAAAACATTGAGCTGTGTCTGTATTTATCACATCATTGAAGCATGCTAAGTATTCTGGTAAAAAGATTTCTGGAAAATAAAAGTCCTCTCAAAAGTCCATAACAACAACTCTTTTTTGCTTGTTTTACTCATTTGCATTCCTAATTTTGTGCTTTTAAATAGGATACTGAAAGATGATTAGCTAAATAATGTTCATTATTTTAAGGAACTAGTAAAATGCTATTAAGCTATGTTTTCAAATGTTAGCGTTATTGTTCTCAATGAAAATACACTTCTGCAGTCAGTCACCCCAGCAAAGTATTTTAATATCTTAAGTACTGCAGTCTCCTTTCAGTCCATTATATAAAATTCTTTGCCTGCAGCTTTTGATCGCTTAGGGTTTGATCCCAGTTAAGATCAAAACCAAGAAGGAAAATTCAGGGAAGACTTTAAGATTCCTGATTTTTACAAGTTCATCTCTATCAATTGCCCTGCAATACACACTTTTGTTGAACACACTGATGGGGATCCTACAGAAAATCCCAGGATCTGTGCCTGTCATATAGAGGCTCATTGGTTCTACCCTCAAGATTCCTGGAAATGTACCTTCCATGTGTGACATGCCATGACTTTCTGCTATGGATTTTAACAAAAAGCTGGTGAAGTGTCAAACCTTGAGAAGAAAGCAATACTCAGAGCTTTTCCATATTGATTCCATGTAGCTGGAAGAGAGTGAAAGCAGGTTCCCACTAGCCTGCCTAGGCCTCTACTGACATGAAGGGATTCTGGACCCAAACCAGCCCTTTACTGGATCCAAAATAGGTGAGGACAGCAGTAAAAGAAATCCAATGTGAAAACAGCAACCCTCTGTAAATATCAAGTGGGCCAAGAAATGCCAGGGTTTCTATGAGTTCTGCCTTGTCTGTTGACCTAACAGGGCAGAAAACTGGGCTCCTCATGAATACCAGGGCAAAGTGCTGCTCGTAAATATTTTAAGCTGACTCAAAATATTTATGTAGCCACATAAATTTCACCTTTTACCTGAAAGGTGGCTGAACTGATCTGCAGCCCTTCCTGCATGCTCTGCTGCAGCTGGTTCTGGATACTGATCTTCTTCTCCTTGGTGACGGAGGCGATAGGAAAGCTCCGTATCACGGTCTGCTCCCCAACTGAGGATACAACACACAGACACTCATTAGATCACACCATCAGGTCTGCTCTGCTCACACTGCTTCTGGAATAGGCAACAATGAATAAGTACAAAGCAATGTGAACATGATGGTACAGGGCTAATTTCAGGCAAAATACCTGAAAAGTTGGTAAATTCCTAAAGCATTGTTTGTAATCTGGATTTCTGCTTTATTTCAGCTATGACGATTAGAAAAATATTCTCCTTCCTTCTGAGTGTTTCTACATAACAGAAATGCACCCCCAAAATCTAGGTCAGGGTAGGGGGTAAAGAAACAATTTCAAGTTTATTCAGATTTTATAATGCAATATATAACTTATAAACAGAAATTATATACATTGATATCCTTACATATGACTATAAACTTTCCGCAATAAATTTATACTTCTGAATGACAATCTGCTCCAGAAATGGCACATGTTAAAACATGAAAAATTATCATTCAGAAGAGCTGACATATTAAGAAAATACTGTATTTACAAGAAATAATTTTGGGTAGAATACCGACTCATGAATATTTTTCCTTTTATTTGCTTCCAGTGTCTGAGAAAAACTGTTTAATGATGTTGATGTTTGAATAGGTGGACAGGCCAGCTCAAAATCCTGCCTATCTGAAACACCATAGTTATCACTATTTGCATTTTCTTACCCAGTTGATCATGAGGAGTGCCTTTAAATATAATTCTGTAAGTGGTAAGGAACAAAGCTCCTTCAGCAGGGAGGATATGAGGACCTCCAAGCAGTCCTCCTGTGGCTTCCTCTCTGCCATCAGGATCCAGCAGCACACGGAGACCTTCACAAACAAATTCTTCTCCTGGCAGTAAAGTTGGCCGTAGAATTTTGGGCTGATGCAAATAAATGGAAGTGCAAGTGTAAATCAGTGTTATACCTCAGGCTAGTAATAATATTTGGTTTTAAAAGCTTCAAAACAAAATTGTTATGACACTGAGTCTAAAGAAAGGAGCTGGAGTTTGGACTCAATGAAGGGAAATTGGTCTCAAAAAGCAGTGGGCATGCAACAGCTTGTTTATGATCAGTAGTCTGGCTCTACTAGTTTCATATTTCATGAGACCAAAGCCAAGCACTTTATTTATCACTGGTGGAAATTTTCTTTTAACGTTTTGATATTTCCTCATAACATTATGAGAGGGAAAAAAAAAAAAAAGATGACTACATTTCATGATTCTAATATTTGTAAAGAATACAAATATGTTTCATAACACTTGCCTTCTGTATTGGTGGAAGCCTCCTACTCTCACGATGGACAGCCTCCAGAGTCTCTATGTGCATTGCTACAATGCCTGGAAAGCAGTAATGCCATAAATGAAGTTTCACACAATGTGAAAGAGAGAGCTGCCCTGTAATTAAAACTCAGATAATTCTGAAATTCTCATGGAAAAAATTGTCTGAGATTCAACAGCAATTACAGTCTGGAAAAGAAATCTGATACTCTTATCTGAAAGTAACTCGAATTAGAAAGTGCATTTATTTAATAAGGAAAAGAAAAAAAGAAGACTACAAAGCACCTTTTTGTGACAAGTCCTACCTGGTATCATGCAGTGCAGACCCTTGATGTGATCCTGTGTGACCCCACTTTCTGTGCAAACTTTGTCAATAAATCTGGTGATGAAGCGCACAACTGCATTGGCAACATCATTGTTCTCTGAGTCCTCAAACCCACTCTCAGTGTCATAACTCTCTGCAACACTGCCTGCAATGCTAAGGGCAGAAATAAAAGCAGTAACAAGTGTGAACAACTCAGCTGGTGATGATACTTGGATAGATGCTGACAAGCTGTGGGGGTTTTTTCTAGTTACAATTTGCAAACCTTTCTAAAAGCATATGGTGGTAGCACAATTACATTGAGCTTTCACTGCCAAAACTTCATGAATGATGACATAGGATCATTTTTTCTTCACGAGTACACCACAGATAGGCCCACAGGAGAAAAAAATAGCTTTTTGTAAGTGAGTTCTAAGGGTTCTCTTCATAAAGTCAAGTAAAGTATTTGCAACCCGTGGTAAACAAATATCTAGTTATATAGAGAAAGATACATTAAATGTATATTTTGGTTGCAGAGAAAAACAATCAAAAGCTAAAAAGATCGTAAGAAAAATTTTTTGTGATTAGATAAGCAAGCAAGTCAGTGGGAGATGTACTTTGAATGTCTAAAAATGCCTCCCATAATAATATTAGGGGCCAAATTCATAGATTGCAACATACATAACAAGAAGTCTACTGAGCATGTCCTAATGCCTGAGATTAGAGGTATTTAGTCAGCAGAAATTAGTAACTCCATGGGGAGTTTCATCCTGATAGTCTTTTACTGATGCCAGTGTTCTCACATAGTGTTCCATAATTTTATCAAGTGAGAATTTGTACAGAGAGGTGATAATGAAGACAATAAACAAAGAGGGAGGAAGTCTTGTTATGAAATGTCCTGGATTTGCATGCTAGGGAATGAATGTAACTGGTGTTATACTCCTACTGCTTCCTTAGTAATTTAACCTTTGCCATTGTGGTTTAGACCTCTAGTTTTTTGTGACCTCAGTGCCTTTCCTCCTTTGCAGCTGTTACACAGAAATGCTGATTTTATAGATGCTATACAAATGTTTTCTTGATTTTAGGTTCATACACTGTTTTCTTCAAGTTATATAAAATCTAACAGAGAGGGTTTGGGCCTACTGTGTTGTTTCCCACCAAACCCCATGTTTGTCTTCAACATCTGCATTATTAGATTAAAAATTCTTACTGGGACAATACAATGTTTCTTTGAAAGGAAGTAAATTACTCCAGACAAAGTTTTGTTATTTGAGAGGAATCAAGTTAGACTTCTGCTCTCCTTAATGACTGAACTTGAAAGGAAGTAAAGATGCTGAAACAATCTGGTATTTAGAGTAAAGCCATTTTGCCAGCTGTGGCCCATCTTGCAGGATGAGCACGTGGATACCCACCTGTTTGTGACAATGCTGTTGCTTCCACTCTCCCAGTCCCCAGTAGCTGATGTTCTCAACAGCTTGTTCTTACTTGTATCCAGTGGTACCAGCAGGTAGACCATGAGGTTGGCAAAATGAATGGCCTGGCTGAAAACTGTGCTTTCCTCATTCTGGACCAGCTCCTGCTGTGTCTGTTTATTTAGGGTTGGCCATAACCTCAGCTGCTCAGCAGCCAGGTCCATTGCTGTCTTATCCTGGTCTGCAGGAGTTTTCTCCTGGAAGACACAGAGAAAGAAATATAAAGACAGAGAAGAAATGATAAAGCTGTAACTTAATAAACAATGCTTAGCCTAAACTTTATTGATTAAATTGTTCATTAAACTTCCTCAGTTATTTAAATTATATATTTATTTAAAAAGAAAGAGCAAATAACTACCCTTAACAGGCTTTAAAGAGAGTTATGATTATGGGAGCTTAGAGAACAGCTTACTGAAATGCACAAGTAGCACAACACGGGCAGATCTAAATGACATCATTTCTTTTAAGGTCTTTTTTATGCCATATGATCTTCCATGTTTCTTCAGAGTAGTTTATTGATTTTAACATAGCTGCTCTCCTCAGCTTATCCACTTAGCTCACATAAGAACAAGCATAAATCAGATTGAGAAATAACATGCAGTTCATGGCTCGATGCTGGCAATATTCTCCAAATTCCTAGGATATTCAGGTGAGGGAAGCTTTTATATTAATAGTTTCCAGACCAGCTGAAACACTCATGTTTTTATATGCTGGAGTCCAATTCTAGCATTAGCTTCAAGCAAACTAGGTAAATGGCACAGAGTCATAGTAGAATAAAGGTTTCTGGCAGCTGATATGAATGACCTAAAGCCTGATGTTAAATTAATGAATGACTAGGTGTCTTGCAAATGCTTTTTCCACACTAAGTTGAGCTAACATCAAATTATAATTCTTTGCAGATAGATGCAAATTTATATTATTTATCATGTTCTTGTATACTGTGTAATATAGGAAAAAATGTAAGTAAAATACATCAGACCCATAACTTTCTGTAACTTAGGAGACAATTGAAATGTCTCCTAAGAAAAGAATAAAAATTCTGCTTTCATATTTAATATATTTTCCTACCTTTTGTTTTAACTGTACTGCATGGTTGTCATCTTTAGCTGTAAGGTAGAGGGAGCGAACTTGATTTTGCACGTTGCTATAGAAGGTTGTTTCCCAAAACTGTTGGTTAGTCCAGATAGGATGATCTTGTACACAGGTGTAAGCAAACTGACTAACCCCAGGTGCTAATTTCTGAAAGGAAAAAATGTGCAAAGTCGACAAATCAGTCCTATTATTGTATTTCTTTTAAAGGCTATGACTTCAGAACTGAGACACACACATATATCTGATTAGTTATACAGATTGAAATATGAAATATATCAAATTTTGTACTGCGATATGGGAAAGAGAAATTATCTCCAGTTTTGTGCCACTCAAGAAATTAGCAGAAAGAGAGGTTGTATACAAGTCTAATGCCAGCACAAGGCATGGTTTTCTTGATTCAGAGTGGAAAAATGAGAATCAAGATAAGGATTTTGTGATAACAGTACAGAACACATTTGTAACATAAAATATCTTCCTTGCCAACAAACCACAGTATTTTTAATAACCTAGTCATACAACACAGAAATCGGTATTCAAACAGAAGAAAATTATTTCTCATTTTATTTAGAAGTCAGAACTGCAGTAATGAAATCTAAAGTGCCAACTGAGTCCTTCCAATAAACTGCATTTGTTGCAAAAGCAGGAGATTAGATAAATTGTTATCTTCAGTGTTATTTACTGAACTGTATGACCCAAATCCAATTCCTGAAAGACTGCTAATTTGGGTATGTTCTTTGAAGTCACAAGGGTCTGGATCACTGTAAAGTCTCAAACAAACCCAGAATTGTTACAGCATTAGTAATGAATGAACCATTTTTTTCAAGTACATCTATTTATTTAGGTTGCACTAGTCTCCCAGGGAGTTGTTTAATATTCCTGATAACCACATACAAAGAAAGGAAATTTATTTCAATGACCTGAATCATGAAGAATAAAATCCTTTATCATATGTTCTTACTTTCTGAGAAAAGAAGGCCACAAAAAAAACTGTGCTGTATACTACATGTAGCAAAGAAGCATGTAATCTAAATCTGTGCTTATGATTATTCCTGCAGCAGAACTGAAGAATAAAGGACATTACTGGGTGCCTCATTTAGCAGCTGTCAATCACAATACTACCCATACCAGAAACACACATTATATCTAAAACTTAAATGTTACTTTAGTGATTATTTTCTAAGCCACTTTCCTGGAGAGCATGAATACTACGCAATTTAGTATTTGTAACTGTAGAATTGTACGGAACAGCCAGTACTTATAACACTTTCCTAGCTGGCACTTGGGCATTTAAATGGAAGGGTAGGAAATTGCAACCAAAAATTTTGAAGTCTGGTTTACAGATTTCTGGTTTTGCAATTCTTCAAACTGTGTTTTCCTCACTATGCTCTTCCAAGTACAGCATGAACTGGAAGTCCTGATCATGTGCCATGTACTTATTCCCTATCAAAGGTCCATTGAAAATCCTGTATCTGAGGAAATGCTATGTGACATGTTAATAAAATTTACCCAACTGAAGTGCCTTCTTGTACTTATCCATCTAAAAGTGAGCAGTATAATTTTGATTTGATCGTGTAGAATTTCATCAAAATTTCTTGGTAACCCGTTAAGAAATCTACTTCAATTCAAATAATGTAACATGTGACTTTGTTTATTCAACACAGACTGAGAGAGCAAATAGCTGTTCTGTTTAACAGATGCCCAAGTTTCAGCTGAGGTGCAGATCACAGGAAATGATAACTGATCTCCCATGCCTGATCCAGCTGTTACATCACAGAACAGGTCAGCACAAACAGTGTCCTACTGATCTTTGTAGGGACTGCTGGACATTCCCTTAAAAAAACCTAATCATACAAAAGATACACCACAGGGCCCACAAATTGATCTGGCCCAATTATTGACCTCAAGACCCAGATGCACAAAATCTGTGTTACAGAGGAACAGGGATGATGGATACATCATGGAATAAAAATATGGACAACATATCGCAAAAGCAAAGGTTAGTGCTAAGGCCACATCATGACTTTTACTTTGATTATTATTTGTTTTTTACTGGCACTGATTTCCCAGTCACAACAGATCTCTGAAAAGGGAGTATGACATCATGATGAGAGGTAAAGAAAATGGGGAAAGGAAAACAAAAGGGGAAAGGAAAACAAAAGGAGAAAGGAAAAAAAGAAGTCTGTTCAAGCTTAGCTCGTTGGTAGGGCTAACTCATGTCAATTTGTGCAGTAAATGCCACACAAAGGAGTGAATTGACTGTCAACCTCTTCAGTTGCCTTTGATGCCTCAACCCAAATCAGGTAATTGTGTAAACTGGGTAGAAAGGGGGTGATCTTTGACACAAAGTCAAAAGGAAGTTTAAGCTCTCAACCCTGGGTCTAAAGAAATAAAAATGTAATCAATTATTTTCACCTGGGGACAAACATGAGAGGAGAGCTAAGGGACTTTTAGATGTTCTTCCTGTGCTCATAATTTAAAACCACAAACAGCCATGTACAAAACATCATTTTTAAACAATGGAGATTTATGTTCAAATATAGTGACATAAATCAACACTGACAATAACTCCTAGACCAAATTAAAAAAAGTTTGTTTACAAAAGCATGAAAGAAAACACATCAAAAAGCGCTGTGATCATAAACATTATCCTTTTCATCACCTGCGTGTGTTGAAACAAATGGCAAAACCTGATAGCGGCCAGAGCACAGAATCAAAATGAGGACTTGCAGTTCCTGGCTCTGCCAGTTATTCTGGGCAAAATCCCTTTGGATTCTCTGCTTGTTTGGGTTAGTTTGTTTGTAAAAAAAGCAGTAAGAATACCAGCCTCAAGAAGCACAGTGTTGTTCCTATGCAGCCAAAATCCATGGACTAAAAATACTCTTGGTACAAATATAAGCATTCCATGAAGTTTGCAGTGTCTATATTCTCTACGCTGAGAGTGCTTAGTCAGCCCATTTCCCTAGAATGGAAGCTCATCTAACACATCAAAAGGGCCCCAATGTTTACTGCTGCATTCAAAAGAATTTCCTGAGAATTTCTCTGGTTTAAGTAGAACAGTAGTTCGGTGTTTTCCACCAAGCAATATTACATATATAAAACGTATCTTTTCCTAGCTCTCCACAGGGCAGCTAAACTACACTGGTATTTGTGCTCTTTCTCTCTGTCCCAATAACTCACTCCTGCCAGACAGAATGAACACAGGAGGAAACAAAAGAATTTCCTACTTATAAGGGAGGATTTAGGGACTGACAGCTTAAAAGAGATCTCAGAAGAAAATAATAAAAATAGTTCTGAACTGATTAAATCCATATTCTAAAGCTGTCAGTATGACAAAAAGAACACAGAGGTGTCAATTTTAACAACCAACAGAAAATCAGTTAATTGTTGCAAAGGACACCGAGTCCTTTATATAGACTAATGAAACTTAAAAAGCCCGGAACACCCCCCACCCAAATTCCGTATGAAACAGACCTTAGCCCTATTAAAATAACTGATTACATACTAGAATTTGTGAAAACACAAAGTAGGTTTGGGACTTGCTATGCATGACTATTACTTCCTTATCTTTCCATTATTTTCACCTTACTGAGAGGTACTGGATAACACCCGCCTAGAATTTTTTCCCTGTTTCCTGACACTGGATACTTCTGATTGTGAAAATGATACTTGCAGCTCAGTAAGAAATGTGCATCAGCTCCAAGACCCCCAAACTTGCTGTGGGGTCCAGGCCCCCAAAGAACGTCTCTGTAACATTAAATTATCTAGACTGCTTATTTCTGAAAAAGAAAAGCATCTGTTGTGCTGGTCACTCAGCAGTTATTACCCTTTACACCACAAAGGCTTAAAGAAGGAAGCAATTTCATTATAGCAAAGCAGAGGATCCAGCTATTGATTGTGAAGTTGAAAAATTATTTTCAAAACAAAAATAATAAAACTCAAAATATGAATATACCTAAGAGTGCTCTTTTATCATAGGACTTTGCTGCATGTCTCAGTTATGGAAATGAAGAGGCAAACTCAACAGCGCTCTATTTTTTAGAGAAATCCAGCTTACTTCAGAAATAAAGTGGATGTCTTTCTCCAACTGACAGTCTGAGTTTTGGTTTGGATACATTTGCTGAGAAAATGAACCAAAACAAGTGAGAAGGAGGGTGCTGCTGAATGCCAAGAGTAGCTTCCTCATCAACTCCTTGAGGAATCGCTGGCTGTGGGTTATCCATCTGACCTCTGTGAGGAAGCTACTGCAGCACCTTTGCATGCCAAAGCACTTCCTCTCCTGTATTGGTTATAGTTATCCCTCAAATCTGTGAGTGCAGGCTTAGAGATCATCAGGACACAGCGGCACTGATAATTTAAAGACTTGCTCCCTATCTGTTTAGATAAACATCCCGTCAGTCACCACCTAGTGCACATCATGAGTAGGCTCCACTTACTGCAGGCAACAACTGCCCCTGCCCAAGTGATGCAACCGAAGTCCTGCATTCACATCTATGCTGTGCCCACACAGATCCTGGTAAATCCAAAAAGACTTCAAAGTTGTCCTCCAGGATCAACCCTCACTGACTGACCAGCAGGACTGAGCCTTATCTACATCCTACTGGCAGACAACACTGCATCACCATGTGTGCATTTATCACAGAATCACAGAATGGTCTGGCTTGGGAGGCACCTTAAACTTCATCCAGTTCCAACCCCCCTGCCATGGGCAGGGACACTTCCACTAGACCAGTTAGCTCAGAGCTCCGTTGAGTCTGAGCTCAGAGCTCAGAGCAACCTGGCCTTGGATACTTCCAGGGATGGGGCACCCACAGCTTCTCTGGGCAACCTTCCCTCATGTCTCACCACTCACCACCCTTGCAATAAATCATTTATTCTTATTATCTATTCTCAATCCACCCTCTTTCACATTACAGCCATTACATGCACACTCAAACAATTATAATTGTATATAAATATGTTTCCAAGTCTGACTGTGTGCTGCATGGATAATGTCAGTCAAAAAATTCAATTCAATTAATGGTTTTCCTACTTGGTCTGAAGGATAAAATTATACCCACACGTATTGTGCACACAAATGTGGGAAAATGTCATAAAAGCATAAAGGAAGAACTGCAAAGCTTCTGTTAATTTCTATTTTACTGGTTTAGGAAAAAAAAAGGTGAAATGCTAAATTGAGCTTCATCTCCAACTTGAAAATCTTGGCATCAAAAAAGAAAACAATTTGCCCCTTCTCCTGCCTTCAGAAAGCCACCCAACCATACTCAAGATTGACTTGTATTTTAAAATAAAATGAGTAGTAAAGTGGTCCATTACACTGTTTATCTGCTATTATTTCACCATGAAAAATAAAAGTAAGGTCAATTCACTCATAATTCAGCCCTACCAAATCACAGCCAGGTGCACTAAACCAGCAGAGGGCAATAGAATTCTAGAATTTTGCAAAAATGGCATGTAATTCTGGATGGAGTTTTATTTACTGTATACATTTTCTGGCAAAAGTCACTCAAACATCTAATTACTCATGGTCTCTAATCCTAGATTCCTGAAGGTCATGTGTAATTTACTAGACATTACTTAAAGTCATGCAGAATACCTCAGCTTTCTACATAGATGTATCAAGATAGACAGATATATGCTAATACAAAGTTCCCTGTAACATTAAATAATACACATAATAAGATAATTCTTTCTCCAAAGAGATAAAAAGAGATTTAAATAGTTCTGTCAGACAAAGAAAGGAAATTAAAATAATCTAAAATGAAGGATGTTCAGATCCCCCAAAAAAGAGAGAACTCATTTTCAAACCAGAACTTAATAGTTTTAAATAAGGTTCAACTCCAAGAAGTGGATAAGATATGGTTTGATTTTTCTCCCTCTATAGAGTACAATACAGTTTTGGTGGGTTAAATCCATTAGTTAATTTACAGATTTCATAAATTCTCAATTGAAGGGTTGAATCTATCTGAAGAGTTTTTCAAACTTTGACACAGTTATTTTGAAAATCTCCTAAAAATTCACTGGATGTCTTTGGAACAGGTGGTTCAGCAGGGAGGATGCATCCACATGTGAGTGCACTGGATTGGTGGCATTGGCTCTACCCACAAAAATAACCCATGGCAACAAAGTTGTTATCTAGGTCTGTGCTCAGAGACAAATAAACCCTGTAAATCTCACAAGTTTATGGGTTTTATTTCTATTTAGGTAGAGGTTCTTAGAATTATTGATGACCTGATACGTAACTTAAAGCCCAGCCAAAAAGAACATCTAAGTAGTCCCCCAAGGGTTAGTAAAATAACTACTTTAAATGACTCTGTCACTTCATTCTAATAGTTCTTTAATTACTATTTTCCTTCTTCTCTGGCAGCTTTCTCTGTCTTCAGTGGTCAAATTCTTTCTGAATTTCTCTCAATATACAGCATTCCCTTATCTAAAGAAACGATTAAAACAATAATCCTCAAGTAGCCCTCAAGAACAGGATGGGCAAATTTGAAAGATGTAAGGGTGCAATACTGAATATTCATTGCAAATTCATAAAATTTTAACAGTAGGAGATTTCATCTTGGCAATAAAAATTATACATATACTACATGGTTCAGGTGAAAGAAAGAGAATGAGCAAAATTAGAAACTGCAATATTAGGAAGAATTCTGAAAAAATGGACAAGAACACTGAACTTACACTCTGAGCTAATCCATTTGACAGATTAAACAAAATCCAGTCTGACCAACAGATAAAGAAAACTATTGTGAAGGTGCTGAATGGAAGTGCCTTCCAGAGCAGGATACTGTCAGGAACGGTTCTGCCAAATGGTGAGAAGCAGTTTTGGCACGTGCAGAGGATGAGGAAGAGGAGAGCCACCCACCTGCCCTGTGAATTCCTGTTGGCACAGTGCTATGAACTCATGACAATGAGCTGATGTGGTATCCACAAACTGGGAGAGCTGGGATGAATCAGAGGAAGCCAACAAGAGCATCCTACCAAGAATTCCAACTGTAGGTGTTGTCAGTAAGGGTACAGAAACAGTACATGGAAAAAATGCAGGGACATGGATGAAAACAAGAGTAGGAGATAGAAACTTCAATTTTGGGCTTAAATTACTTGGATGTGTAGGGATGAAAAGCATTTGTGACACCTCCATTCTCTGGTCACACTCGGTTTAAATTGTTGATGAGATATTTAGGATAGCCACTGAGACATTCACACAGAAGCAGGCAATACACACCGATACATCAACAACCCCTCTCCCTTGCCATCTGTAAGCATTTGCTCTCATGGAAACATAAAATAATGCTGCTCAAATCACGAGCATGAGGGTAATAATGCTACAATGAAATGGAACTCAAATGAAGGAAATTGTGTTTTCATGCAGGAAGTTCCATTCTACTGGGATAAGGACGAGGCAAAGTTGAATGTACCCATATGGAAAACGCATGGGGGACTCTGTTACTTCATTTACATTCCTTCACTTTAAGGTCAGAAGCTTTACTAGATTTTAATTAAGCCACCAGAAATTCTTTCATGGTGAAAATTCTAAGTGAATCAGAATGTCTGTAACACTGTAATCCCCCCTAGAAGTAACAACGTAAAGAGATGGGTTATAACTAAATTAAACTTGTTAAACCAGCGTTCTGTATCCTTTCTAGAACACAAGCTCAAGTGAAATCACTTACAAATGATGTGATCCAATACCAGTGGAAATGCAACAGAAACCTTTCTCCTTATTCTAGGATATAATGGGTCAGTTCCTCAGTTACAGAAATTTACTACAAAATTCATCGTTACATCTTATTTTAATTGGGGAGAATTTATTTTTTTTTTTTCCTGACCAAGTACTTCCTCCCACAAACCACAAAGGAAAGGAACTACAGATTGCTAAATTATGTTTTCCATCATGTTATCATTTTGGGAAATTCAGCTTCTTCAACAGAGCAAAGTTACCACAGTAATTAATTTCCTAAACTCCTTGTAAAGACACGTTAAAAACATTCTTTAGTTAGTCTCGCCTACTAATATGCTAACCTGTCGTGTTATACTTTCCCATTTCCCCTCACACGAAAATAGTTTTGGAAGTGTGATATTCTCTACTGCAAAGACATAAAATATATTATACTGGCATGTCATATGTATCCACTAAGAACCAAAGGGCACAAGTTAAAATCTTAAGGATCACAGATGACATTTTGGGGGCTGTGTTTGCAGGGGGTTCTGCAAAACCACTCGATCACAACTAACAAGAATCCTCAGATTTTCTACTTCAACTTGAAGAGTATGTTTGCTTTTACAGAAATAATTTACTGAACTATAATATTTATATGAAAAAAGTTTTAATGGACGTAATAAAAACTTTTGATTGAAGGAGTGTTTGGAAATATTGACAGAACTTTGACCATTGCCTTAAAAATCCTCTTCCATGACCCCACTCATATTCATGAGCACCTGCCAATAATCACATTATTATTTTATTGACTCTATTGAAAGTCAATAAAATACTGCTTTTAGGTCATGTCTATAAAAACTTCAGCCCTAATTAACCTACTGGTGGACAGAATCACCAGCAGTAATGATGAATATTATTATGAATAATGATGACTGTCATGAATCATGAACAATAATGATGACTGCACAGCTTCCTTCCAATGCTTTAACCTGCTTGGCTTCAAGTATTATTATTTATTTCAAATACATATTGTAAGCTCTTGAGGGTAAGAATCTTCATTTTTCTGTTCTTTTGTACAAAAGCAACACCAGCTTTTCTGGTGTTTTTCCTGGATTTTCCAGAAATGCAAATAATGCTCATATACATACTTGATAATGTTGTAAATATTATTTTGTGGTTTAACTTCTTCCCTATTATCCATTACATGATACAGCCATGTTCTTTTCAAGCAGGCAACTTAATGTATTTCTATATTAAAAGTATTAGCATTCTGAGAATGGATAAACAAAAATAATTTTAGTACTAAAAATAATGTTACTTAATACTATTTCAGTCACAAAAACATTTCCATAGACTGAGATAGTATCAGAACTGGCAGGATAGAGATACAAAAAGAAAATTAATGGAAGCAGACAAAACTCCTTGCCAAGACAATAAAGGAAGTCTTTCACGATGGGAGTTTCCTAAATTAAAGCCAGCAATTCAAGAGTAAAGATTTTTAAAGAAGAAGTGATTTTAATCCAAGCGCCTCAGAGTAGGACAGAGAGTTTTAGAAGGAAATATAATAACTAGGTGCAAGAATGAAAATATTTCAGTGTAGAAAGCTAACACATTACAGAAAGTCTTCCTAGCTTTCCAGGAGGCTAAAAGCATGCTGATGATTATGAGAATTACTTGAGACAGTCATAGCTGTACAGAAATTGAATTTAAGAATCAAATTTCTTGTTAAACGTAAAAAACCTGACTAATTTTGCTTTTCTAAATTAACTGCATCATCCAATAGCTTTACGCAATTCCCTTGTATTTACATAAACTCTAAAATAAACACTAATATAATATTGCTATAAAGTAACAGAGATAATATTAGTATCAAATTATCCCTCTGTTTTCCACAGTCCAGGTGGACCAATATTCCACTGATTCCAGCTGATACTAACTAAAATTTGCCTGAGAAAGACATAAAAATGCAATGAACTCTTTACTCATCATCACAGATTTTCCACATCAGCCTTTCATTGGGTTATCTTCCCTGTGACTTTGTAGCTGCTGCTACACAATAAAGAGCACATTTCAAAATAAGAAGCCTCTGTTACATAATAAACCTTGAATTGGGTCTCTCTTGGAGCGGGGGGTTCATGATAATGATTAAAATATTATAAACTATTCTGAATTTCTCTAATACTGCCTCCAGTCTTCAGAGAAAGCCTTTATCCATGAAACTGGAAATCCCTCCCACACTCAACAGGCTCTGGAGCAGAGTGGGCATATATTCAGGCATTTCACAGAGTCAAGACTTCCTTCCATTGAACATTTGCCATAACTGGTACTGAAACTTGGTAATCCATTTCAGCTAGGAAAGTGCACACTCATTATTTCATTTTATTATTATCCTATGCAAAACGCCATATATATTTCACTATGGAAAACATTAGAATTATTTCTATTGGTGTATTAAAGTGAAATACTTCCAGCTTCAAATTTTATTATTAATTTAGCTTTTTACTTAGATCACAATTTTGTACTCACCTCAATGATGATAAAAAAAGCCCCTGAACTAAAATATTTTTCCTCACAAAAATGCTGTCGGGATAATTCTTAAGATGACCTGAATAAATGTGTCGTACAATGTCCAAAGGTTTTAAGTTAAATGATTTACACCAAATTTTGTTCCTTTAAAAACACTGAAAAAAGTCTCCTATTTTATGTAATTCTGTTTCATTCTCAATAAAGGTACAGAGAGATGGAATACCAATGAAAAATGGGCAGCCAAGCAGATGAACAGCCCAATGATGCCATATCCTAAGGATTTCAGCCAGGCCAGTATGCAAAGCTGCAGACTCATTTCTCTCATTCCATTTCAAGCTCTACAAAAAAATTCGCATCAGTATCCAACTGAAATTTTATTTGAAATTTTGTGGCTTAGAAGTATTAAAATTAAATAATAATAATAAAAAAATCAGCTTTTCCCTCTGTCCCTTCCAAGAATTACATAATTTAGTCACATAAAAATTATAAAGCAGTCTCCAGTGTATCTTGCTAAAAGACAAATGCCAATTTGAATGTAAGACATCCAAACTGTGAGACATTTTGCTGCATTATTTTTGCCCAAACTAGATCAGCACTCTCCAAGTGTACATCAAGCCATTAAAAACAACTGACTCAGAAATTTAAACACCTGTGATTCTGAAAAATAATACTGGTCTGGATACTGCAACTTAAAGAAATGCTAGTCTATAAATGTGGAAGCCCATTCATAATATCTACACAGAGAAAACTTTACTCTCAGAATAGTGTATTTTTATTATGCCACTTCCTTTATTCAAAAACTTCAAAACGCCAAACAACAAGAAATTTGCAAGTGTGTTACTGTGGACTATGCAGTGGGGTAGAATATACTCAGAAAGGTATGGGAACACAAATGATACAGTTTAACCATAAATTTGGTTATAAAATTTTGGAAAATATTCCCAAGAGGTAGAAAATTGTACTATAATCTGCACAATCAGGTTCAGAGGGGAACATAACTTTGCCTGTCATTCAGTGGTTGAGGGAGGCATGAAAGAATGTCTGATCAGAGTGTCAAACATCAACTGAGCTGCAAAGGGAGGGCAGATGGACAGGTGGCCTCTCCCTGGGGGAGCAATGGGGACCAGCTTTTGTCCCCTGTGTTGTTGTCCAGGACAGGTTGGAACTGGTGCCTGCCACTGATGCTGCCTGGCTGCACTCTGAGCCTCCCAGAAGTGTTCACCACATCCTGCCACCTTGGCAGGGCATCCAGAATGAGACAGGGAATCCAGACCCTGTGAATCCAACAATGCCAGGTGCACAATTGTCAAATTCGCTTCCTCAATGAGTTAATAAGAGCAAAACATGATTAAAATACGTCCCTTTCCTCTTGCCCTTTCTTCCCACACGTAGAAAAAGATCTCTCTTCCTCAGCACCAAGGAATATTACATTTCCACTTTATCCACAGAAGTGACCATATACCATATAAGCATGGGTTGCCCGTACCATGAAAACATGGAAAAATTCTTTTATCTTCACATATAAATACATTTTATTTATATTGTTTCAATTTTAAACAAAATTCCAACAGTATTACTAATGGTAAACTAAAACCTTTTTCTAACCCAGAAGCAATAATTTGTTTGTTTTTGTGACATTAACAGTACACACCAAAGTCCACTGTCGCTGATGAGTCACATTTTGCTAACAGCTTGTGTCCAATATTTAAAATTTTTAAAAAGCATTGGGACTATTTTTTCTAGAAAAATTCAATTATTACTCCAGGCCACAAATATGCAACCAGTGCTGACTTCCTGTCTATGACTTTAATCCCATCAGCTCTGACTTAGAGTGGGATCAAATCCTGCCTGATCAAGTTTCACAATAGATCACTCACCAGACTTCAGGGAGAATTCTGAAATTTCACCAGACATCCCAAGAGCTCCTAGCATGCTGTACACAGTGTGATGTTTCTTGTAATTTTAATTGGATCTGTGTAGAAATACCCTAGACTAGTTTTTAAATAAGCAAAGGCATTAAGACAAGATGGGTTACATCATGTCAGCTTGCTCCCTTCTTTAAATTTTCTGCTGTTTTACTAAAAATATTTTAAAATCCCTCAAGGCTAGTGCATGACACAACCATTCCAGAATCTTACCAACATCACCTCCAAGCTGTAAGTTGTGTTTCTCCTCAGTTTCTTGGCTTATCTGCTCAAACAAAACCACATCCTTCTCATTATCTATGCACCTTGAACACTTGGTGGCTGCACTATGTGCAGTAAAATACACTCAAGTTATTTAGGAAGAACATGTAATTGTTTCATTTGTGCTCTGCTTTGTCTTAGATAAATAAAATGAAACCAAACATTTCACGTACACAGCAGGCCTTCCATAAAGCAACTGTGATGTTGTATAACTTCTTTTTACTACTTGAGTTGAAGGAATTACGCTAACAATGAAATGCTGTGACATGAAATCCCAGCATAATTTCCCATCAAAATGCTACAGCAAACAGAGATGGTAAAACATCAGACTGATAGAACTCTAGGAGACTTCTAGATTTGCTACAGATTTTGTCACTGAGAACCTGATTTGGAGCACTGCCTGTGCAAATACATCCATCGATACACAAGTGAAACCCTGTGTGACTGTCAGATGCACAATTCCTGTCTATTCCTGCCTACCAAGAACATTGTCCAGTCTCCATAGGAGTGGGTGAAATGAGATTTAATAGGCTGCTGGCATCAAATACAGTATTCTGAGAACATAAACACCAATAAAACAAGTGCACTCTGACAAGCACTGCTTCATCCTTGGGAAGCATCAACACAGTCCTATGGCAGAGGTAAGATAATCCTTCATGTTGGAACACAGGTTTATGCCAGGTAGAACATACTCACTCTAGTCTATGACACAGTTTTGAAAGGCTGAAAAATCCTCCAAAAAGTATAACTTTTGACTCAAGTTCCAAACTGAACCTTAAACTGTTAATCTGAATTTTAACTAATCACTGCAAATTTTGTCTAATAATCTTATGTTCTGAACAGCATGCCAGTTTGTGTTCAGTATGAATAGTTTTATACCAAAATAAGTACTTTTGCCAAAGAATTGTATCTAATGGGACATACCAAAGGGGACCATCACTGAACCTGAGGATTAGATCTGGGAAAAACAAAATTCTTTTTCTATTATGCATTAACAGCTGGCTTTTGCAAGTTAACAGTCAGGTTACTTTAATTTTTAATTCAGGTCAGGAACATTAAAAAACTCATCATGCTTCTTCCATCCAGGGATTCACAGTTTCCTGAGTGTATTTTTAGAGTTAAATAGACTAGGCTATTAAAAGAAGGTTTCAGAGAACTTTCTGTGAGAGAAATGGTGTGAGATCTTGGTACCCCTACCAAAAAATACAAGTGTATAGATGAAACAAATGTATTCTACATTCAATCCAGCTTTTGCTCTGCTTTATGGTGAAATCAAAACTTGTTTAAGCTTATTTCAAAACACTTGATGCTACATCTAAAAAAAGTCTCTTTTAACTATCATTTCTTTTTCCTACTTGTTCAGACTTTACCAAGGTAGGAATCCAACCAAACTGCTACAACACCCCAAAATACTCCAAAATATTCCCTGTACCTCTCAAGGTAAAGAGTGGGCTCTCTTGGCTATTCTTATAAGCAAAACTAAAAACCAGAATATAAAAGAAGTTTCTTCAAAATGTAGAATTTATGCAGTAGTAAGAATAAAATAGGGAAGAGGGAAATATCTATAGCTCATTAGCTCTTCCCTCAAAGTGAATATTTGTGGCAGCAGCAAATATGAAACAACAATTCTGCTACTAAAGGAGTCAAAAGAGAGGGCACAGGGAAAGCTAAAAACTAAAGATGGGAGAAAGTCTATTTGCCGGGATTGAAAACTTTAAAATCTCACCATGCTACCTTACATAAGAGAATGAAAATACCTGTACACTCCTTCTTAAAAGCAGTCATGGAATATTATGTACAGCTATGAAATAAAACCTATTTAAATAAATCTTTTTTACAGTTCAAATAATTAGAAGAGGAAAAAAACTCTGCCACTTTATACTCCATACACATTGTTAAGTACAAGTTTAAATAAATGTCAAGAAATCTTCTACACATTGAAGTTTGTCAAAATTGCTGTTGTCTTCAACAGATGGCTCTATGACTGGTCAAGTTTGACATTTTTTATTCTAAAAACAACATGACAGAATCTATTTCTAGTTTAAAAAAAAAACCCCAGAAATTGATTAGAATGTATAATTTAAACTAAAAATGACTGACCGATTTCTCAGCTTTTTGTTGCAGAAACCTTGGTTTCCATTCAGCTAAAATAGGAAATTTTCTGCATTTTACTTATGGCTACTCATAAACACCTCATAGACCATCTGAAAGGTGGAAGGTTATATTTTAAAATTTCTATATTATTAATGTCTAGATAAGCTGTCACAGCAACTACTGCTTTGCAATACCATCGTGTACCAATTACCAATGACTAAACACTTATTTCTCAAATTGGGTTGTATAACAACATCCACATTAAACAAAGTTTATTTAATATTGCAAGCAAGCCCACAGTCTGCACTAATCTCCTCAGGTATGCACATCCTAAAAAGCAGGACTGGAGCTACCCAGTATTGGTGAAAATGCTGCTGTATTGGGACACTGAAATAAATACAGTCATACTACAAGAGTTCCACTTCTGAAATAATTACTTACAGATTTAGCATTATTTGTATTTTCATATTTACTATCATATTGTATTTTGTCACTATCAAACATTATGTACTTTCCCCCTCAAAAAAGAAACTGAAACAAGAAACTGAAAACAAATACACAGTTAAAAAAACCCATTCATAACAATCTCCAAAATTAACAACTACACAGACTGAAAACTTAAATTGTACTTTTGGTCCAGTACTTTACTGACCAATTGTACTACGGTGACCATTGTATTATATTGGTCAGTATATGTTTAACATGTCAAAGTAGTGCAATAAATAGTTTTTACATAGCAACATCAGAAATTATTATTTTCTATCATTTTAGTGACTAAATATAATTTAATGGTTCAATAAAATTCAATAATTTATAATTCTCATATAAGCCTGGATTTAGTTCTGGCTGTATGTATCATAATCATAATGACCCAACATCAATAAATGTCATTCTGGAGTAATGTCCATACCAGTCTATTTGATGATTTCCACTGAAATGAATAATTTTAGAATGAATTTCCGTACCCATTATGTATCTTCTGTCATTGCTTTCTCCATTTTAACAATGTATGTGATGTCAAAAAAAATACAAAATAGCAGCGGTTTTCAATAGAAACCTACCCTATAGAAGGCAGTCGTCAGGGGCAGCAATGCTGCAGCAATGCTGTATTCCTCTGAAGATGAACAATCCTGGAAGAAAAAAACAAAGAAGAAAAATTATAATTTCATTTCTGCCTTATGGAGTCCTTCTGGCATCCTTCTGACACACAACATAATCTTCAATAATTTGATATCATGTAAGAATAACATGTATTTATGTGTGTGTACACATATATCTTCTCATGATTTCTCCAAGACAAGTATTGCTGTGGTTCTTCCCACTTTTGAAATTTATTAGCCAATTTCTCATTCACATGGCCGAAATACAATTTCACTGACATAGCTTACATATAGTAAGGAAAGTTTCCCTCATTTGGGAAACAATAAAAAGGTAGCTTGCTTCCATTTGGGTCAACAGCAAACCTGACTAAAATGGAAGTGATGTGATGACCAAAGAATGCCCTTTCAAAACATCTACGAGAATGAAATGACATTTATGCAATATGAAATAATCACCTCCACAGCCTCTACAAAAGTTTGGCACAAGGTTAACTTTAAAAGAAGATGAAAACCCATTCTCTTCAAGTCTCTGAATGCCTCATTCAACAGTCAAGTGTGTCATTCACGTCTCTCTAGGCAGAGAAGGGTATGCCAAAGTAAATCAACTAGCAATTGTGCTGATGAAAGTTGTGATTTTATTACAGAAGTCTTTTAAAAGAAAGCAGAATTGGAATGTAACTTAATATTTAAAAAACAAAGTACTTGAATTTTTTATCACTAAAAAAAAAATATAGAACGAAAAATACCCAGCAAGAGTTAAAAATTATACTTTTTAAAAAAGTGATCAGCTCTTTTTGCCACCACTAAAGAACACAATAATGCACACAGTTGTGCTAGACAAATGTATCACCATTGTGCCCCTGGATGATGAATGGACAACCTACGTTTCCAGGTGAACAAACCATTTTAATATTTTTAACATCCATTGTTACAATGGGCACTCTGCAAATCAAACCACTCATTGACTGTAACAACTGACAAAATGCCAAAATTGAAATATCTCAAGTGTTCCTTTACCTTCATCTCATATCAGAGTTCTCTAAAACAGAGAAACTAGCAAAAACCTGGCACCAGGCAATTGTGAGAGCAGAAGTATGAAATCTACATTACAAAAGCAATCATGGTAAGAATCATTAGGATGTTATTTGTATCCACCTCACTCTTTGTTCTCATATGGCTGCAGAGTGTGGATTGTAGGTTTAAAACAAGAGACAAAAAAACTCATCACAAGACTATTTTGCTTCTCATTTTGCTTCTCATTTTAAAGCCTATTTCAACTTTTGTGGGTTTTCAATAATAAATACTTCATCTTCTATTGCTTTAATCAAGCTCACCTAAACAGAATACCAATGTCCATTACAATTAAATACAGCAGCATTTAGAAAACTGCTTACACATACATTCTGAAATGGGATATAACAACTTCACAACTGTGAAGGTTTATTTCTGCACAGTTACTGAGGGTTTCAATGTGTCTAGGTCTGCACAAATGCATGAATGCTAACTGTGCATGGACAACAAGAGTTTGGCAAGTGCTCACGCTTCATAACACATCCCTGTCTGGTAGAGGAAAACTAACAAAAATGGACACTGAGAAACTCAATAAATGTTTAAATGACGCCTCTTAGTATTGCAACATGTATGTAACAAATCCAAATTAGTTTGTAAGAAGTCAGAGCATAAGGCTAAAGGACACAGCCTCATCTGCTTTTAATTTTCCATTTCTGCATTATTTCCTATTGTTATCCATATCCTTAATCCCCATTTGGAATTTAGCATGTGTATTTTTAGTTTAATATATGATAAATATTCTTAGTACTTTTTCACTTAGCAAGGACACTGCCCATTTAAAATTCGACTTTCCAATCTTTAGGAATGTGCAACAGCTTTCAAAGAAATACATATCTTATTTCTGTACATGATTATTTATAACCAGGTATAAAATAATCCATCGTGAATTTCAGGATACCTACTTAATCCCTTAGCTCAAATTATTTGAAAGAGTTTGGGCTTTTATCCAAAATATACATAAAAATATCTTTATAAAAACTGAGCAATGTATCTTCACCTAGAGAGCATTCAATACTCCAAGAGCTAACATATGTCTCAAAGATATATATCATCACCATATAAACAACACATTAGATTATTTTTCCATTCCTTCATTCAAGTATAAAATTCTCTACATATTCCATGTCAGCAGTACATGGACTTGTAGTATGGAAGTATTATTTCTATGTATTTTTTTTTCTTCTCCAGTATATGACAAGGAATATTAAGTGATCTCAGTTAGGAATAAATTATAACACTGCTGTTTTAAGATGAGTGGAACTAATTAACTGTTTATCTGCTTTGTAGCTGGAAGACCGAATGCTATAGTTAAAAGAGATGCTGCACTGAAATCTCAGCTTCTCAATTTTACAGACAAACCAAAGTACTGGAAATGTCATGTATGTGTTGTAGGCAATTAATTTAGAGTCCTGAAACAATGCAATCCAGCTGCCTTATATATAATGTCTTTACCAATTGTGAAAAAAATATCTCTTACTGCTGTTACAGAAGTAGACAAAAATCAAATACCATAAAATAATCAAAGCTGTTCCACCTAATTTGCACAAAATTAAGCTGAAACACATCTGGGGAACAAAAATTATTTTAAACAAATTAATCACCAAAAAACCAACGTCCTTTGACGGTCAAATACAGGCTCCCACCATGACATATGCAGAGTACTGCTTTGAATCCATGCCTAATTGAGTGAAAACCTGGCACATTGTTCTGGCCATACTGATCCTATATCCAGACAGTTGCTGAACTCTGTAGCAGATTGGAATTGTTACAGGAATTCATGTACACTTAAAATAGCTTTGCTACACTGAATTGACAAGTGAATAATGAAAGGAAAATGCTTTTCCTTACATCACTTACTTTGATAACATATGTGAATTACTTTTATATTCCAGTCAGTTTAAATATGCAGCAAAACTTTGGTGGTTCAATAATGCCATTAGAATGCAGAGCTGAGAGCTTGGAAGTTACAGATTTTGAGTGCTTGGCTGGACACATGAGGCTGATATGGGGGAGCACTGATGGCTTTTGGGACCTGGTAAGTGGCTTAGCCTTCTGGTGCTAGAGGAGAGAGTCAACTCTGCTCCTCACTCTTGACTTCAGAACAAGAACTGCCTGGAACTCTTGCTTGGAAAAGAAGGCATTGTACATCACCATGAAGCCGAGATGCCCTCTGCAGAGTGGTCCCAGGGAGGAACAGCTGAGAAAAGCCACCCCAGGGAAAGACCTCCCTTGATCTGCTGCTGGATGTGCAAGCCTAGGTTCAAGAAGGCCCTTAAGGCCCCTCTGGTATCCCACAAGAGGAAGCCCAAGCCAGTGAAGCACAGTGACAGTGCACAAAAATGACCTCTCTTCTTGCATTAAACAGCAACTTACACTTAGGGATTTCTGCTTTCCCTTAAATGATAAAAATCTAGAAGACATGTATGGAATATCTAGATAACATTTGAGGTGGAATTTTCTTTTTAAATTCATCTTGATAGTCTCTCTTATTAACTGCTACCTGATATAGTATCTTCCTGTGTTAAAACCCATTCTGCTTTAGGCACTAAGCTTTTCAAACAGACACCACATTTTTAATAACCTGCAGAAATCCGAGTATGCCAAAAACTTGGGATCCAATTTTGCCTTATGTTCAGAAGCACCATAAATACATGGAATTCCTCACAGGCCTGACTATCACACGAAATCACCGTAGCAGGCAGTGAATGCATCCAAACTAAAAAGCTGGCCATGGCAGCACTTGAGCCATACCTTTTTGGCAGTAGGATGTGTGCATGCTCTATTAAAAATACTGCTCAAGTAATGCTCAACACTGCACTGTCCCTCTTGAGAATAACTGAAGTAAATTTTCAGGCATACCAAGAGCATTCATCAGCCTGCAGGACTAAGCTCATAATGAATCCAGAAAAAATAATGCCAGAAGTTTTAGGGTCATATGTGTTTTTAAAGCACTAATGCAAGAACTGTTAAGTCAGCATGTGTAACTAGGTGTAGAACATTGTCTACAAATTACAGGTGAAACATTAGTTACAAATTCAACAGATGACTTCACTGGTGTCAGGATTTTATCTTAATTCTCACAGATATATTATATGGGCAGAGTTTTACTGAATCACAGAATTTTTGTTATTGATGCAGTTCATATTTTGGAAATATGAACTGTCAATCCTAATGTGCAAGACTACCACTTTGTCTAAAGCAGTAAGAGAATTCAATGCTCCACTTTAGAAAAAATATTGTTTGCTAAAAGGAATAGAGATTCATCAGGTAGAACTGCAATGTTATTCATAACTATACCTTACTATTGATCAGGCTATTTTTAATTTTCATTAGATAAGCTGCATAAATTTTATCCATTCATATAGAAATACAATATCAATGTAATTGAACTATTACAAACTACAGTTTTGATCAAAGAAAGCCTATTCTATGTTAATTGATATTACGATCAATGTTCTTTATATTCAATCTTTGAAGACTTAAAAGTCCAAGTAAATAAACTGACAACTTCACAGTATCTAATTATAGCTATATAATTATATGCTGTCTGGAAACACGTGAAAAGACATAGACCTATCCGGAATTTCCAAAGTAACTTTTGAAAGTAATTAAACGACAAGTTTTAACTTCATAGATAAAGCCATCATCTAAAGCAAGAGTTAAAATTACAGAGTTTGTTGGAATAAATGCCAATATGACAAAAATCACATAAATAACTTCACAAGAAAGTTTTAAACCTTGTTATTGGAATCATAACCAAAATGGATTTTATCAGTGAAAATTAACGTGCATTTACTTTCCTGCTAACATTCATACAAAGCTTTGCCTAGTGCTGCTCTGCTTTATATTGGGATCAAACTTCTCCCTTTTTTTTAGTTTATCAAACCTTATTGAAGCAGCTACAATTTTAATAAGTGCAACTCTTCTGGGACCTGAGAAATAGGATGAAAAGCAGTCATACTGAGAAAGTCCACAGAGCTGACTACCTGCTGCCTTATCATTAGGCAAGAACACTCAAAACACAAGAACAGACTCAAAACTTGGGTGATACTGCCTCGAAAAATTCTCAGTATTTTTAAAACTTCTTGTTTTGATAAGAATATAAAGAGCTTTCCAAAATTATTAATCCACAAAAACCAACTCTTCCTTCATAAATGACCCTAACACATTATGTGTCACTCATTAACACAAGCTTTTAATTTAATTTTTGTCCTGCTTAAACACTGCTGCAGGGATTCACAGTTAATAAAACCAAGACAAGCACAACTTTACTGTCTGTGGTTTCCAGGTTTGATATTGATCAGAATCACTCTCTGAGCTTTTGAGCTTCTCATACTGCTACCTGGTCTGACAGCAATAATTGAACACAAAATCCATATCACAGACTTGACCTGTGCTCTGAATTATGCCACATGTAACAGTTTCTTCACCCTCTATGGCCATCACAGAGTGATGCCAGTGCAGAAGACAAAGGAACAGCACCCAACCCAGGAGAATCCTCACTGATTTGTTTGGACTTTGTGGCATTTCTGCCCAAGCAGAAGCCTTTGCAATGACCATTTAATTAAGGAACCTATCCTGTCAGCAATAGGATGCAAGATACTGTAGAGCTGCCATTCCAGGCAGGAGATCCAGTTTTATTTTAGAGGTGTTTTACTTCCTGAAGAACTTCACGTTTGTCTTCACCTGGCCCTGAATTCTCGTAAGTTTGCCTGCCCTTGATGCACAGTGGTATAATGAACAGAATTCAATTGATGCCGTTTAGATGCAATTACACACACACATAGTGTTCAGTGATTTTTAAGTTTCCTTTTGCTTTACTCCACACATTCAAAAGCTAGCAAGCACAACAGATTTTCTCTACGCAGCTCCATCCTACTCCTGATCTCACAGCAAGTGAAAACAAGAAACAACATTTCACTCAAAGAAGAGCTGTCAAACCCCCCACCCCCACCCCCGCTCTTTCTCAATAAATACATTTCCGTCTAGACTTGAGGTTAGTCATTTCCTCCTCCTCGTTACAAATTACTTTTAGGAAATCAGGAACCTCAATTTTTATGTGCATAAATTACACATTTGTCACTGTATTTTTACTGTACCCCAAAAGCCTAAAAACATTTAACTTTTTTTGCAAGATACTGATAAACACAAGAATGCCATGCCTTGCGTCTCAGCACATCTGAGTTTCTTTAACAGAAATGCCATGCATGTTTCTGAATACTGTCATGAGGCCCATGGCAATAAAGTTCAACATACTCAAGCTGTAATCTTCTCCCAAGGAAATGGTTGGGATGCCAAGATGCCTTTTGACTTTTATTTCACAGCAGGGCTTCATTCACAGTGACTCTGTCCAAACCTTAAACTACACCAGCTGTGATACAAGGTCCTGCACAGCAATTTGTAAAAAGTTTTGACAAACAACACTCAAATGATAGAATACACTGCAATTCATGACACAAAAGTGATCAATATCCATTAACGGCTCAGTTGGAGGGGGGTGATTATTTCATAATATATCTACGAACTGCAGTGTACTCCCAGAGCCCTGGTAGAGCAAAGCACTTCTGCAGCCACTGCAAAACATTAACACAGGATACTCTGTAAACTGCTGTACAGACAGCCTGTTTAATTGAGTTAACGACCAACAGAGAAACGCTTAAGACATCAGAAGAACTATTAAAATAGATGCTATATTACACTATAGTCCACATTAGCATAATAGCACATATGAGCAAATCAGTTCACAAGTACACAGGACACATCCTTATTCCCAGCAGCATCTCCTCTCCTAAATTTTAAGCAAAGTCATAAACTTTCAAATATGTACAAATACATTAATCTTGCTTAACTTAATTTTACTGTTCTTTTCTAAGTTTCATGTGATTTTCCAATTTCACATACTTTCAATAAAAATGCATCACATCATCAGTGCACATTCTATACAATTTTTACAACTCAACAGAAATGAACTCCTAAAAAAACCCCAATCAGATTTATATGGGTATGTAAAGTGATTCACTGAAAAATCAGTTTTTCTCTTTAGAAGAATATTGTTTGGATAGAAGTAGAATTTTACATCTTCTGTCATGTAATGAGTTGACGCTCAGTTCAAATCAGCTATCCAAAGATTTTGGGTCTAGTTCCCTGTGGAGAAACGGAACAGTGTCTGATGAAATTAACTTGGAAGTAGGGCTCACTGAAAATTTTCCACTGAATAGCACGTAACAACAAAATAATTTTTTATTTATGCAAAGAACCCTCAATGACATCATCTTAGGAAAGAGAACTTCTAATCCCCAAAACTTTCCCCTTGGGAGACTCAGTCTCTTGACAACAGATTTTCTGGGGAACCAGAAATAAAACTTTCAACAACAGCTCAAAGAAGGCAAGGAACAGGTTTTGGGGAGCTACAGGCTGGACTGTAGGGAGCAAGTCCTCATAGACAGCATTTGCAGACCCAGGAAGAACACAAAAGTGAATTAGAACACAAAGCACCAATGAAAACTGGATCACGTTCTTCAACAAAATAATGAGCTCTGTATCTGAGGAAAGAGCAGCCTGTCTTTTGCAGGCTCCTTTGGTATCCTTGGGGACAAGCTGGGAGATAAAGTCTGGATGAAAGAGTGGGAAAGAAAGGGGGGGGGGAATATAGGTTGGATACTAGAAAAAAGTTTTTTACAGAAAGGGTAATAAAGTACTGGAATGGTCTGCCTGGGGAGGTGGTGGAGTCACCATGCCTGGATGTGTTTAAAAAAAGACTGGATGTGGCATTCGGTGCCATGGTTTAGTTGAGGTGTTTAGGGCATGGGTTGGACTTGATAATATTGAAGGTCCCTTCCAATCTAGTGATTCTGTGAAAACAGATTGCACCGTCAGGCTCAAGATTCAACAGGCAGGTGTTTCTGAATCATGTTTTCAGGGCCTGATGCTGTGGTGAATGTTTTCATTAACAACATGGAAAATGGCAGGAAATGCATCTTCATCACATTTCTGACTGAAGTCAAATTTGGGAGATTGGTAAATATGCTGGAGGGCAGGACTGCTGCTAACTGGCATCACAGCCTGGCAGACACAGACTGCAAGAACCTCCTGAGCCATCCAAAGACAAAGTTCTGCACAAGGGACAGGGTAACTCCAAGTGGAAACATAAACCACATATGAACAGCACCAGGAGTCATGTTCTGTGCTCTACATGTCGGACCAAGCCAAAAATCGCAAAACATTAGTCTCACAAAGAGTTATAGCAGGGGCAAAAGAAAAAAATGATTAAAAAGTTTATGGATCTGAACCAAGACACTGAAACAGGAAAGTACACAACTGAAAGAATCCCAAAAAGCCTAAATAAATATATGAAGGGAAAACCGTGCTCAACCAGCACAGATAGAAATTATTGGCAAGAAAGCTGATGCCAATTTTATTTATCTATATCTGTGTCCAACGCATCCACAGGGTCCTGGCAGGTGCTCATGGGAACCCAAGCCCATGTCTGCACGGCTGCAGCACTGCGTCTGGCAGAGGCATTTTCCACAAACTGCCCAAAATGGGGTCTCTTTTCAATATGTATTTGACGTCTTGCTGCAGGACAGCTCTGAGGTTTTTAAGCCAAGCTTGATAGTACTGAGAAGCTTTGCTACGGTTTTGGCAGGGGCACCAGATAGTCTGTGTACAGCTGCACCAAAGGACAACATGAACAACAATGACCAGCTGCTCCTGGAAGAAGTTTTCTTGGATCAGCTTTGTTGGTGCAGCTCCATTTCTGGATCTATGAAACAAGCATCATCTGCTGGAAGAGGATATTTCTGGAATGACCTGCAATGGCTGCAGAATTTCAAGGATGACAAGGGGCGTTCTGTGGGTGTTTCTGAGGCAATTCTGCTTAGAAGGTTGTGCATCTTGAATTCATCCAGCAAGGGCTTTTCCATGCTCAGGCACAGATGACTCAAGGGCTTTTCCATGCTCAGACACTGTATTAGCTGTGCTGGTGAACTTGATAGAACCTAAAATCCCTCGTTGCCAACCCTGCTGCCAGACCTCTCTGTTCCTTAATAGACTGGAATGTAAATCTTCTGTTACGTTTCAAAGAGCAGTTACAATTTTAACAACATTAATGGAAGTTGTTGTAGAAGTTGCTTAATCCAAAAATCAACCTTATAACAACCAGAATTAGGCACACTGCACATCATGAAAAAATCATGTTACTAGAGATGTTATCAGAAATATCCTATTTTTCTGGAGAAAAAAAATTTCAGCAACAAAGTCATTTAAAGGATAAGCAATTCATAGAAAAGAATGCTTACAGAAAATTTGGGAAACTGAAAGACATACGCTGTGCACGATTAAGTTGCATGCTGTAGAGCAGTGTCCACCTTGATTAACACATCAAATCTGTGTGATCAAGGAAGAATGTTGCTACAAAGCCTCAAGAGCCCAAGAGATTCATACCTTTCAAGCCTGCTTGCATTAGTAAAGTGCTCCCTCCAAGATAACATCCGTCAACAAAATATATATTCCAATATAAATATTTAAACTATGACAAAAGAAAACATAGAAAATATAATATTTGTATTTAGTGTTAACTATTTTAAACTTTCTGATTGTACTTTTCAGTGCACGGACAGCAGCCACCTTTTTCATACAGATGCAGATTTTATTTGAAATCTTACACTTTTTGGTGATTCAATAATAAAACTACGATACATGCATGGGAGATGGGGGAACTGTTTATTATTAAACATTTATTAAAAAGTAATTTGATTATTAGTAAAATGTTTGCTTTTCTAAGAATCAAAGTGAAAATAAGCATGAAGCATGTTTTTGTAAGAGATAAAGACAATGGAAGAAACAGTAAACCAATTCTGAACTGGCAGTTGTAGAACAAGCCTCAGAATCCTTCAGTCTTAAAGCTTGCTGAATTGACACTTTTCTCTGGGATTTTCAAATGGCATCAGGAAACAAGAAGGTTAGAATTCCATGAAGTAACTCCTCCAACTTTGGCTACAGAAGTAGAAAAGTAAACTCCCAAAACATACTAGTTGGTCATCTAGCTGAAGAGGCATGCTTGGATGTCCTTGAAAAAATTTCCTGTTCTCTGTAAAACAGCTTGGCAAGGCAAACACAACCAGAGGAAAAAAGACATCCTTGAGCTGGCTGTGTGGACCAAAGAAGAAGGAGTGTACTAGTATTGCCTTCCAGCAAAATTCTTTCTTTGGTACAAATTCTAGGGAATCTTAGTACGATCCCTTTCTGTTCCACAGCCTTCTAAATCACTGCTAGTAGCAACATCCAGCTAACTAGTAAGAGAAAGCCTTCTTTGCCAGCTTTTTGGTTGCCAGTTAATCCATTTTAAAATCCTGACAAATCTTCTCCTTGGCTATCTGATATTCCTTCCACAAGATTTTGTTCCAAACACCTGTTTTGTTCTTATTTCGTTGACATTTTAACAAAAAATGCAGAAAGGGTAGTCATGCTATGTAATCACACTAAATGGCAATGAGAAGTTTAATAAAACTTCTGTACCTTGGGATACAGTGAAATATTAGTGAAGTTCTAAGTCCCAACTATAGTCACCCTGTTTGAAATTCTTTCCTCACAATTCATGTTTGGAGCTTTCAGAAGGATGGGCCAAATTGCAGTGGCTGGATAAAAAAGAATGGGTAGTGAAAACAAAAACTGAGAAGTTTAAGAATTAGCAATGGCTTTGTCATCCTAAAACCAGCATGACTCCAATTCCAGAGAACACACTAGCAAATCACCAAATGAGTGCAGAACACAATTCTGAAGATCAATAGAAAATTTTTGGACAGCATGGCATTACTGAATGAAACACACAGCAAGAACTATGAGCCATGTACCATAAATGTGATAACTCAGATGGTAAGTACTTCTTATCTGTGTCTCTAAGAACAAATATGATTAGATATCCTGCTGTATTTGACCACCTTCTCATTCCTTTTTTCTTATCTGAAGTTCTAAGTGGCAAAGAAATCCTCAAGCTTCCGGGGAGACCTTCACTACCAGGGTTCACCTCCTCTTTCAATACCATGATAGTGCTGATGGCTACATTTTGTTCAAGTTCCTTAAGCTGCCAAAATTTTGGATTTTGTTCTTTGCTGATTTGCAGGGACATTTAGGAGCAGAGCTTTTGGTTCAGTGCTGTGAGACACCCTGCCAGGTGCTGCTAGTCAACAACTTACCAAAAATTTCAAGTACTCTTACTTACCATCTTTCTCCTTCTTTGAATCTTCTCCTATGCACAGAAATGAAAATAATGAAGATTTGGGGTTTCTAAATTAATACACAGGGTCAGAGCTGGGTGCACAAGCATGATGCTATTGTGTCATCTGCTGGAGCCTATCTGTGGAACGAGACATGACTGTGATGATGCAGCCAAAATTCACCACTGCTTTAACAAGAGAACAGAGGTGCTACATACCTGATTTTGATGGAAATCTCTAGAAAATACCTTATCATTAAACTTGTTTAACTCTAATAGTTAATTATGATTTGCTGGACTTATTTTAAAATAATCAGTTCCAATACTTACTGTTTTCATATGCAGGTTGTATCTTGAATTTGGAATTAGAATATTAAAGACAGACTATTATAATGCAGACTAGGAAAAATATGAAGTTTTCTAAAGAAGAAGTGCTGAAAATCATGGCACCATCATAATCCAAGTTGATTTTGAGTGTATTATTATTAATACAGTTCGAGTAAGATATAGAAAGATATTTCATTCCATACACCTGGAAGGGATAGAGAATATTATATGCCAATTGTATGGAACTTACTTATATATAACAAAGGATATGTGTTCTCTAAAGTGATGTTTAATCAATTAACATTCCAAGCAAAGGTTTTACAAGGTGTTCAACTGACTAGAGGACCTAATTTAATCAAAATAATTTGCTTTTGTCCTCAAAAGTCAAATAATCTGGATAGAAAATCAAATAAATTCATTCGTTTACAAACATTGTGGGACTTCAGACTGTTTAACATGCCTTTCTAATTTCAATTCTTAGTTCCCAAGTGGAGTTTTGCATTTAAGAGTTTAAGAATTGAGGGAAAGGTGAGGAAAAGGGCTTGTGGGATTTGTTTGTTTGTTTTATCTACAGACATTAAGTAAAGTAATTTTTAAATACTTTGTTGGATCACTAGATACCAAAGCCTGCCCCCTAAGTGCCTACAGGGAGGGAATTACTAGAAATAATCCTCATTAAAGTATGTTTACATGGCATTTTCCAAGCATCCTAAAAGCCAATTAATTTAAGTCATAATTCTGGGCTGTAATATTCAAAAAATGTCAACAGTTGCAAGAATTTAATACAACATATGCAGATTGTCAAATGTTCCTTTGTTTATACCTTTATTTTGTGTTCTTGTTCTATAATGGCACACACTTTTAATGTAACAGTAGAGGTAGGCTTTTTACTGCAAAGAAGTTTATCCTTATGCTTTTTTCCTTAGAAATCATTCTAAAATGTCACACAGTCTCTACTGTTTGTCATATTAATGCATTTGTCAAAGTTTACACAAAATACTGACAAAACCCAGAACTGGCCTGTGTTTTATGGTATTTATCTCAGCATCACACTTCAGTTTTTGAATGCAAGCTGCCAAGATCTCAATTGTTTAAACCAAAGGTTATGCAAACATGACAGCAAGCAAATGATTAGAAGACTTTGGATATTCCATCTTCTTTCTGCTTCAGAAATGGCCATATGCGAAAAATAATGAGGCTCTTACAGCCACTCATTAGTAATTTTAATGAAAATTCCTGTAAAATCAACCACTTGGAAACAGAAGCTTCACGAAGTTCCTTATAAAAACAACAAACCAGTTGTCTATCTGGCGTGCTTCTCCTGGTGGCCAAGGCAGCACACCTTGCAGAGATATCCCTGCTACACCTGGGCTTACCAGGTATTTGAAGGGGGAAGTGCAGGAAAAAGAAGATCAGAGACCACATTACACAGGAATTCCTTTTCCTCAAAATAGACCGTGCACATGTGTGGCCACAGTGGTCCAGCCACTGCATGGGTACAGCAAATCAATATCATGCAATATTCTGCCACTTATTGTGCACATAAAATGGCTCTCAGAATTGATGACGTGCATGTACACATACCAAAGAGTGTTATACATGTGTATATATAAGGAATTATGGACCTGTACTGCAATACACTTTATAAACATACCTAGCATCTAAGATAAAACCAAAATTCCATGTGTTACTTCCTTATTTTTAATAGACATAAAACGTAGAAACAGAGTCATTGATTTCATATAGCTCATTATATCAGCAAAATGCCTATTCCTTCCAACATGAAAGACTTTCTGTTTTGGTTTGTTTTAAACCTTTCATCAGTCCACCTCTTCCCCAGCAAGGCTGGACAACAACTGCACAGCAGTACAACACAATTCCTAAGCCAGACTTGTTTTATTTACAGCAGTGAGTAGCACACAAACACGTCTGCTTTTCATCACGATGACCAAAAATATTCAGAACACAGAGTTATTAGGAACACTTGGCAACCACAAGGCCACAATTAACAGTAATGATCACTTCAGAGCAGTCAGAGCCTACCATGTTAACACTCCACAGAGCTCCAGGATTTCAGTGAGGTACCTGTGTGTGACCCAACACAGGGGAGCACGTCCTGCACCAGCAGCATATGTGAGAGGGCTGAACAGAAGGCCAGCAACAAGGAGACATCCATGAAGAGTAAAGCCTGATCCAGCTGCCCAAAAACTCAGAGACCCATCTGGGATGGGTGGGTTTGTACCACCCTCCTCATCCATACCAGGATGCTGCTCATGGAACTCCCCTGTGAGCCCCAAAGCTCCTTCTGCAGCCAGAGGAGCTGCTGGAGCCACTGCTCACATGTAGTTTTACTTATTCTTGTATTAAAACCAATTCCCCGGTATAATTTGATATTTTTCTATAATATTAAGCAAAGACCCTTAAAACAAAGCTGCACCTGCTCTGGTAACTGCACAGAACTGTAACTAAGGGATAAACAATACCCCCACATGCTGCAGTCTAGAAATCATGTTATATCTATAACAAATGATATCAAGAGAAAGTAGGATGCTACCACATTTTTATCCCAGCATTTTTGATCCCTGTCCATGGTAGCAGCAAGAGACCTGGAGAAAACCTGGGGATTCCCTGCAACCAGAGCCCTCCAGATACATCCTGGAAATAAACATTCATCCACACTCTGAACAGGCTGCTCCAACCAGAGCAGAATTTGGGGATTATTTTGACTTCTACTTCCTACTGGGTTTATATTGAAGTGCACATATTTGTCTGTGTGGCAGACATGAATCTCTGGATTATCCCTGTGCTCATGGATGCACATGCACATGTGTATACATCGAGGGGAGGAGGAAGGAAGTGTGTGAACGCCACATGTTTTGGTGAGAAGCCAGGAGGGAAGTTGAAGGCAGATGCAGGAATGGACAGCACACCATGGAACTCTCATTTCTGCTAATCCCTCTCTTTTCCTTTCCTTAAGTAACACTCTTGTGCAATAGTTATGCCGGGCAGGTCCATGCAGAAGTTAAGATTAACAGAAGTAGGGTCTCGGAAGTCTCCAGGAAAACAGCAGTTTAGGAATTTCCCTGCCACACACAAGCTCATTCCTGAACAGCACTACTGGCACAGCCCCAGTGTGAAAAGCAGCCATGGCTTTGTGCTGCCTGGTCATCAAAAACCCATCCTTGCTAAAACCACAGAGGCAGCTTAATGCAGCTGGAGACAACCTCCCTGGGGCAGGGACAGACACACAGAGCCAGCCAGACACCTCGCTGGGGACACCACTGCACACACTGAGGTGCACAGGGATGCAACAAGGAATTACCTGGACACTGTCACCTGCACAGGGAGAGTCCTGGCCCAAGGAATGGTTACTGCTATGCCAAAGGGGTCACCTGCCTTGACACCTGCAGTGCAGGGAATGCTGACTGGCCCTGCAGCAGGGGTAGGGAAGCTGGCAGTGCTGTGACAGCAGCACACACACACAGACAGACCCCCTGCTCCATGATACAGACACACAGAGGCAGCCCTGCAAAGAAAGCAACTATGTTTTCTGGGTTTCACAGAGATACCCTTGATTGTAATCTTCCAGGATTCTGTGGCCATCCTATGACATGGGATGAGCATAACAGACAGTATGTTTCTCAGAGTGAAAGAAGGAAAAATGAAAACTGATCAACAATACAATCTTTTACAGTGTATTTCCATTTTTTCCTAGAGAAATTATGTGAGCACTATCAGTTTGATATCAGTGCAATGATATTCTGGTACTGTGCAATCTCTTGGGAAAAAGACATCAGAAAGAGTCAGGAATAGCAACTTCTTTTATTAAGTCCAGAACATTACAGGTGGACCCCTAAAAAGTTAGCAGGATGATAAAGCTGTTATTTCTAGTTTTTGGGAATCATGTATCAGAGAAACCATACAATGTAACCAAAATCATGTTCAGCACAATAAAGAATTAAATATGGAAGCTTGAAGCCCAAGTCTTAAACACTGGAATCTCCTTGGTTTTTTTCTCACTTAAATAATACCATGACTACGTCTAACACGACAAGAAAGAGCAAATTGGTAGTAACTGATGAATTAATAGAATTAAGTGTGGCCCTGTTAAACTCCCATGATTTCTCTCCATGTCTGATTTTCTATCCTTTAAAATACCTTCAAATATTTTCAAATAGTGCTGTTTTTCAAACATGAATTCTGAGACTCTGCTTCCAGGAATGCAAGTCACACAGAGTAACAAAAGACAGGTCATGAAATAAAAGTCCAAAAGGAGAGAAATCTACTGTAACCCTCCAAAATAAAGATGTTTAGCAACACAGTTTTCAACATAAAATATGAGAAATGCTAGTTCATGTAACCTTCATATTGCCAAGAATTTGAATCATATGACACACACATTGAGCTGATTTTCTCTCAGGAATAATAAAATCTTTCTTGTTATTGGACAGTATTTGCAAACCTCTGAATTCTGAGAACTGACTGATAGGTTTTTATACTTTATCTGGTGGCAGACTATATTACAAAAGTTATTTGCCTAAGAAAAATAAATTTAACATTATTTATAGAATGCCACTGTTTTTATTTTTGCTTATCAAAGTTTCTTTCATAACAGACTGCATAGTAAGTGCTACAAAGATGCCCTTCTTACACTGAAGCAATATAGAAGAATTGCAAGTTCTAGAGCAAAATAAATCAATCTTATCTTCCATCTGCTTTTGGCCAATGTTGGAGAACAGATGGTGGCCCAGATGTGCCTTTGTTGTAACCTAATACAGGTAATTTTGTCCTGATTGCTACTAAGTTGTGTTTCTTACTGTATACAAGTATACTTCTAGAATATCCAGTATAATCTGTTTAAAAGATAAACATTTGGTTATTGCCACTATGGAAAGCCATAATGATCTATCAGAAACTATCTAAAGCAGTAAAACAATGACTAGTTAGTCAACTATTAAAGATACTCTCTCAGTTACAGTGGTACAACACGTCTGTTAACACAGATGTGACACTGGAGCAGTTCCTAAACCAGCATCGATGACAGTGTAACTGTCAGATTAAATCACATCACAAGAGAACCTCACTCCTCCCCTACAGCTAAAGACCAGAATTTTGAGAGTATTTGCATATTTATCAGTTTTATGCATGTTTTTTCTCCACTCTAACCATTTAGATTAAGAATCCAGATGTCTGGGGCAGATGTGTTTTCCAATTTGACTCACATTTGCCAAACAAAAGCATTAATATACAGTTAGGCAATATTACTGACCAACATATTACTGAGGCAGTGTTGTATCACAACATCCTGGGGCTCTTCCTTGGAAATGAAAAGTTTTATCTATTCCAACTACCCAGGGAAGGCATCTCACATTATCTGAAGAGAATCTTTCCCTTGAAATAAACGTTTTTAGGAAGACTTATTGTTACTGTTAAATATTTTGTGTAAATTGCTTCGTATGTCTTTTTAATATAAAAACTATTTCAGATTATCAAATAGTATCCCCACAGTGTCTTTAGGTCTCTTCTTGCCTTTACCACCACTTTATGAAATTAAGTGCTACTTCATTTCAAAATACACTGTTCGCTTGCTGCTGCCAGAGAAAAGTCAGAGAGGCAAATGAAATTCTGGACAAGTCGTGATTGCAATAAATTAATGGAGAAGTATGCAAATTGAGCCATGATTTCTTAACAAGTGTTAAAAATACAGTGTGTTGCTGAAAACATAATTCCATAAAAGTGTTTCCCTGCTTAAAAAAAAGGCTTTTACATTGCAAAAAAAAGCTACATATTTTTTTCTGAGATGTTAGCAAATGTTGTCATAGAATATTAAAACAGAAAGAAAAATGTTTGAAATAGCAATTTATGTGGAACTGCAAATTTTTCTGAGGTAACCATTGCAAAGGAAAGCAAGTATGACTGAAACAGGGTCTAGAGCTATAATTTCATATTTTTATCTGCAGTGGTATCTGTTAGAATATACTGAATTTTCAATCAATATATTAAGCTTTCAGAACACTGCAGATATTTTTTAACAGTAGTTTAATCATATAACATATGGAACAGAACATAATGCTCCTGCTCCTCTATCAAAGCTATTACTCACTATGGTAAGACAGGCTGATTTAAATGTTTGCCACAGTTTATGATTTGTCAGGGGAAAAAGTCTTACTCAGGGCATGACAATAAAGTTTTCAGCAAGTGGTCAGTGACAACTCCTACCAGAGATAAAAGAAAGTAACTGGGGATTTAATTGCCCTTACCAGAAGGTACCTGCTTTAACCAATGAACATTACATTCTCCACGTAATTTTGATCTTCCTACTACTAAAATCGATCAGCAATACTTCTCTCATTTCCATTTCAGCAGCAGTAATTGTCACTGCTTCCCAGGCACAGAAAAGCATATTTTTAACACTTCAGTTCTGACTTGCTGCATCATGCCTTACCTTAACTGCATTTGTAAAGCCTCCTACAGTCTACCACAGATGCTGAAGAAGACAGATTAATATAGAATTCTAATGTACTATTCCACAAATCATAAGCCCATTAGAATTTGCAAGTTCTACCTGTTATCAGTTCAAAGAAGAACAGTTTAAAAGAATGCCCCTCTTGGACTGAGAGAACTCAGGCTGACAACTACTAGAGATGTGGCAAGCCCAAGTTTTGCCATCTCTAGAGAAATTGGTAAAATAACACCCTCACTTCCTCCCAGCTGCAAAATGGCTAGATCAGATCCTTGGGAAAATACAGCCTATGTAACTGTTGACTAAAATCAAATAGCTATTCCCTTGAAGCAATAGCAGGAGTATTTTATTTCTCTTCTTTAATCTCTTCTCAAGCCCTGTGGTAGCAGACAGAGATGAGACCAGCAATAATACACATGGTGGGATTATCACAAGCCTTTTGTTAACATACTGCTTTTCATGCACAAAATGAGTATGCAGAAGCTCTAAAAACCCCTCTGACCCTTAGTTTTCATGGATTCCAGTAAAAAAACATAATAGATTCTATTAAATGAAAAAGCTTGACATGAAACAACCAGAAAAATCTTGACTAGCAACGGAGGGCCCTGCATTAGATTTGCAGAGTGCAATCTTCCTGATTTTGTGACACACAGCACTTCACAGTAAGACAAAGAATTCAGTCAAAAAGACACTTTCCAGAAATGGCCAACCTGCATCTCTTCAAATTCTTAAGATTTTTATGCCTTTTAACAGACACTGCTTAAATTACTTGGTCTTACAACCTGCAGCTAACACAATTCAGGTGTCTACAGCCAAATGCTGACTTGCTGAGTTTACAATTCACCTTATCACTTTGCAACAATGCACCTTATTATTACCAGAGGTTTGGTGGCTGAAGAGCATCAGATTTTCCACCTGGAGGAGCAGGTGAGATTGGTGTGTCCCAGGGCAAACAATGGGACTGGACCTTGCTGCATACACATCCCCACTCAACCCAGCGTGTCTAGCAGGGCAGAGCCAGGGCTCTGCCCACCCTGTCACCTCTGCCAGGGCATTCCCTTCCCTTCCCCTCAGCTGCTGGATCACCCTCTCCATGCCTCCAGCCACAGCAGGATTTCAGTTTGCATCTTGCAGAAGCCAATGGAAATGTGCAATAACGTTAACAGAAAAATCTGGTGGTAAGACTGAGGCAGTTTCTACAATTCCAGTAGTTCAGTGAGGTCTGAAAGCCCTACTGCAACCTAACTCTCCCCAAAAACCCCATCAAAAATTAATGTGGTATTTCCCTAAAGCTTCACTACATCTCCAGTTAAGACCACTTTTCTTAAATTAGATTTTTGTGTCTTTTAACAGACACTGCTTAAATTGGTCTTATGACCTACAGCAAACAGAATTCATGTGTCTACAGCAAAATGCTGACTTGCTGAGTCCCACTGCAGCAAAGACAAACTTATTTAAGTTCTTGATAATGTGCTTTTTTCTTTAATTGATACAGGAAGCTCCAAAATGTCACAATTTGCACATTGGTTTAAATAACACACTAGAGCAAAGTGCACCGACAAATTATAAATCATGTTTTTATCTTAATAAATAACTTCATATGTCATAAAAGTAGATGTTAAAAATATTTGCTTCTAACTCACTGCCCAGTGTCAGGAGTTCAGATGTTTCCATGCTGGCCAAGCTTACCCCTGAGAAATGAAAACTTTCATTTTGTATTTTCAAAGATATGAAAATCTTTCCTGGGGGGGGAAAAAAGGCATAAAAACTGTACCTCCTTATTTAATCTCTTTCCCCTACATGATTTGAGTTATATTGGCTAGTTTTGTGGAGAAAAAACAAGCCTATTTTAATTTCAGGAACTCTTCAGACACATTCATTTCCTTGAACTTAAGCTCCTTCTTGGGCCTTCAAATCATTGTGATGGGAAAAAGCAGCTGTTCTTCCAAAGCAAAATTGGCTTCTATTATTTTATTAAAAGGTGATGTCAATACTTCTTTCCACAGCAAAGTAAATTTTGTTTTCTTCTGATATCATTCTTCTAAGATACAGAAATAATGGGGACTTGTATTTTGTTCCTATTGTCTAAAAACATCTGGATGCTTTTTAAACCCAGGAATGATCAAAAAAAATCTGTGAATTTTTTCACAGTAAAAAAGAAGCAAAATCTGTGGCACATCTAAAAAATCCTGCTTTCTGGTTTGAAAGAAAATTTCAAACTGGAATACACAGCAGGTGCAATATTCTGTTAGTCATGATTCTGGACAGAGAAATAGAGTTTCACAGATAAATTTGATTTTCCTTCCAACTCTAAGGCTAAATTTAGGGCTTGAAAAAGGTGAAGACCTGTGCCAAAGGGCAGATTCTCATGCTGTGTAATTTTAGCCTGTCAAATTCAGTTTTCATGTGCTGACTGCAGGTAATTTTGCTCCTAAGACCACTGCTTAGAAAAAGATTAACTGCTTTCACAACAGTAGAGAAATACCTTACTGTGAACAAACAAGAAATACAACAAACAACAAACCTTGCATTTGATGGTGACTTGAGGCTGCATTTGCTCAGTCAATGTTAATTTATTTCTACACTTCACTGAAAGTGGCATATAGCACTCACCTTTTAAAAAATGTGGGTTAATATTTTTTAAATTGCTGCAGAACAATTTCAGTGGGTTATAGGTTAGAGGAGAGTGGGATTAAATTACTAAGGGCTCCATCAAATCCCTAATTTGATACAAAAACTTAGACAGGGTCAACAAAAGAAAAATTATAAAGAAATGTGATCACATTACAAATTAAGAAAAATACTACTACATTCTCAGACAAGAGACTGAAAACATTGGTCTGTAAAATATTTCAGATGATGAACTGATAACAAGTGAAGGTAAAACAGACCAATTATTGAAATGGAAGTTAAAAGAAGTCTCCCACATATTTTGCTTTCATAGGTAGCTGCCACCATAAGTTGATGCTTATTCAGCACATAATAATTTGTCAGTAAAATTAACTTTAGAGATGAACTGGAAACTCTTGCAGTAAGTCTGACAAACTAAGATGTCACTGTGACAAGCAGAACTGCCACCATGAGCCACAGAAGCCAAAAGCATGGTTTCTTAAATTATGTTTAAACAAAGGAGACAAACTTTTGGATTTTTTAACTGAGCAGTGGATGATACACATTTTAGGAATTCTGGGTTGAAAATGACCTAGAAAAGCCAAGACCCACTCATTATAGAAAAAAGCACTTAAAGCCATTAAGTTAAATCTTTTCAGTACTTACCAAAACTAAATTGTGTCTAAAATATTAATAATGGGAACAGTTTTCTTTCTGCTTGTCACATCAGGAAGGTCTGTACAGACCTGAGTGTTTTGTCCTTTATTCTTTCAACAACAAAATATCTTCAATCCACCACTAAAGTAGTACCTGCTACATCACTGAAGGACATGGTCTGGCAATTTAATTATTTTGTTTCTCCACAACCCTCTAAGCAATTTTGCTAATCCTAAACAAGAAGGAGACAATCATGGCCAAAGCCTTGCCATACTGTACCTGCAGAGCACAGTTCATCATTCTCACAATGTAGTCAAACTGCTGGTGGTCCAGGATTGCTCGGTTTTCTTTAACGTGCTGGCCTAGCTCCTGAGTCAGGCAGTGCCGAGCTGCCTTGCCTTTCAGGGCTCTCAGAGCTGCAGGCAGGGTCTGCAGAGAAGAACATCTCACTTTATGGAAATGAAATTAAATGGCACTGCTCATACTGAATAGCATTTAATTTTTATTAAGAAACTGCAAGTGACAATAAAGAACAACTTTGGAAATTACCCATTAGCTTGAATATCGAACTTTCACATAATGGTTGATTTAGCCTGAGTTACCAAGTACTAAATTTTTCCCTTTTTTCCCCCCCAAATGCATTAAACAGCATTTCTGACCTACATCTGTAAACAGAAATCCTTTAATATGGACAGGCATTGAATGGATATGAAATCATAAATGGATTATTGTGGATGAAAGAGTGTGTTCTGTTCTGTACAGCCAGGCCAGGACTGGAGTTTGCCTGTCAAGGCCGACCAGCATGTTTTGTGACAAGCAGTGAATGACAAATGGGTTTAGAAGCAACATGGCTCTCATAGCAGGGAGGCCACTAGCTTGTCATGCCATTTATCCTAAACCAGTGCCAACAGAATAGTTGTATCGAAGTTTTAAAGATGCAGCAAATGCTACAACTGATTATCAGCTGTGGCCCTTTAGGCTGGAGGTCACAGGTAAGTAAGAAAAGGCAGCCTATTTGCTAAGGAAAAATTCACCATATAGAGGGACAAAGAACCCACTGAAACCTTCCCAAGTGCCTGGAAATTGAAAGAGATTAAAAACTTCTGTGCTCCGCTTGGGTCAAAACTCTTAAAGAGTTATACACTTCATTAGGACTTTTCCCATGCACATTTTGACACCATAACTCGTAAATCAAGCAAAGCTCATTTTCTACCTTGATCTGCACAGCCTCAGAGATATACAGGTGATACTTCCCTGATAAATCAAAAAGTTTCTTAATATGATTTTACAGTAATTTTCATACATAAGAATTAATTTGATTGTAAGTTTGAGTGATTGTTCTAGAATCACTAACTGAAAACTCTACGGACAGAATCTACAAAACCTGGCAACTTCTTAACAAAGAGAAAATAAGAATGTCAAGGATAACAACTCACTAGCACATATCAGTGAACATGCAAATTTCTTATATTCGTCGCTGAGTTCTATCAAATTACTGATTTTTAAAACCAGCAAAATTGACTGTACTGAAAATTTCCAGAGAGCATTGGTTGTTGAACACTGAAGCACATATGTATGCCTTTTGTTTGCATTCCTTCTAATTAATGCTGCTAGACCAATATACACCCAACTCCTTAAAAAAAAAATGTTGTGGACAATGCTACTTATAACAGTAATAAATTTTGCAAAAAGAGTTTTCAACTCACCCATGTAGGATTAGAAACAGGTTTTCAAATCCATTAGCCTCATATTACACACAATATTGCATTTAGACGATTATTTTTATTGCTTACTTCATTCATTTAAATGGCAAAAATAATCCTTAGCATTTGAAACAAGACTTCAAAACGTACTTTGTGATTAGGCCAGTCTCCATTTGCTCATTAACAGAACAGAGGTTTATGTGAGAGAATGAAAATTTCACTTTATTACCTTTTCAGTCTCCAGAAATTTGTTTTCAAAAATGAACGAGATGCAGTTTCTAACAACTTCCAGCCTTTGAGCACTGTTGAAAACTGTGCTTCCCTTTTCCATTATGGAAACTAACAAAGAAAAATAAGAATATACATCTGTGACATGTCTGCAAGAACCACAAAGAATACCACAAACTTCTTTTAAAAAGTAATTACTGTGTCCTCCCTTTTATTCTATTAAGCAAATACCATTAGTAGGCAGATGGGAACACAAGATCCCCAATCTCTGGTTTTCCTATACCATCTGAAGAGGAGAGTGCTCTGAATTATAATTGGAGTAGTTGATTCTCTTTAACTATTTGTTCAGGTTGTCTCATACAGGCTAAAGAGATTCTAACCTCGAACATACTGATGAAATACACAAATAAACACAAATTAATAAAAAATGTGTATGTGTGTTCTGCAGTGCCTTGCGTATTTTGTAGCAGTAGATAACTATCTTTAGATGGCCATGACAAGAATTCTGCAACATGAAATAAAACCCGACAAACCTGTTCTCTTATCTAGGTTCCAAATTGCTGAGATCTTACTTCCTTAATGCACTGTTTTGCCCTGATTTTTCAAGAAAATTCAAAATATAAGAACTAACGTTCTCTTTTTCTCTATAATATCAAATAAATAGTATCTAAATGCAGAATATGCCTTTCTAGTAGATAATAATGAGCTACTTATATCCAAGGATTCTGAGACACAGTTCAGCAAGGAGTGTGTGAAAGCTGTTCCTCAGGAAAAAAAAAACAACAAACCCCCTGCCACAGGGGGGGGTTTGACACAGAAGTTAACTTATTAAAAAAAATCCTTCTCTTGCAACTAGCCTTTTGAAGAAAGACAACAGAACATAACCATATATCATTTAAATTTTCTGTAAGTACCAGATTCAATGATACAGTCAACATCAAAGGCAGGTGAAGAGAGTTCATCCTCTTCTTCCATAAACCCAAAGAGAAATAGGCCTGGGCAGGGCCTCAAGAGGCCTTCTAGTTCACCCTGCTGTCCCTAGACAGGATCAACTCTATTTACGTTATTTCTCATGTTTGTCTAATATGTTCCCAATGCTCTGTGATAAGAGAGACTCCATGGCTCCACAAGCAATCCACTCAACTGCCACACAGTCCTCATTTTACCATGCTTTGCTGACAAATAACTCTATTTCTCTGCTGCAATTAAACCCATTATTTCTTATCATTACAGATTATTCTCCCTTCTTCTTCTCACTGACTCTTGTATAATTGAAGCCTGCTATTTGTGTCCTCTCAGTCTCCTATTTTTCAGTCTAAACAACTCCCCATCTTTCCTTGTAGGTCACATTCTCTGGACCACTGGTCATTCCTGTTGCTTTCTGATGGACTCCCTCCAACAGAACCAGAAATGGAGACAGTGTTCCAGTGTCCAAAAATGGACACAAACACTCCAGCTGAGGTCTTACTGCGTAGAATGAAAAGATTTCTCCATGGGGTTCACTGACTGCACTCCTGTTTATATATCCTACTAAGATGTTTGGTTTTTGCAGTAGCTTGATATAGTTGGGTCATGTTTGCCCTATGGTCATTAAAGTTCCCAATTTAATTTCTGAAGAACTGCTGTCTAGTCAGCCAATCATGTATATCCAAGTGTGATACCTTACTTAAAGAAAAGCAGTAGACAAGAACAGAATTCAATGGAGTCTTGTGGTTAGATATCTAATTTTTAAAGATGGATTTGAATCCTGATCTCACTCTTCAAAAAGTTTTTCAAGCTCTGCCAGCTTCATGTGTAAGTTTATTAACCATACTGGTTTATGCCATCATTCACATCCATGAGTATGACTATGAGTAATAGAACCTTTTGGCATTAAAATGAAAATGACAGGCCTACAATGTTCATATCTGCTCTTTATGTTTAAATATATAGATATATTTATTTTGAGACAGATGTCATCTTTGCTCTTTGCCTTTTTCCTAGTAATTTACATGTCTCCCACTGGTATCAAAGGAGGAACACAAATGGTTCAAAGCTTGGTTCAGCCAGTGCTACAAGTGACCTGTGGTGATATTTAACAGGCCTAGCAAAGTAGACAATATCTAGTTCAATCATTTAACTCAAAATCTAATTTAGATAAAATCCTTTTTTGTTGTTAGCAGTTACACCTCTCACTCCCTGGTGTTTGACATTTTAGTAAAGGCAGATAAAAAAGGTCTTTTAAAATTGCAAAGGCAAACACTGAAGTCTGTGCACCAGAGATTGCTACAATCACTAAAAATACAGTATTAACATAAAATTGGGAGCAACATATTGCAGTCATGCTAATTATCCACGAGAACCAGGTAGGGCAGGGAACAAATGAACATACCCACAGGGGGACCTGCTGGTACCACGCACTTCTTGTCCCCACGGGTGGCAGGAGGAGCCCCCTGACTCCTGGCCAGCCCTTCCTGGAGCAGCTCCTGCACCCGGCCCTCGTTGATCCGGGGGAAAGGCAGGATGTGAACCCGCAAGTGGGAGCCCTCCGTGGGCCGTGGCACCTTCTGGAATGCTATGTGGGGATTGGGATTCTCCTGCAGGTCAGAAGCAAAAGGTCACGCACAAAGTGAATCACGCAGTGTTACCATCTGTCTCACCTAATTTCACTGTTTAGAGAATCTCCCGTACCCATAGATTAAGAAGTCACTAATATCATATCTAATGCAGATGACTAATAAGATGTTTCATATTCATATCACCCTCATTATCTTTAATGTTTCCAACTTTTTTAAAGGCTTTCATAAAATTATTTTTTTTCAACATGCAAAATTCAAAACGAGCAAAAGAGAATCACTGCTTAACTTAGGCTGGTATTATGCAACTTAATGAATATTAAGGACTTGAATATAAATTAGTATGACAATCAAGCTCTTCATTAGAGATAATATCTACCACCATGCATACGGTCACACCTCAAATTTCCAGGGGTGTAGTAATCAAACAAAACGGGGCATTTTCATCTCTTCATTCACTTACACCAAGGTTACCATTAGCACATCTGAATTTACTGCTGTCCAATTTGACTCTATGCTGTTACTCATTAGTGGCCACATACCACTGCCAAAGAATGCTATCCATCTATGGGGTTTCTCTTGTAAATGCACAATAACTTTGGAAGAAAACTTGTAAACAGCAGCTTAATGCTGTTGTTTACAGGAGCAAAAGGCAACAAGGAGATCAAATGCATCAACTTGAGAAATAGCAGTCAAAACAGAACAGCTACTTAGCCACATGCATTCTCTGCAAAGGAAGATTTAATGGAAGAAGCCAAAAATCCAGGGGTATGAGAGCAACAGATGCCAGGGGAAGCAAGGGATAGAATGGGAATACAGTCTCAGGAGGGAGTAACAGAGGACAGAGGGCAGAAAACACCAGAAAAGAAGAATAACTGTTCCACAATCATTTCAATGACAGATTCAGAGGAAATAGGCAGGAAAAGTTACTTTAATCTTGGACATCACAAATGTCATGTCATATGTACATGCTATTAGGCTAACTCAAGGTCTAATGCCTTGGATTTTCCACTTGTACCAGCAAGACTCATGCAAACAAAACATTATCCCTCCCTAACAGACCTTGTCTCTCCCTTGTATCTAAACTGTCACAGCTACAATATTATGACTATTAAAACTGTGAAACAAGATGTCAAAATACATCAGGCAGTCAGTTTAAAATCAGACAACTCTAGGCACAGCTTCAGCAGTGTTACTCATCACCTACATTTAGTCAAAGAGAGGTGCACAACTACTAGAAATCTGACTTCTCAATGCACAAAGTGATTGACTTAGTCAGTATCAGTGTGTGCTCCTGTGAAGCCACTGACTTAGTGGTAGTGAAGGAGCAGGTCAGTCACAGTGGTATGAATAAATTTCATCATCAGAAAAGAAACACAGAACCCAAAGAAACCCTCAAACACCCCAGAAATTAGCAGCATCTGGTAGTTCTTGTGGGGCTTTTTGCAGAATTGTAGTTGTAAACCACAGTTTTGGGGAAGTGGGATGTAGAAAAGAAAGGGTGACAAAGGTGTCAACTGATGGTGTAACAGATAATGCTCTGTGGAGCCTGAATAACCACAGCAGTGTGAGGGGGAGGGAGATCAGCCTATGCCAAAAAAGCTCACAAACCCCAAAATAAACAAAATCCCCAAAATCCACAAACAAAAAAACCCATCCCACAACCAGCTAATGGAAGGGTAAGAAATTTTATAAAAGCACTATGTAAAATAAACAGGACAGGAAGGCAAAAATTAAACTGGAAATGGTGTTCTAGAACCTAAAGAGTACAAGAAACAGGCTGTAAAAAATGAAATAATGCTTGCTGAGCATGCAAACCCAAGGGACTGGGTCACACAGCAGGAAAGAACTGCTGAAAGTATACATTATGCCAGATTGCATGTATAGTTTTCACATGGAAAATAAACTGCTGAGAGGCAAGAAAAGAGATGTATTTCACATGGACAGGTTGCAGCAGAGAAAATAGCATTTTATAGACCTTATGTGAATACACACTAAAAATAGATAAATAGTTCTAGATATATCTAAATCAGTATTAGCATTAATAAATCAACAATATTATATTGAATTTCCTTTGCATGTACAGAATTTGTGATCTTTACAGTTCCAAAATCTTTTGCCATAATGTAGATGAAGACTTCCACAGTCACTTCCATGTTCTGGATACTGGATCAATCTGAGAAACTAGGATTTTTAATGTTACCATCTCAACTCGACAGATGCAGCAGGTACAGTCAACTTACATTTTTGAAGAGCTGTTCTGCAAGTTCTCTAACATGCTTTATCATTTTTGGTGGATTGCCCTCTTCAGCTTTAATTCTTTCGACTTCAAAGGCCACCAACTTTTTTTTACAAGAAAAAAGAATACAAATATTGATAATTAAACCAAAAAAAGTTATTTCCTATATAAGTTATGAAATGTTCATCTTAAATTGAAACCAAGGAAAGAAAGCTAAACACTGAAAAATGTGTGATGGAACATGAGACATCTTCAGGTTACCAGCCAAAGTCCTAAACCAGCCTATCACATTTCTGTATCTCAATCCATATTTCTCATAGGAACTACTACTACAACACAGAATTAATAACACACACTATTTTTACTCTACATTCAACTCAAAGCTAACACAGTAAAAATGGCCTTGCTTTTTAAAATGAATTTTTTTTTGTCTCAGTTTACATTGTTAGACACATATTTAATGTAATATTTCTCAGTGAGTTTGTTAACATTTCATATAATATAATTAAATTACTCAAAATAATTCTGATTTAGCACATGAAATGTATTATAAAGCTACAGATCTGACAATAGGAACAGCATTACCAAGGTTTATACAACTATTTAACTTTATACATATGAGGGGGCATAATTTTATGGAAGTAAGCTAGAAGTATCTGCTTAGCAGAAAATAAGACTTGAAAGGATTAGGATAAACTTGATATAATGAACAGTGGGGATTCAGAAGCATTCCTGTAGTTCTCCCCATGCTGAAATATCACAGGTAATTTACTTGGGAATCCAGAAACAGTTTTCACCTCATCAAAAAGATCACAGGTTCTGAAGGGAGGACCCCTCTCTGACACAAAGCCAGCAAATGCCATTCCATTGAGGACTTTGGTTAGAAAGTCATTCTCAATTAATCCTCGCTGGCCCAAGAAGGCTGCCTGCAACAAAGACAAAAAAGATGCACCTTTTTAAATCAGCATCAAAATTACAATTGCAAGCAACTGTTATCTACTAGTTAAACATTTTCACTAGCCTATCTGCTTATACTAGTAAGTGGTACTCTCTGATTAAATCTTTTATTATACATAGAGTCTTCTTATACCTAAATTCAGAGCTGGAAATTTGATGCACACAATTTTTAAATCTCACAGGTAATAAAATAGAAACTAGTAGTTTCCAGCAACGTCTTCTTGTTACGTACAGAGGTTTTCAAAATTCCACAGTGATTCCTCAAATGTTTATTTGAATTCAATTTCAGAGCTAACTTTGTTGTATACTTCATTATTGTCCCTGCAATTAGTCCCACTAAGACACCGATATTGAGCTATTCCAAAATGATATGCTTATCACATGTAGATAATTTTATTTCATTTTAAACTTTACCACTGGTTCAAAAGGCAGGCTTGTGAGAGTAACACGGCACAAAGAAATACCATAAATACAAATAAAACTGCTCCTCCTTTACCTTATGGAAGTGAATGACTGGCTCAGCATGAATTCTGATCAGCTGGAGACACGACCGGTATCCTTGGAAAAGCTGTGCAAATAGCCTAAGGAAGATTGCTCGCACTTCTTTATCCTGTAAGCAGTAATTGAGTAAGCTGTCAAAATATCCTCCTATCCTAAATTTCTCCACACTTTGTATAAAGCCATATGAGAAATGCCTACAAATTCATGAGTGTAGCAGTGCAGCACATGAGGCAGAGATGTTTGTACAGGTATGAGGTTGTCTCAGAGAATGGCTGGGGCTGGAAGGGACCTTAAAGACCACCAGGTTCCCCTGCCCTGTCCTCAGATGGCCATGGCAGATTCTCCACACAGCAACCCTTCACCCCTGCTCATCTTTCCCATGCCTGCAGCCCAGGCTCTTGGCAATGCCAAGGTGGCTGAGGAGAGCTCATGTGGTAAAGCACAAAAATGAGCTGCCATGAGAGAAACTTGATGGGAAATAAAGGAAAAAGGCTATTTTAGCTTGGATTTTTTCCCTAAAATAACTCTGGCTTTGCAGCACTACATAAGCAGTGTAGTGAGCAGGGGCAGCAGGGCTCAACAGGAGCCTAAGGTAGCACTGCTGCTGCTGCTGCTGCCACCGCTTGAGAATCTGGGGTTGGAGCATCCCACTGCAGCTACCAGCTGAAGCTCTGCCAGATGAGCAGGCTGCTCCAGGTTTGCCCAGCTACCTGTCTAGGACTCTTTCAACTCACCTTCACTTGCCAACCTTCTGCCACCAAAATAAGCCAGTTACTTTAAAATACTAGGTCTTTAAAGTCCTGGCTTATTTATTTGAGTAAGAGAGTACTTACATACACACTACCAGATCAATGAAATGGTGTGGACAGCTGGAGCAGACCTGGGGCAGTGACTTCTCCACTTGGCCCAGATGCCACTAAGGAATGACATCAAATCCTGTGCCACCCCATTACTTTACCTCAGCAGCCATGTCAAAAATCTGAGGTTCCAAAAATTGTTTTATGACCTCAGGTTTTATGGTGTTGTGTTATAAACTCTAATTTTAAATATTACACTTGGCAATGAATATTTTATTTACTATCAGGTAACCAGCTGATCAGGTAACCAACAAGCAAATACAACCTAAGTAAGTTACAGCCTGTAACTTATTTTTAAAGAGAAAAGGTATATATAAGATTATATAAAGCTAGAATACATTATTGGGATATTTTACCAGATGTCTGTTTATTCTTCACTGGAACATTATCAACGTTGTTCTATTTTTAACTTAAATTCTGTAGGGCTCTCTTTGCTGACAGTTATGTTCATTTTCTGGTGCTCTCTAGGATTTGAACAGGTACATTAGTACCCTGACTTTTTGACTACTTGAAAACATGGTAATTTCTTTTAGATTTAAAAAAATTCTTATTTTGATACAAGATAACATTAATTTGAAACTTCCTGATTCAAAGTGAGGTCGTAGCTGAATTCTTTCATTAGTTTTGATGAAGTCTGGATAACATTCCCCATCTTAAGCAATGAAAAATCCCAATCTTAAAGCAAGAAATAAGTACAACAAATATACTGTATCACCTAAGAGTTTCCCATTTTCAAATATATCTACACAAACCCTTCCATATGTGTTCTTAAATTGAACTGGCTTTTGGATTTTATAGAACTTCTAACCCATTGGAATGCTATTAGAGGGCAAAATGAATTTCTTTGCTCCACTAATAATACTATAAAGTATATGGAAAAGCAAACACAAGTTCTTAAAAGAAAGTTAATCTAAAGTTTCAAGAGTTTTCCACTTCAGAAAGTCAGATACAGAAAATAACACAGAAATCTTACCAGCATTTTTGAGTGTGATAAAGCTGTTCGTGGTGGAGGGAATGCATAATCTGCTGTTTCCAAATCAGGATGCAAAACCTAGAGGATTTTGTAAACAACATTTCTTTCCTTCATTTTGCTGACAAAAAGATAAATTTTTTTTCCTTCTTTCTCAAATAATTATTCACTGATATTGAGTACCTCAAGTAATTGAGTTAAATTTTGAAGACTGTATGGAAATAATGGTGGAATAAACTTCTCAGCTTCAGGTTTCTATGTGAGCTAGTTATCAAAAACTCCTATCACAGTTCATGAAGTTGATCAATACCATTAGAGATTTTAGAGTCAATTCAGCTGAAACAGATTAACAGACTACAAGTTCTTCTCTTTAAGCTAAGATTTGCTCAGAAGCCTCCAAATAAGGTGATTTCTAACTTATTATAATGATAGTAAAAAGACAGTGCTTTTTTGGGTGATTCTCTAATGTAGAATCACTTATTCCTAAATTCTGAAATAGGGGCATCACACAAATAAACTTTAAAAGAGTTGTTCATTTGTTAAATTTCAAGAAAATGTACAGTTGTAATGAATTTATAAACACAGAAAGGCATCAGAACTGAACAGTAATAATGCTGCTCCAATACTTTTATTAAAAATCATTATAAAGGAAAAATCCCTACCTCTTGAACAGTGAAAAGACATTTTAGATTTAAATTACTGATGACATTAACTTGAACTACAGAGAATAAACTTCTAAAAACAGGAATATTGCATGAATCATACTATTAAATCTCACTTCCAGTGTGTTTGAAAGCTTAATATTGAAATCTTTCATTCTTTATGCATAGGTGAGAGGGTGGAAAGTGGGGATTTTATCCAAACATACCAGAGAAAGTGCCATTTGAGTCTGGTGTAGCAGTGGCTCTGGCAGCTGGGACAGATGAATACATTCAGGAATTTTAATTGTTCCTCCATCCAGGTCTGCTATGATTACATCTAACTGTAAGGGACAAACAGGAGTAGTAGTAGAAGTGTATACAGTCAGCATAGCTTAAAAACATAACAGTTCAAATTTCATGATCTGCACATAAGTTAAAATAAACAAATTAAAATAGTACTAACTTTAATATACAGAACGTTTTTGATACCGGAAATACTCCAAATACTTCCTATTACTGAATCTAGCCATGAAGAATTAAATTAAACCAAATAAAATCAAATTAGGCCAAACTTTCAAAAGCGACTTTTGTTTCTGGCTATTCCAGGTCGATGTTCAGAGATGAGATATTTAACAGGCTGTTTGCAAAAGAACAGAGTGAGGGCATCCAGAAGGAAAATTTCACGTTCCTAAGCACCTCTTGTAACTCTGGTTCAGTTTCTCCAAGCACATGCTTAAAATCCTAAGTGAATGGCTCAAACTTAGGACAAACTGATGACAAAGTTGGAAATGGATCCATTCCTTCCCCTCCTGCACAAGAATAAAATAATTTCCCTCTACTTTATCATCTCAGTGTTTTTACAAAAAAATGATGCTTTTTCTCATTTTTTTACTTCTCTTGATAGTCTTGCCTTGCTTTCTTACAGTAAGATTTTTGAATATATGTGAATTATTCATACAAACATCTCCAGAGCACTCAGGACCTCTCTGCAGCTGAGCAAGAGAGCAGGCACTGTGACTGTGAGTGGGCACAAGTACTTACAAGCTCATGAATGTCATTGCGAAAGACAGAATGAACCCCAATGATGAAAGGTGTTGGGGAGCTGAGAACCTCCAGTAACTGTGCAGGAAGAATTGGAATATAGGGATAACTGTGAAAAGAATAAACAGAATAAAAGCTTCTGACTATCCTTTCACATAGGGCAATTTTTTCTTAAAAAAAATCTCCCTGTTAGTAATGAGGGACACTAAAGTTATGGACAATACTTTCGTTTTAAAAACATTATTCGTTTTTGGCTATTTACCTAGACTTTAGCCTACAGTAAAATATCATTAATAAGAAATCTTTAAAGGAAATATTTTGTTTTCATACTGAAATGACAGCTAAACATTATGCATAGAACACTATTTCAGGTATTGTTTACTTGATTTGACAATTTAAAAAACCCACTGTGTTCATCAAGGCAACATCAAGAGCCTCATCTAAGTTGTCCAATGCCTTTCTACAAATAATTTATAGTTACTAAATGTTTACATTCATTACTATTTAAACATTAAGACATATTCCAAAACTTAATTTCCAGTTTTTCCTTCTTATTCTATATTATAATGAAATCTATCTCTGAAATATTTTTAAATAAAACCAGCTATTAAAATAAAAGCATGGTTTTAAACAGGTGAGGCAGAATTAAATGTGTTCTTCCTAAAGAAACTGAATCGATTGACATTAAGCTTTCCATTTCAAAATTCTGGATTCACCTGTGGCTTTTTAGAGAGGATCAGTTTGTTGACTTTAATTTGTTGACTTAAAACTCTGATACACATTACTGTAGCTGCTATCTTTGAGCCACAGAATCTTTTGGTTATGAATAGAATTTCTACCCCACATTTCTAGTTGTTCCCACTGCCATGCTGCAACCAAGATTTTTATTAATGATGTGTACAGACTAGGACTTGTATATATGGTCACAAATAGCTTTGCTTATTTGAACAAATACAGCACAACTCCTTTTGTTCGGGACAATGTAATGTAAGTTACAAAATTAGTTATAAAATTAGTTAATGAGTTCAAACAATCAAAACTTAACTCACCTGTATTTGAGGGGAAACATCAAAGACTCCAGAGCCCTACAGGCATCACTGAGCCTTTGAAAACTTGCTGAGTGAAAGAGAACCTTATTTTCTGTAAGCACGGCACAGAATAAGCTGAGCACATTTTGGATTCCTTAAAAAAATAATATAATAAGAAAGAACTGTAACAAAATTACAAATTACAGTAAAATGTATCATTTTCTGGAGGGATTTTCAAAAAGCATATGATAAATGCATAAATTGCCAAGTTCCAAATTTTTCTACCTTTTATTTGACTAGTGCAGCTTCCTTCTGTTTTTCAGGTTGCTAAAATACTATCGGAAAGTATTTCTACATTTCAGACATACTGTATTACATTTCCCTTTCAATACCACTTGCAAGGATTTCCACTTCTCAGCACAAATCCCAGCAATGCTTAATAATGACTTCAAACAGTGTTATGTGCATCTTCTGCACAGCCTTCTGTGTATGAAGTACTCAATTCTGGTCACTGATCCAGGCTTAACTTCTGAACTCTTTGTATCTCCAAGCAGGGGGAAAATAAAAATCATACTGCCAAGCTCCAAAGAAAATTACAAGATTCCTAGTGAATATATTCATAGTTTATCCATGGAGAGCATTCCAGGAGTCATGAGGTTAAAAGAGGGCACTAAGAGAGTAGTTGTCATTAGAAAGATACTTTAAGGAAGATCTGAATGTTTAAAAAAGCCCCAATGGATTTAGTGTAAGACTCATGAATCAGATGATGGGATGGTTTTCAGGCTTTTTTAGGACAGTATAATTTACCTAGGAGACAAAGCCATGTGCTTTCAGGGAAAACCAAAAATATATTTCCTTTAAAAAAAAGTCCCATCCTGAGAAGCAGACATGCCTGACACATGTGAGATATGCTGAAATTTATGAAATTTCCTGAAATATGCTGGAATGTATGATGTTTCCCTGAGGACATGGCTTGTGTTATCAGTAAGACAGCCTGTATTACCTTCCCAAAGCTACTGCTTATCTTGCAATAATGTCCCCAAAAAGAAGTGTGACTATGGAGAGTCACTATATTCATATGATAATTAACACTTCAGTTTTTTTAAGTAATCTTTATTACATGATTTGACAAATCTTTTTTCTTCCATAATGCATGCAAATTTTCTTGGCTGGAGTAAAGCTCAGTTCATAAACACAGAGGGCTAAGGATTTATTTTTATTTTATTTTTGCAGAGGGCTGTTTAGAAAAAAAAAGACAATTCTTAGGATGAATAAGTCAAACAACAAAATAACAGTTTGTGCTTCCAAACTCCATTCTCCAAGAGCCCTACAGAACTCACACAACCAAAGGCAGAGAGGCTTGAGAAGACTGAGGATGGAGGGCTTTGTTTCAAGGCTGTGAGCTACTGTTCCAAATATTTGCTATTATTGTCAATGGCATAATTAATATTGTACTAGCAGAAAACAAACTGCTTTGTAATACACCAGGTAAGGATGCTTATAAAAAGTCCAATTTGTTTCCTCACATGAATGAAACAGCACCCAGCAGTGAATGGTTAGAAGGTAACTGGAAATAGTGTTCACAAGGGGTATGAACTTATTTGAACACAAAGCTAGAAACTGCTGCTTGCTTGAAAAAAATCTCAGTAAGAATTTAAAAACTCAAACCACTCCGTTTATGCAAAACTGCCCTTGTTCCTTTCCCAGAAAATTTTAAAGAATATTTTGGTGCATACTTTTAGTTTTAAACTAAGTTTTTGTTTTCTAGACAGCTGAACTTCTCATACCATTTCATTCCACACCAAATATCTTAAGACTGTTAGGAATATATATTTTTTAAACATCTGACAATTTTTTCCTACAATCAGGTGCAAAGATTCTCAAACAGTCCTCTAAAAATCTATAATGTTTTGGCAGGTATTACCAAGGAAAATAATACCAAAAAACCTCACAAATATTTAAAACATTGGATACAATGAAATGATAAAGCCCTTCCTCTCATCAAAATACTTGTGAGTGAAAATTCTTGAAAGAGATGGTTTTTCATTCTGCACATCTTAAAAACCAAACCTGAGTTCTAAAAGGTAAGGGTTCTAAAATATGTTCTGGATGTTACTGACTTTAAACTTTGTTTTGGAAAGAATTTGAACATTTATTTACTGAGAACATTCAACTGAAGCCAAGATGTGTAAAAAACCAGCCTTTTTAGCTATACGGTATTATTTTGCTGTATATTATGATGATTCAAGAGTCTAGACAGAATATTTTAATTCTGACACCTGTAAAAGTCATAAAACTTATCCAGTATCAGCATTTTTAATTCCAAACCTCTTTGAATATAGGATTCCTCATCAGATACCAAAATAATACACGATTCTCAAGAGTACATAATAACTGAACAGTTTTGCAAAAATTTAACTGACAAAAAACATAAATGAAGGGGAAGTCAGAATTTTGCTTATGTATAAAGAGGACACCTGCAAGTACTTCACAGTATTTGAATGCAGTGGCTGTAGATTGCACTCTCTCTTAGGAACTACTAAAATGATACACTTCTGTGTAAATAATATAGCTAATCTTCATGTTCATGTGTAGTGTTAAACTTTATGTCTGCCTGATTATTACCTGTTTTTACCACTGTAAGAAATTGATTTTTTCAGCATCTTCAATTTACAGAAATTTCTGGATGTCCAGTCAATGGAACATAAAGTTTATTTAAATTACTAAGCACTGATGGTACAGCTTGTGAGGCTTTCATAATTTCACTGGGGAAATAAACTCTGGTTTTGCTTCATAACAGTGGCCACAGATAAAGTTTCAGTTTGTACTCCACAAAGGCATTTGTCAATGCATCTTTATCAGCACCAATATAAGGTGACATTTAAATGACTACTTTCAGCAACTATTTCAGACAGATAAAGTTGATGTCCCATAGCAGAATACAAAATGCAAACATGTTTTCACTACATTCTGGGAGTTGGTCTCTCAGATGTTCATTATATTTTAACTGGCCACTAAAAGGTAAATTTGAAATGTTTACTGTAATCTGAATGCACCTGATTTAGCCCCAGCTTTGCTGAGCTAGATGAAAACATTGCTTTATCTGCAGAACTTTGTGGAAGAGATGGAACTTGAGAGCATCTAACACATTTGCACAGTAAAAGCCAGGCCAACCACATCCACTGACTGAAAAGCTTGTAGAGTCCACACAGCTTTGTTGTGCCTTCTCTCTCCCTCTTTCCTTCCTTCTTTTTTTCTCTAAATGCTCTGTATGCTATACAGAAAAATATAAAATATGTAATATAAATAAAGTTAAGTGTACAATACAGACGTCTAATCTGGAATTTTCTTAATTTCAAGATGACAGCCTCAATACAAAATTACTGCCCCACATGTAATCTGAAATACATCTTTTCAGGAATATCAGCAGTATAATGATTGTGAGGGAAACTTTCATCTGATAGAATCAAACAAACTATAAATAGTACAACTTTTGACTACTTTCCTTTTCTAAACCATTTAAGCCATTGATTAAATTATTTGATGAAGCCATCAAGGTGTTGTTTCAAGCCTTCCAAGTTGTTTACTGAAAACCAACCATTCCAAGTAACAGCCTGAGCCCAGTTTCCTCGTGCTACAAGGCACAATCGTGTCTGTCTGTAACCTTGAACCCTCTGCTGGTCTGCAGACTCCACACTACATCCGATGCTCGTTTGTCAGGGCATAAATAGACAACATGAAAAACAACAAACAAGTTGATTTGTACAGATTACTCTTTTGCAGTCTACAGACAGACATCCTGTAAAATATTATACATACGCTGGAAAATTTTGAATGGAGGCTTCCTGACCTTCACTGTTTTCAAGTATTTAAAGAATCTGTAATTTGTACTAAATTATCTGACATCCTACATCAACAAATGTATCATTCTGCCTGCTTCCTGTTGTTCTTGAATTTTAGTACTTATTTAAGCATGATTAAAAAACTCCAAGTCTACTTGACAAGCTACTGTCTTCTATATTGCGTGATATAAAAATATTACCACTTCTTCAGACTTTTGTAAAGAGTTATAAACATGGATTCAGAAATTCAACTAGTTGAATATATTATTATGCCAATATGCCATTCTTGAATTACTGGACACAAGAAAAAGCTTAATAGGCAAAATAATCCATAACTTAGCCAGACTAATCCAGGAAATGGGTCAACAAAGCCTGAAAAGCCTTTCTGAAAGGCCACTGGAGACTGCATAGTACAAGTTCTGTGCCAGGCAGTGTCAAGCTCTAAAGATAACTAAGAAAAAAGTAGAGAAAAACAAAACTCTTTTCATATTTATTTTTAGATGTAGCTGCATAGCTCTGGTAATGACCAAAATACAAGCTTAACTAGTAAATAAAAGGCAACAACTGTACTCAATACTCACATAGGTAATCCTTGCCAAATTGCATTCATTTGTCCACCCAAAAATCACACAGTATCTCAAATCAACTACACAGAGAGAAACCCAAAAGATTGCTATGTCACTCAGCTCAGGATCAATTTGCACTTAGGAAAGCACGCAGATCTGTTATCAGAGTAGGACTGAGCACTCCGTGATTAAATCATAGCCAAGCTTGCTCACAAATGGGGAGCAATCTGCCTGTGCCAGCAGAGAGCCTTGGGAGGGTTAATTTATCCTGGTTTTTGGCTGGATACCAGAGAAATTTGGGTTTTGTCAGACTTGGGAGGAAGAGAAGCAATCCCTATAGCATGGAGCCTTCAGCTGAGACTCCCTCAAAGAATCCAGCATTTCATGAATTCATCCCCATTTCTGAGCCCACAGAAGGAAACACAGGTGTGACGTGCACTACTGAAGCCAACCTCCATTTTTAGAGATGCATTTCTGATTTGGGAACTGAAGTGAAGGCAATTCAGTATCTGATCCATGAATTCTGCATGTTCTTTGTAAGAAGGGAGCAATGAAGGCTTCCCTACAAACCAGTGTCTGGGGAGGCTGGGAAGAGGAAACAGGAGGACCATATAGAACGATTCTGGTATAAACACCATGAAAGCCAACTGGTCATTAAAAGCATATCAAGGAGACTGTGAAAATGAGGAGATATATATATATTAAAAAGATGTCTTCAGCTGATGGATAAATATTCCTACAGCTATCATTCCCCCAAAGTTCAACAGTATCCACTCTGTTCTGTCTACACTGAGTCAAGCAGATGGTTGTTTTCCAAACCCTAAATTACCTAGGTATGAAGAAACAGGGATTAAGCACAGTATATGATCTCCTCAGGAAAACAGTCAGTCTGTCTGTCATTTGCATGTTGGTATCAGTCCATTACTGCCAATTTCCTTAAATCCCTCTGCAGACCTACTTAAAGAAGGAGCAAAAGCCCTTTGGCGTTCTTGAGCCTCCAAATACAACTCTGCCAATACAGAGTGAACATGATCAGTAATTTTTTTTTTTCCAGAGACAATGATAAAGCTAAAGCCAGTTATTAATAGAAGATTGGATAGTAAGGTTTTCATCCCTGAAAAAGATAAGTGCAATACCATTTCTTATGCACATTTTAAAGCTTTACATATCCAAAGGGGGACTGATAAGCTCAAGATTAATATGACTGTGTTAAGTGAATTTTCTTGACAAAGCAGAAAAGACACAAGAAGGTAAACCAGCCAAATGCCCTTTCATATACAGAAGGTATTCACGTGGAAGGGAGGTAAATGCCAATTTCACGTGAGGGCAGTAAGCTGAATTACACAAACATATAAACATTACCTGCATTACCAGTTAGAAGTTTGCTACTGATGGTATGTCTGGCCCATATAAACAGGTTATGTTTGATAGATGCTACAAAAAATAAATTTATTTAAGCGGAAGAATCTTCTCAGAAGTCAGATATCAGACTAGCATTTTTTCCTACAAGGAGGGTGGCAAGAACTACTTCTAAATATTGAACTGTTAACTATCAGATCAAACCAGAAGGTTTTGTTCTCTTACTGTGTGTCTCTATATGCATGCAGGTGTTAAGATTTGAGTAATAGTCTATTCTGCCAAATATGACTTAATTTCATGTCTAATTCTACATCTCATCTTTGGCTTAGTTATATAGTGATCTAGAAAAGTAATTAGGATAGGAAGCTATTTGTTTTGGATATTCATCCCATAAATATTTATTATTCCAACCCTGAAAAAAAAAATAAAGGTAAACTAGTAATATGTGAACTAATTGCTAATTACCAGTATAATTACTACTATCAGGATACAGAATTTCTGTGTAACCCTTGCAGGTCCACACTAATAGAAACTCAATGAAATTCTGTAAAAGAATTTTGAGTGCACTGGAATAATGGATACACACTAATGAATTGAAATGCTGCCCAATTTCCATGAGCAGAGGTGGCAGAGTGCTACTGAAATATCCCCACACTTCTAGAAATTTTTACAGGTGAATTTCTTTCATTCATTCTTTAGAACTGCCCATTCAAGAATGATGATTTTATTGCTTGAACCAAATGTTTTGTGAAACGTTTTTTCCCCACATACATCAAAAGATATGTCAGAAAAATAAGCACACATTATAAAAATTATTTATAGTAGTTTGATCAGCCAAAATTATCTCTTTGTATTCTGATAGCAAATCTAAATTTGAGATTTGAGAAATTATTTGCAACTGCTGGTGTACTTATGTAATTAAAAATAGAGCAAGTTTACCAGCCCTCCAAATGATTCACAGATGGTAGAAAGTAAAGGAGAATTCCATTCAGCCGCCAAAAGACATCTTAAAATTCAGAAGGAATATTGAGTATTTTTGAACAACCTGGGGTTTTTTAGGATTTCATAATTTGTCTGGATTCACTTAAAGCAGAAAAAATGCTCTTTAACAAGGCAATTCAGAGTGAGGGTAATACCATTAGGATCCTTAGAAAGTAAATATCTAAGAATGAGAAGAGTATCGTCACTCTTTAACTGTACACAGGAAAAATGGTCAAGGATACACAAGGAATTGCAAACATACCTGTTTCCTGTCTAAAGACTACGAACTCTTCCTCAAGGAACATTACTACAGAGCATTATATTGACAACTAAATAAATGCAAAGACAGCAAGAGCAAGATGTGGCTGATCAGGATATTTTGTTACAGCAATCTTCAGCCGCTGTTGGCTGATATTCACAGAGCATAAAAGGACAAATATTTAGTTGAAGAAGCTGTGAAACACCATAACCATGAAAAATTAAAGAAGTCACTTTATTTTCTCTAAAGATCATGTTTGGATTCTCTTTAAAACATTTAGCAAACTTTAAAAATTCTTTGTCAAATTCTCTGAGATTTTCCTGACCTCCTGAAATAGTAACTCTTCAGCCCAAACTGCAGTTAGAGAGCAATACTTTAAATATGAATTTACAAGAATATATATATGAAAGTAAATGTCTATAGAACTGTTTTTCTTTTCCTCTCACCAGAAGTATTAACACTGAAGTTGTTAATTGCAGTTTCACAAGCTTTTATGATTTAACAGCTACCAAGCCTTCTTTGGAATAGTGAGAAAATTTCTGTCTGTGTTCATACCGGCAAAAATAGAAAGAAAAGCAATCTATTTCCAGTAGGATGCATTTCAGTATTTTCTATATGCAGAGATAAATTCTTTTGCCTTTTGGAAATTTGTCTGTCCATTTATTAGACATCTGCTTTTTGAAGCTTACATTTTGCTCATCTCTAGAAAACAATTATTTGTTTACACTCTTCTGAGAGGTGTTTTCCCAAGTCCTGCTGAAAATAGAAAATTACTCTCTTCTCAAATAGCTCAAAACAAATTTTCACCTAACAGTTTAAATAAATTTCATTGAATTGTTATAGAGCAAACTGTAAATTTTTTTCTTATTTGAAATGTTTCCTTTTCAAAAATTAGCTCATTAACTACAGCACTTTATCAAATACACACAGTTTCAAGTTTATTTACTTATGCCAGATAACTTTTCTTTCTCAGATTTATAATTTGCTTAAAATAAACTACTGCACAGTTTGTCTTATTGAAAGAGTAATGTAAGTTCAGAGTGGATATAAAACAAGCGAGCATCTTATGTTGTGTGTGCTGCTGTGCTGCAAAACTGCAAGAAATATTGGATATAAGAACTATAGTGCCTCCAACTCATTTCAGACTTCCGCCTCCTGCCAGCTGTCACCAGAGCAGCAGCAGCTCATGGGGCAGTGACCAAGCTCCCAAGGTATTCACACATGTCAAACAAACAGAAACACTGGGCAGGACGTACTAAAGGAATACTTTGGCATTACCTGACTGGAATCTGCCCTAATGGCTCTCTATGACAGGGATGCTGTTGCTGCTGCCTTCCTCCCATCTGTAGCAAAGCTCACAGGAGTGAGGGAGTTCAAGCTGGCAGAGGGATGGGTCTGTTCTCACTGTAGCACTTGGCCATTAGGCTGAATTAACCACAGCATCAAACCACAACCTGAGGCTGCTGACAGAAAACAGATGGGCCTCTCCTTCCTTCCACCCTTCAAATATTTTCTGTTAACTTGGTGAGACAAAACTGCTCAGCACGGCTGAGTCAAGCACGACTTGAGCAAAGGAGATGGGGCAGCACTGTGCAAATGGGAGTGGACATTCCAGACAGGATCTGGCCTGGCAGTTTATGCTGCTGGGGAAAAGAAGCCTCAGTGACTGTCCACAAAGTGCCTTTGCTTGGAAGTGCAGAAGAGTCCCTATATAAAATTCACTATGACAATGTCCCTTTATTTCCAACACCGTCTAAAAGAACACTTTCCTTTTTGTTCTGCTCTTGCAGCAGTAATTGCCCATTAGCAGTAAATGCCACATCAAACCCCTTCATAATGTACTTGTTCTTTGTAGAACTACACAAATCTACTTGGAAAGCTTGAATGGTAAATTCTCTTTGGCTGGGTTATGGAGCTAATTGCAGCTCACTGGCCAGCAGGATTTAAACTGAAACTAGAACATAAGCCAACAGTATCCACTCATGTGATGCCAGGTCCCATAGGCTGAAGAGTACACAATTTATTAAGATCAAAGACTGATTAGAAGTGTATATACCTCAGTAAAACAGTCTGAATTTAATCACACATACTGCTGCAAACCAACAAGAGTTACAGATGTTCCTATCAGAGGATACATGATATTTCATGGAAAGGAAAGAAATTGAGTGAGTTGGGTAAGAAGTTTGTAAACAACCTGAGAGAGATAAAAAAAGTTCTGGTTCACATCACTGAAATCTCACAACAAACATAAGATGTGGAAAGGGCACCACACTGACCCTTAGTGCATCTCCCTGTTACAGGTATTACAGTACTGAAAATGCCTGCATTTGGACTCTTCATATGCTCTGCAAATTAAATCTCTCATTGCATTGCTGCCTTACATAATGAAATATTAAAATATTCTTGCTCTATGTCAAAGACACCAGGATTTTCTTAGTCAACAAGTATAAGCCAGCTCACGTGCTGACTGTGCAGTGACCCTTTCCTAATGTCTCCCAGCCACACAAATACACATATATATTCATCAGGAATGTCTTTCCCCATTTATACAGTAATTTGGTATTGTCATCTGTTGGCATAAAAGACATTACATGAGAGGCTGAACATTTTATCTCCCCTTAACCAGAATTAAAATAATGAGAAGTTATCTTATTACAGAAAACATTACTCAAAGTGTCAACAAGGAAAGTAAAAAGCAAAAATTCTGGGTATTTTAATATATCCTGGATTTAGAAATATGGGACTGAAGGGTCTATAAACAATGAAAGAGTCCAGCCTTTTGCCATTCCTGGCTATATCAGACAACCCCAAATTGATCAAGCCTCATCTTAAATGTACTCATAATGCTTTGCTTTACTATTCCCAACAGAGGGTATTTCAGGATGTCTCTCATCCTACAGTTAGAAACTACCCTTTAACTTCCAGACTTAACTGATTCATGACCATTTTATATATGCCTGTTCTTGGTGCTCACCTGTTTCTGTAACTTGTGACTTCTTCCTGAACAATACTGATGTAAAAAAGAGCAAACGGTAAATAGATAAGGCCTATGATATGGAGTAAAATAAAAAGAATATAGCAGAAAACCCTAACACTGTTCAAAAAGCAGTCTCTAGAAGCCAGTAGGAGCTATAATATGACCAACAATTTAAATATGCCTTTCAGACTCTACCTTATTTTGGGATTTATGTTTTCTAAAGGAGGCTACACTTTTTAAGCAGTAGGCCTCCGTTCACTTTCATTCAAAATAAAAATGTGAAGCATAGCACATCCTAAAAGTAGTGTGAGTTTAAAAATTCGCTACAATAAAAATAAACTAATTTAAGGCACACCATAATTCAGTTTTTCTCTTTTTGATTCAACAGGTATTTTCTAATTATCACAGTAAGGTTATACTTTATATTGTTATAAAGGCTCAACACTTTTACTGTTTATAGCCTCAGTAGCTCACATCACAATTTCTGAGGTAGGGTGTTGGGAAGTAACAAAATGTTGGAAAGATTGTTAACAGATGAAGCCAGCTTTAGTGCAGAATGCAGAAACTCTGATCAGTGTTCATATTTTAAGATCCAGAAAATATAAAAAATTTAAAATCTTGTTCTCTTCCCCAGAATTAAATTATACCAGGAAGTTCTGGTGAACAACTCCATCTCTTTTAGGACTTGTAAAGCTTGATTTTTAGCATCAAAGGGAACAAAACTTACTGTGAAGAACTAATACCAAAGTATCAGCTCAAGACTTTTAGAGGGTAAGCAGTGAAAATTGAAGAACCAACGGCTACCAGGGTGAGCAGCTCCGTAACAGAAGGCAAAGCACGGAGCAAGGCAGGAAGGGGCAGTGCCCTGACCAACAAGGGGTGGAGTGCCCAGAGAGAAGATGAGTTGAGCAGGTCTGGTGACAGTCAGCTAAAAGCTGAGACAGCCAGACATGGCCACAGAGATGAGGAGGGTCTGAGGCCCAGTCAGGGAGCCAGGTCAGCAGGGCCAGCTCAGGATGAGGGGACAGCGATGGCAGCCAGGTCAGTCCCAGGGACCACAGGCAAGTCCAGGTCATGAGGACCACCTGAGGCCAACGCAGTAGGAGCAGCCCATGGGTCAGAGAGGGCATTGCCCGGCACAGGGACCGTGGCTCGGGCAGGCCCTGCGGGCACGGGCTGAGCTTAAGGACAGCACCCAAGCTGAGACCAACAAGGCCCCTCCTTTTCTCATGTTTCACTCAGCTCCTCCCTCACAGCCCGAGCCAAAGTCGTGCAGCTGTGCCCAGCCCTGCCTTGGGGGCTGACAGCTTCCAAAGGAAATTCAACTTGTAAGAACCAAGGACAGAGCCTGCTCAACTCTCAGCCTACACACAGAGTTCTTCTTCTATCTGCTCTATGATACTGGCACAACTACAGAACCAGGCTAAAAATGTGGTTTTCACGAGTTAACCAAAGCTGTAAAGTGCAAGCCTGTCAGTTTAAAATCCCTTGGCACATACAAATATCTGCTTCCAAACACAGCTGGAGCAGCACGCTTTAATTAAAAAATAATTAAAATAATGCTGCTCCAATTAGGATCTTTTCCAAAGAAATTTTTGAACACAAAATAATTTTTGTATATTCATTGTATTAAAAAAACCCTAAACCTCCCTCATTCTTCATTAGTTTCTAATAAATCTGAAAAATTAGAAAACACAGCATTTCTTTTACTTCTGTACACTTTAATACACAACTCCAAAAAATTCTAAACAGGTATGACAGTTAATATATGATCTCATCATTATGTTTTGACTAGATTTATGACCACATAACAGTAGGAGGGTTTGGCTCCACGACTGTTTAAACGAACAAAAATCATCTCTGTCAGTGTCACTCCATGGAAATGTGGAAAATAACTAATTTCTCTTCGCTTGCTTGTTGTTGATTAATTATTTTATTTTAAGCAGCTCTCTGTGGTATCAGAGAAGTATCTGCTCTGATGCAAAAGAAAGGCAAGAACATGCAAGCAGGGCAAAAGGACAGGGAACACTCCAAACCTCTCAGCCCCAAGTCACTGTGTTGAAATTTGGAATTGAATAGTCACATTAAGAAAATGAATCAATGCTGGAGTGGAGCATTTTAAAGTGCTTGTACTGAAGTACTTCCCTGCTTAGCAACTCTGCCATCATCACAAACATCTGCCCTTGTATTTATATTTTGTGCAACTGTAATAATCTTTAGAAATTTAATCAATCAATCACTTTTGAGATCTGGAATTACAGATATTTAATGACACTGCAGTCTTCAATTATACTATATTATTTTTAACTACTCTTTTTTAGAGGCTTCTGCCTCATGGTACATACACAATTTCTAATTACAAATATTTTAAGACACATAAAAAGGCTGAAGGATAATGATGTTAAGCACTTTCAGTTACATCATAGTTTGGACAAATCAAAGATAATCCTGCCAAGCAACCTCGCTCCACCTACCATGACCATTCATCTTCATGTCATTCCACCTATTTAAACTCTATTCTACGCAGCCCTGGATTCCAAAGCACCCTTACCTTTTGTCTTTGTCCAAAAGATTCAAAGTAGAATACTGCAAAGTGTCATTTTCACCACTTAAAAAAATTACTTTCTTTTAAACACAAAGTCAGTCTGAGTTTTACTGAAAATACTTGAGTGGTGAATTTAAGATATGAGGAGGAAAACAAGCACAGGCAAACAAAACAGAACAGGGGAAATAAGGACATAGGAAAACAGACCTGATATGAGACTAAACAAGAAGGAAAGGAAGGAAAAATCTTTTGATTAAGTATTTGGAAAGGAGAGAAAAATTCTTCATGAAAATAAATTTTCATAATTGTTCTGCTCAGCTTAGCAGTGTGATTCATGCTGCCAAATCTTTGAAATGTGCAAAAATCAAAAGTGCTGGTTAAAACCTTAGGTTTCTGTTTTACTCCTTAGGTCACTAATTTTTTGCCCTAGCTTCTTTTGGAAAAAGCTGCCTCTTGGGGAGATGGAGGTGCATGTCTCAGATTCAAAGGATTGAATAGATCACTGCTGAATACCCATATGGAAAAGACAAGTAGGGTTGGAGTCTGGAGAAAAGAGCTTAAGGCAGAAACTTAGGAATGTACAGTTAATGCAGTGAGACAGGAGAGAAATATAACCTAAATATAACTTAAATATAACCTAAATCTCCTCTGAGCCTGAAGAAAGTTACTGCATTTTGAAGCTTATATAGATATCTACCATCTTACTAACAGACAACAAGAAATAGAAGAGTACTGAAAGTCTTCTTGTTACCATGCATAATTTTTAAGAATAACTTTATTATTCCTATTTTTCCCCCAAATCCTTTGTTGATTAAATAATTCCTAGCGATCCAGCTACAGGACTGGTTTTTGTCACATTATTCCTATATATTAGGCTTTTTTAAATTAAAAAAAAAAAGGTATGATTTAAAATGTCAAACACTGCTGTTCCTTATTACTAAGCTTAAAACCTTTGGGGATATTTTTCCCAACTGTAGTTTAACGCCTAAGCAAAAATAAAGTCTGTGTCCAGATCTGCTGTGGGCTTGGTAATACAGGGAGGGTCATCTGCTGACACGGTATGATCCTGCCAAGCAGAAAAAGCATGATGAGGCTACTATTGCACAATAGTTCTCAAAATAAATGTTGAAATTACTTTTGTATCTATTCATAGTGATACATTTTGTCTTGCTGCCCACCTTCCTCCAAGAAAGAGCTATTTTTAAACAGGTGATTTATGCAGTTGATAAATATTTTTCTAGCTACTCTTCAATTTTCTATTAGTAATTGAGATAGGATGAAGTGACTTGTACCAGCAGAGAAATAACTGAACATGTCGTGATTTGACAAACGATCTGGTCAATATTTGTGTCCTGCACACGAGACTGGATGAGGTAACAGCTGCCACTAAAGTACTGAACAGCAGTAGAAAGATTTTTGCCCAGATTGTAGAGACAAAGACACATTAAGCTCCTGTTCCAACCAGGCAAAAGAAACAGAGCAAGTGTGAATATGGTTCCAAGATGCACAAAAACTTCTGACAAGTTCAGCTGTGATCTCCAGCGGAAAGGATTAGGCCTTATCTTAGGAAAATAAACTTCCTCAAAGGGATGAGCCCGTAGGTTCTACCACACTCTTCTGGATTCACTGCCTTTAAGTCTTCATAAGACTAAATGAAAAGTGAGAATAAATGAGAATTTATTTAAAACAGTCTGTTCATATTTACTGGTCCTCCTTTTACAGTTAGCAACCATTGCAAACAGGCACGTGTAGCTGTATTAACAACTCTTTTTAGTAAATTCAAACAGAAACTTGGAATTAGCAAGCCTTGGCACTAAGAACATGATGACAGCCCACTACCTACATGGGAATGGAATTTTGTGCTGTTCTAGAAAGTGAGGTACACTATGAAAACACAAACATTTTCTAATTTCTGTCCTTAGAGACACAAGACAATTCTACCATTGTGCTGTATCCCGACATACTTAGATACATCAACTGGCAACTGAGGCATACATGGGAAGAAAACCCCAAACAACACCCCCAAACTACAGAGAAACAAAAAAACCCCCCCAGTGTTCAGAAATAGGAGGCGGGCAAAGCAGCCTTTTACAAAGTGTTCAAGTACTTGCTTAAAAATAATCCACCTGCCAGCTTATTTGCCTATCCCTTAACTAACAGCAGGCCCATTCCCAGGCAACTACACCACCCCTGTCACACCAAAGAATAGGGAGACACAGAAAAAGGACCTGCACAAGACCACTAGACAAGTCGTTCCTAGTAGTTGTAAAAGAGAAGGTTCTGCTACAGCAGAAAAGAAGGGAGACAACTCTTTTTTTTTTTTGGCCAGGAGCTTGCATGATCCTCTTCAGGGAAACAGGATGTAAGCCTATCAGCTTCTCATGACAAGATTTGCCAAGTTTTATAACCATGCACTTTCCTCAGTATCTCCCTTCTTCAGGCCAGTTGAAGCATCACTAACTAGACAACTGAGCAATGAGTTTTCATGCCTTATCTCCCTTTTTCTCCCCCTCCTTCTGCTGATCTTTATATCCTTATGTGCACTATGACTGCAAAGGACATCTGGTAAACATGGGCTTACTGACTCATACTTCTTACAAGCCATGAAAAAGCAAGAAACACAGAACCTCCAAACATTTACTGGAGGTCAGGAGGAAAAAATAAGGCAGAAGAGCAGCAAAAGCACAGAAACCAGACAACAAAAAGGCTAATGGAGTATGGGAAAAGAAAGATGAGATGCTAGAGTAAGTCAGAGGTATAGATATTGGACAGTATAGAGGAGCTAATAAGGAATGACAAAAATTCAAAAGAAAAAGGTAAAGGATTTTTGACTGCTAGCACAACAATCCAGTCCTAGTTTAACTCCAAACTCTTCAGTACCCTGCTACAGTAGATTTAGGAATTTACATGACATCCATCTGTATATATCCGCCCTCTAATAACACGTGGTTAACAATATCAAATTAAACCCTATGAGTTTAAAAGAAATGCTAAATTCTCATGTGAAAGTTTTCTAATTCCTCTCTATACACAATGTGAGGAATTTTTAAAAATTGCCCTGCAAAATATGCTCTCAGTAAGACAACAAGAGAAAAAGATCGTCCTCAGTTTTCTCTTCCACATATTTACATTCCCACTCCATCTTCATGGCTTCCCTCTATAAATCTGATGTGCACAATGACTTTTCAGATTTGTCCTCGTTGTTTTCCTCAGCCTGATCCTGTGACAAAACACAGTAATCCTAGTTTGCCATACGAAAGCCAGGTGCCAGAAGACAGCGTAATTAAGAACTAAGAACTAATTGAAAACCTCACTTTCTTTTACATTTTCTGAACTGTGAATTTATAGCAACCTTCACTAGAACTGATTAAAAAACTGCCTGAACTTAGTTATCACATACACTATACTTACAGAACAAATACACCAGACCACATGGTGTAACCTGCTGTACTTATTATGGTATCTCACACCACATTTTATGTCTTTCAGAAAAGGGGAAAAACTGTTGGGTCTGTCCATGTTTAAAACATTGCCTGCCATCTTATCAGAGCAATCATAATGAATCTTCACTTAATAAGCCAAGTAAAATCTCAGGGACTGTGGTGAAGTTAAGTAGCACCTAGATACCATGCTACACAATTTTTTTTAAAATTTTAACTATTGTCAACAAAACTATAACATTCCCTTTGGAATAATATTCTTTATGGAAATATACAATTAAATCTTAGTAGGTGATGGCATTGAGCTCATCAGATCTGATACTGCTTTCTGTGACATAAGCTTAGTGTTATTCACCATTGTTTTTCTGGTTTCCATCCTTTCTTACTGTCTCTTTGAGAGAAGAATGGATGACAAAACATATCCTGAAGCCATTTGGTTGCCTGAAAGTAAATATGAGGTTTACAGGTTCAGAAAAGATTATTAATTGTGCCCTTATCCACAGTTGCTACAAGTTTATGATTCAAAGTCACTTCACAAACCAATGGAATGAAGACTAAGAGTGTTAGGATTTAATGGTAGACACGAGAACAGTACTGAGGTACCCAGGTAACAGTGATGCACCACTGTAATTGTAATGGACAAGTAAACATTTGATAAGGATTGTGTTACAGCATCTTCTTGAAAGATTGGGAGTAAAAGATAACAACAGAACTATATGAATTTTTTTTCACACCAGCTTTATTACAAAGTTCTCTTGTTTTCTCTGGAGTTTGTACAGTATCCAAGGGGAGTGGAGCAGGGAATCTTTTTACATTAATGTTTTTGTGAATAAATAGGGGCCACGCTCACTTCTGCCCCCAGTAACTTACAGATACTACATGGTGGGAATGGACTAGATGACCTTTAAAGGTCCCTTCCAAACGAAACTATTCCATGATTGTCTAATACTAGAGATATCTTACCACAAGCAAGATGTACAAAAAAGTTCTAAGAATGTCCGATATGGGGATAAAAGCATGATTAGTCACTCTTTCATTTGAAAGAAATTAATATTTACCATGCAGCTTTCTTGGCACATGATTAGAACTGAATTAAAACAGAAAATACCTTATTTTATAACTTTAAAAAGTAATTGTTTTTTCAAAAGCAGGCCTAGACATACCGAGTTGCTGAAAGAGAAGAGCCACACTGGTGCCTGTAACAGGAAGGCTGTCGTGTAGAGGAGTCTGTATCAGCTGTCGGTCTCCAGCTCCCAAAGAAAACAATTTCTGTAGAAAGAATTTTTTTTAAATGTAATTTATATAGAATAAACAAGATGTCATCATACAGTGATTCATACTGCAAAAACTATTTATTTTGTATACAGAAATTTAAAGTCAAATAGAGATCTAAAATATAATTTGGGGACAGTGATATGTCTCCTTGAATGTATAGCATGACAGTGTCTCCCTTGCATTTACACTGACTTAGTTAAATAGTTTTGGCTTTGAAAGCAGCTAATAGTACATTCCTATTAATACAATAAAAAACCTCCCATGGAAAAAAAGGTTCAAAATTAATTTAAATCAGAAAAATATACAGTATTACTAATTTAATTTCTTTGCTATCTACTGTCTGCATGCATGTTTTTAAGTATGAAAAAACTTGTTACATGAGGGTATTGAAGAGAACACTTCTGCTAGTCATGTGCTCCTGCTCTGCACATTAAAGTAAAATTACAACTTCAGCTACCTTTCCAGTACAAGAACATACCTCCCTTGAGGGAGGCAGGAAATGGGAGTGAAAGGAGTGCATCTGACTATCACATCCAAAACAGTATTGCAATTGTAAAATACCCTTGCTTTCCTCTGAGTAAATCCACATGGCATTCAAGCAGTGAGTGCTTCCAAGCAGTTACCTCTGACCACTGACTCCCATGGGCTGGGGGGACATTTCTGTCAGGTAAATCTTCACTCTGCACAGCAGCAAAGGTGGGGAATGTAGGAAGGCAGCAAACTTTAGGTGCTGCACAGCAGGTATTTGAAACCAAAAATCTCCACAGCAAACTCAAACAAGTCCCTGAGCTGTAGCAGAGATGCTCTGCCCCAGCACTTCAGCAGCAGGCTTGGATGCAGGTCAGTAACTCATTTCACAGCTATTTCCATGGGGTGAACATGAATAACCTGGGAGGCTCCTTGAGGACTTCTTGGAAATAAATGCCAGAGGAGTGCTCCTGCTCTAAGATATATAATTCATGTTCAGCCTTTGAAGCACAAGGCTTAAGAAAGAAAAGAGAAACACTTAATTTCTGATTTAAATGAGTTTGACACTAGCAAATTTAAGTTGGAACTGAGTGACCATTTTATTTGAAGAGAGAAAGCAGAAGGAAGAACAACCAGAGGAGCGTAATTTTTCCTTCTGCTTCTAGCAGAGAAAACAGCTACTGAGAAAAGCTGCATTTCTGGACAAGGAAAAAAAAGAGAGTATAGAAGCAGAGCCATAAGTTCAAGTGGATGACCAAAATCAGAAACATGAGGCTCAAATATCACTGGAAAAGAGGGTTTCTGATGAGGAGATAAAATCTAATTACTCCCCTTCAAATCAAAAGCTTTGGATTCAAAACCAGAGAGGTGGCTGCCAGGAGAGCATAAGGTAGAGCTTGATTAAGCTGACAGGACATTCTGACTCTTTCAGCAGTAAGAGAAGTTCCAAAGCAGCCAGGGCTATGGGAAACCCAGAACAGAATCAGGGAGCTGTAGGATTTCAACAAGCTTGAAGATCCATAGGTTGGGTGGAAAGCTGTGCATGTAACTGACTTCAAATGTTGCCATTTGCATATGTGGCTTCCAGGTGTATTTCATAACAGGGACCATAATTTCCCATCAGTGTTATATCATAAAGTAAAAGCCAAGCACAGAATACCCAAGTGTCTTGTCAGAAACCCACAAATGCATAGGAATAATTTCTATAAAGTAAATCAACAAAGAAACCTGACTTTCTGCTCACAGAAAGCACAGGTGAAAAGCAGAAGGAAGTCTGTTCACTGGAAAACTCTATTCTTATTTTTCAATACATGGGCTATCTGCATCTCTGAGAAAATACATCTGAGTTACTCTTTTAGTGTTTTTTTTTAAATTGATGAAAATAGAAATTTAAACAAGTTAGCAAGAAAGAGACGAGGGGAATCCTGAATTCCATCAATGAAAAGACATGCATAAATTAACTAAAGTGAAGGTTATGTTAGAAAATGGCAAAGGAAAAAAGCCTTTAAACAGATTTCTGTAGCAAGCAGAAATATTCCTGAACATTTTATTATTTAAAAACTAAACTTACACAAACTGCTTAATTTGTTAATGTGCCCTGTAAAAGCCAAC
>VZTR01031133.1:1529618-1571251 GCA_013400775.1 Chaetops frenatus
AAAATACTACTGTAATACACAAAGTCCTCATTATCTCATTTCTGTAGCTCACACCTGCACAATCAGGTATTAAATCACACTCCTAACAGTACACTACAGTCTGACGATATATTCTGTCGTTCTCTAGTAATAGTGAAAAAACCACAAATAGCCTTGTATTAGGATTTTTGTATCCATCATCTTACAACTGCTTAGAATATATCTGCCAGAGAGAGGTTCAAGCCTCAACACTCAAAAAAAAGCACGTGGGTGTTGGGGGCAGTGTGTGTAAGCACGTGGCAATGCAGTGTACACAGAAAAGAACATTGATGTGACCTGACAGAGGCCCAGCCACTGAAAGGCCTGGTACTGCTGCAGCAAACTAGACTTAAGAGATTCAAGAGAGATGGCAACAGCCTCAAGATGACAGAATACAGAACAGGAAGTCTTGAAACAGGCAAGTTAATAAGATGTCAGAATTTGCTCTTAAAACAGCAGAAATTCAACTTGAACATGCACTTGTAAAGCAAACCACAAAAAAGGTAATACATACCTAGAACTCCCTGAAAAAAAACTCGCTCAGTGCAAAGTGATAATCAATTTCTATTTGAAATATACCCCTTCATGATGCAACTGGGGAAGTTTGAATGATCTGGCACCCTCCTAGCCCAGCAGGAGCCCTGTAACCATGTCAGTGGTCGAAGGTCTGAAGGGAGAGTGCTCCCAGGCCCCCATCCTAAAACCTCCACCATGTCAAATGCAGCCATTCCCAGCAGCACCACTCCTGACACTGCCTGTTCACCATAAACCTCAGATCCACCAGAGATGCAAAGGACATCTAGAAGAGATGAACTACAGCAGCTCCCTGCAGAAAAAGCTTGAGTCAGCCAGGAAAAGTTAAATTAAAAATAAACAAAGGAAACTATAGAAAGGGCAGTACATTTCTGGTCTGTTAATTTTGGGAATTTAACAATACTTCTTATATGAGTCATATTATTGTTTCCCACTTAAGGTCACAATTGATTTCCCCTTTTGCAGGTGTGAGTTTCTACAAGGAAACAGAAGAGTTAGTACATAAACATAGAAAAATTAAATGTGACTAAAAATCTCACAAAGAAACATCTTATGGAAGTGAAAGACTAGGTTGGGAGCTAAAAGAAAAAATACCAAACAACTGGATTGCAATATGAACATATCTCACCAACGAAGTTCTGTATATTGGCTGCTACTACCGAATTCTACATTTTCACAGTGCTAATTAAGAAAAATATGGAATGTATTTCCTGTCAGCATTCTCACCAGGAACACAGTAAAATACGTTACATGAAAAGACNTCCTGTGCAGAAAACTGGAATCAACAGTCTGAGACATACTTGTCCTGTCTTCCCACAACAGTGGGGCCTGTATAATACATAATAACCAGTGGGCATTAGTGCTGGCCTGCACTACAGGATATCTCTCACGGCTGTGGTAAGAGAGCGTGTCTGGCAAAAGCCCCACTGTAAACAAAAAGGCTTTGTGCCACTGCAGATGCTTCCATGTGCACAGCTGGCATGCCAGGAAACAGCTACTATGAGCAAGAGACTATTTCCTCCAGGTAGGCTTGCTGAATTTAGCAGTTTCTGCACTATGAGATTCCTAAACTCATCAGAATGAATCTTGAGAGAGGTTTGGCACTGAGGAAGTTTGTGTTTCTAAGTTCCTATGTAATCATGGTAGCCACTTTTCCTCCCTTTTGGCCATTCTCCAGTGTACTCCACGTTTGGACAACATGCTAAACTGGAGTTTTGCACAGTCACCACAGGACTGCAGCATGTTCTCTGTTCTCCACCACATGGCAATTAAAACAGAGCAGCAGTAGTTTCATGGGGGAGCATACTTCTGTTGCAAGATGTTATTGGAACAAAAAAAAATTTAGAAGAGAGAATGTGAGCACCTCTGATAAAAGTAATTATTTTCAAGCAAACTTGCATACAGCAGTAAAGAACCAAGGAGTTCTTCACTACTAAACTCAATATTCCAAAAGGAGGAATTCTCAGAGGCCCAGACACTAAAGACATAATTTTTATGCTTCAAGATGGTGAAAAAGAATGTCCACAGGAAATTACTAACTAGTTCAGCACAACAGTCAACTCATGTAAATTAAAGAAGTAATTTAAAGCTATATCAGAGACAAAAATCAAAGACATAAACAGAATGATGACTGACATGTTTCTGTAAAAAACAAGGTGTTTGGGGGTAGGGTAATAGCAATACAATGCAGGTGATAAATAAAATCACAACCACATAAGTATACCTGGATTTTTTTTCTTCTTAAAAGTGCTTGATTTGATGCTTTGTGGCAATTATATTTTAAAAGCACATTCCAAAGATTAGAAGGCAAGCCTGCTGAGGGACTGGAAAAGATCACCCATCTTTGTTACCAGAGACACACATCAGTGAAGTCACCTCTACCAAAGAAGTATTATCTAATACCCAACCCTACTCCCAGCTAAAAAGCCTCATCCTGTCCCATGTGTCCTAACTGGGCAGTCACAGAACTGCCAAAAAAATCACTTTGGAACATGGTGTAGAGAATATAAAAGTGAGTTTTCCAAGTAAGACAAAAAAAGCCCTGACACTTAGGCTGGAAAACAAGTGTCATACCATGAGTTTAAAAGAGCTCAGCTTTTGGAGTTCATTGCGGAGAGCTGAGAAACACATTTCAGAGTGGTTATTTGTAGATAAGGTGTTAGCTAGTAAGAGGATTTCAGATAAGTGTTCAAAATTCATTATCATAAAAATGCAAATCTCAAAGTAAGATGTCCTACTAGTCAGTGAAAGGGACAGAAAACAGGGTTATCAGAGTAAGCATTATGCTCTCCTCAGCTGGAACTGGAGTCCTTCAAGTAAAATTGAACAGCTTTTGGAAGAAATTATTTCATCCAAATATATCGGCAGAAGTCAGCTCAGACTGATGTGGGACTTGGAAAACTGTGTATGAAACCTCTTGTTCTTTCACTTGCAGGGACTGAACGTGCTTATAACACTTGAAGCTTTACATTATTATACAACCATAATCAGATCTCATACTTCAGAGCTTCAATCATTCAAGCATAGAGATTTAGACAGCATTTCCACCTGGATACCTAATTGGACATCCGAGTTTTTGCAAGAGAGCCAGTGGCAGCCATCCAGCACTTCATGGGGCTGGCAGGTACTTACAGAGAAGTTTGGCTGGCCTGTCTTGCTTATGTGACTATAAACTGTATGCCAAATCAAGGGCTGAGATGAAATTTTCTACCAAATCAAGCTGAGTGGGATTCAGAGATTTATTTTACTTGTTTGTTTTCCTTTGTAGCATATGGCATGTTAGCATCATCAGTATAATCAATTCCCTTAAGCTCAGGAGATGCTCTGGTTTCATCCTAATCTCAAGAACATTATCAAATTGGACAAGACTGAAACTAGCTGGAATAACTGGAATTGCTGGACATTGTATCACAAATCAGTGGTGCTAATTAATAGACTCTAGCCAGACTAAATAAGCTGATGTATCACATATGGTCTCCTCCGTGAAGCCAAAGAAGGGGAAAAAAAGTTTTTAAAAATAAACTGAAATGTTTTAAAAAGAAAGCAAACTTCATTGCTTGTGTGCAACATAACCAAAGCCTTATATCATTTCATACCATAAAATTTGGTTCTTGGAAACTTTTGAATAGGATTGCATATGAAGGAATAAATACTTTTCAAGAGGATTGGTAGGGATTAGATAATTCTACCTTGTCTTGATAATTTAATGCAAAATAATTGGTCAGACTCAATACTTGCAAAAGGCTTTACTATTTGTAAATGCCAGTTATTGGTAATTAACTAAAACAATGCCACGTTAAGAGAAGTGAAAAATGTAAGCTGGCAACTTCACTGTTCAGAAAAAACCATGCATTTCCCCCTCTGTCCCAAGTGGGTTAGCAAGTGCAGACAAAATAAAAGGACTGCCCTTCAGGTGCATAAAAGTGCCCTCTGCAGGGACAGGATGGCCAGAAAAGGCCTTACCTTTAGTTCTTTACTGGTGGGATAATTCCAGTCCCTTATATCGAAAGGGACCTGGGCTGCCCTTACTGTTCTTTGAAACTAAACATCACTGAACATCAACAATTACAGATCATCACATAAAATACCAGCAGCAGAAATAGAAACCACATCTTTATCATGTAAACTGCACAAGAGATAGGGAAAATACATTATTGTTATTATTACACATGTCAAATTATTACCAAATAATTACTACACAATAGAAGAGGCCATTGAACAGTAGGAATTAATACATGGAAAATTACATTGTAAAGATCGCAATCACATTGAAAAAATTAAATAACTAACATGTTTCCTTCCCCAAATTAATCAAATGTTAGTGGTACTGCTATATACAGAAATAGAAACACTAGTCAACCATGGGGGGTTCCCTTCTATTGTCCCATAAGCATACAGAGGAAATAGAAATATTTCAAGGCATCTGTAATGTCTTGCATGCTCTGAATAAAATAAAGAGCCAAAACACTCAACAGTACTGAATTTTATTCCAAATTATACCCAAGAGGAAGCCATCTGTAGGAAAAATAAAAAGTAAAACAAGAAAAAAAACCCCACTCTTTTGCCTTGGACATCACTTGTGCAATACAGCTATCCAAAAGGACAGCATGTTCTTTTAAAAGAATGACTACTTATTCTTTCATGATACAGGCAACATAAAAATCACCTGAAAACGTTTGGGTTTCTTAACTACTAAAAATAAATTGTTCACTGTTTCAGTGAAATGCTGAACTACTTTTGGCTCTTTTATTTTTCTCATCTAAAAAAAAAAATAGCAATATATTGGCAAAAGCCATCTCTAGAAGACTGAAATTGTTTGAAGTTACCCACAGCCACTGCTGCCATGATCTAGTTTGAAAGGAGACTGAAACCTAGGGTCTAAAATGCATTAGTAGTTCAACATTGCCACCTACAAGGCCAAGAAAAGTTTGAAGCCTTTGCTTTAAACAACAGAAAATTCCTGGTAACATTTCAGTAGAGGAATAATATCATATAGCCTAGCAATACACTCACAGCAACACTAAAATTCAATTTAGCAGGCTACAGTAAAACTAAAATTTGGTTTATCAGGAAGGATGGAACTCTGAGACACAGCCGATGTCGGTAGGATGATGATCACGACACCGACGATGACAACATCTCAGACATGATGGTCTTGTCTGAGCAGCAAGGACTGCAAAGCTGCCTACAAATATTAGCACAGTCATTCATTTGTCTCGGGAGAAATGATACAAGATGAGCAGAAATACCCTACTGCAGGCAGCATTTCCTGGTGCATCAATGTTTCCTACATTCCTAAGTCTCCCAAATACGAAACAGATCATATGAAAGAAAAATAATATGAAAAGTATTCGCTGTAAACTCCAAACAAATTAAGTGAAAATTTGAAAATAACTATGTAGTACTGGACAAACATTAAAAGAATAATAGATGAGCTTTGACAATATGTGTATGGGTTACATTAGAAAAAAAAGCACCCAAAAACAAGCAAAACCCCCTCCTTCAACAGTTGCATACCAGGAAACATGTGTTGACCTACGACACTTGAACAGCAAACAACAGTGTCCTACGCACAACCTCCAGCAGCACAGAAGAATAGGAATCTTTCAGAGTATTTAGGGATTCAAGGACCCTGTAAAACATTACAAAAATTTCCTGCTATTTCCCTATTTCCTAGTCAACACCATGTGACTTAAGAAAGTAATTCTTTTTCTTACAAGAAGGCGTAGCAGGCAGTAGATACTCTATCTAATGGTTTTGGTCCACACAGATAAACCCAAGAGTAGACTGCCAGAATGAATTTTTGATTATGCACAGATTTGTACCAAAATAGAAACCAACAGACTGTTCTTCACGAAAGAGTATTCCCCACCCCATAGGTATTTAGGATACTAACTATGTCCTTAAAAATCTCAGCTGCTACAGAAAACACTGGTATAGAGCTCAAGTCATAAACACAGGCCTACACATTTCTGCAAGTGGTCAGAAAATCACTGCACTTCATTTTGTAAACTACATTTCACCCAGAAGAAAAAGAATTCTCCATGTAAAGCCAGAACTATGTGCTAATTTATTTTTAATTGAGCTTAATTCTTGAATACATCATAGAGTCACAAAATAAGCTGATCTGGAAGGGACCCACACAGATCATGGAGTTCAACTCCTGACCCCAAGGGTCACACCATTTGCCTGAGTTCACCCTCTAAACTCTTCTTGAACTGTCAGGCTCGTGCTGTGAGCACTTCACTGGGGAGTCTGTTCCACTGCCCAGTCACCCTTGGGGTGAAAAACCTTTTCCTAATATCCAACCTAAACCTCCCCCGACACAGCTTCAGGCCATTTCTTGTCCCTGGTCACCAGAGAGAAAAGATTAGTGCCTGCCCCTCTTCCCCTCACAAGGAAGTTGTAACTGCAGTGAGGTCTCCCCTGTCTCCTCTTGTACAGGCTGAACAGACCCAGTGACCTCAGCCCCTCCTCATATGGTTTCTCCTCCAGATCCTTCACCATACTCCCTTGGTCCATCATCCTTGCAGGAAACAAAGGCAACGAATCCATTAAACAACTCTGCCTTGTCCATGGCCCTGTTTGCAGTGACCATCCCCATCCTGTAATGGGCTAGTTATTTTCACACTGCCTATTGCCATTAACATATTTGAAAATACTCTTTTTATTGTCCCCCACAGTTCTGGCCAGCTCAGCTTTGGCCGGAAGAATTTTCTCCCTACAGTGGCAAGCAGCACCACTGTATTCCTCCCATGTCACCTGACCTTGCTTCCACTCAGCACACGCCTCCCGTTTTCCGCCTTATTTCCAAGAGAAGATCCCTGTTCAGCCAAGCCAGTTTTCTGCCTCATCTGCTTGACTTGTGACATTTGGGAATTGCTGCTCCAGTACCCTTTAGGATGTGATGTTTAAAAAGTGACCAGAATCAATTCACATGTAAATAAGTTCTCATGAAGTTCAACAAAGGAAATGCAAAGNTTTTCTGCCTCATCTGCTTGACTTGTGACATTTGGGAATTGCTGCTCCAGTACCCTTTAGGATGTGATGTTTAAAAAAGTGACCAGAATCAATTCACATGTAAATAAGTTCTCATGAAGTTCAACAAAGGAAATGCAAAGTCCTTCACCTGGGGAGGGATTTTTCAGAAGAAAACCATACAAGTACTTTGACATATTTGTTACCGTGCAGTGATTTTTAAAGACCTGGTTTTACTTTCTGTTCCCTGCAGATACGGAAAGGAATCCATTACAGCAAACAAAGATTGGCTGACACATGAGCCTACTCAAAATGTTTGTAGCCTTCCCCAAGCAATTACCACAATCTACTACACTGTCAAAATTCTGAACTCTCTTCTCGTAACGAAACCAGAAAATATTTCACTGGTATTACCATGGAATAACTGATGCATTTTAAAAACATTCCTTCATATGTCCGTTTTCATTAAAAAAATTTGAATCAAAGAGGGAACGTACAACAAAAGTGACTTAAGCGGATGAGCACCGGATACAGGAAAGAAAAACAAACCACAATACCAGAACAAAATAAGGCAGAGGGAACAGAGAGAACAGTTCTGTCAGGATCTAGACAACGTTTTCTGAAACTGTAGGTTATGGGAGAGCTCACAGACTGGTGTTCTTCATTTGTAAACCACAGCTAAGCAGCACCTCCAAGTCACAGAAATTGCCATCAAATGTCACATGGCTGTGAAACAGTCCCCTCCACACTGCCAGGCACAGAACTGACATCCCCCTTTACAAACCATGCACCAAGGGATTCAGGTATCTTACAGTTCAAAACCAGTGAGATAAAAAGCAACACTAGGGGAAAAGGGAAAGGTCAAAGACATGTCATCTATTTCATTACTTTCAATTTAAAAAAAAAGAATTAGCAACATACAAAGATCTATCAGCACTTCAGAGTAAGAACTGGATATAAAAACATGTTTACAGACTGAGTGGCAGACCAAAACCTGAGTCATTATCCACAGCCTGTTTCAGTTGGTATTCCCACCCGCATCCAAGAAAATGTAATTTTCTGCCATAGCTGAGCACCTACTCTTCCCATCACCACTGACTCACATCTTTTTGACCCATTCTTCACTTACCTCTGACACTGAAATTTCTTTATCTTGTACCATTTCCTTTATAACCTCTAATATCTTTCTTTTACATTCTATTTATAATTACATAAATTCTTCACTATACTGAGGAAATAAGGCACTATAATTTGAACTGATTATTTTAAAAATCCTGCTCAGCAACTTTGCTTCAATTACATGAGCTCCTTTGCAGAACTCTTTCTTGTGTTATCGCTTATACAGCCATGCCAAGATTTTAAAAACTAGACCAAGAATTTACTTACCCCTTTCACAAAGCCTTACACGTGCTTACATTAAAGACTAAGTTTTGGGTTTTTTTAATGGAGGTATTAATTTTCTTCAATTCATTTTCTTCTTTTGTAGCCATTTGGAAAACTCAAGAACTCTCTTCACTACCTTTTCCAGTTCAATTCAGCTTGAGTTTCAACAGTGCTCACTTTGATCAGACATTTTGGTGGTGTCGCATCCACAACGAGCAATTAATATGCCCTTCTTGAAAGTTTTTCCTCAATTCAGGAATTTCAGAACTGTTTTAAACAGTTTTGAATGTTTTAAATGTTTTAAAGCTAGACACAGCACACTTCACAGGAAAGCTGCTGGGAAAATGTAGGCAGAATGTCATTACTAGAGAAAGAAATTCAAGGAATACAAACTGGATAACACATCTACCTTTGCCCGGACACATCTTGAGTTCCTAAAGTGGACATATTTCAATTTCATGTCCCATTGAAAGCTGCCATTCCAAAAAACATCCCCCCAAAAGCACAGAGACAGTAATGCTGCAGCCACAACTCAGTTCCAAGAGAATTGTCCTCTTTCCCCCCTGCTACTGTAAATTTTGTTTGATGTTTCTTTGCATATATTGAGTATCCTACCCTAAAGAGTCTCAAAGATGAACAATTCCTGAACAGAATCCTCATCTTGTAAAAGTGAAATTGGTATGCTGCAGAAAGAAAACCCAAGAATCTCCTAAACACTAAATGAGAACAATAAGCAAGGAACACCATCACATTTTGTACTTTTTTTAGTTGTAGATTACAAGACAAAGATCTTCCAACACACATTAATAACAAAATCATGTACAACTTAAAACTGCCTAATGCTGTACACGTCTGCAAACCCATCTCCATAAAACTGGCACAGCAAAGTGTGACTTGTGACCTCGTGCCTGAAGCACTGACCGCACCCTGTAACCGTAATAACAGTGATTACAACTTCTGGAATGACACGACGGGATTCGAACAATCCGGGCGTTCTTCCACCGCTCTGGTGACTCTGTGTTCAGTAAGGTGCACTTGGGCTCAGATAAATGCTTTAAGGCTTTTATAATTTTAAGAACACTTGCTTACTATTCTTGGGTGAAATAACTCAGATCTTCACTAACATCTTTAATTTCCATTGTTAAAGACTTTGCCTTACTTCTTTGACGTCCTTGGTGGCAAAAACGTAACAAAACACCCCAAGACTGAGAATGTGGCATATTCTATCCTGCATTTACAGCTACCAGTGCAATATCAGCAGCTCGTGCCGCCCAACAACACACAAAAAACCCCCCAGGTCTTTTTTCTCTAAACTAAAATGCATCTATTTCTACATGATTTTATTTAAATCCCCAGACACAGTGATGTTTAAAGCACAACAGCCAATAAATGTGGTTGCAATTAAAACCAGAGTTGTTCTTCCAATCCTAATATTCTTTAAGTCCACTTGCTCCTCTAAACTATCATTCTACTGCCCATTTTCTGCTTTTGCTTCCAACTGCTCAGCACCAGCCACCAAGACAGCTTACACAGCAAATCAAGCTGTGCTTGAAGGGTAAAGTAAAAAGTACATCAGAAAACAAAGATCAAGAACAATGTCTTGCTTTTAATACAGCAGAAAAGGAGAAATTTGCAAAAGTAGCTACTTTGGTTTTCAAAGGATTTAAATTAGGAATGAAACGAAAAAATTGAGAATCTTTACACTGAGTGGCGCTCTTCCAAGTTTCTAACAGTTTACATTCTGTCCACAGCAAAGTAGAAATTCTGTAGCTAAGGGATAAAATTATGCATAAAATTATACATCTTTTGATAGTGTGGGTTAGATACATGCCTTTAAAAAGTGTCCAGTATTAATGATAGCTTGCAACTCAAAATTTTGCAAAACAAGTTACTAGAAGGAAAAAAAAAATGCTGAACAGAAAGCCTGGATCATATCCTTGTTTCTATAAACCCCAAGACTTGCTAACAGCTGTGTAATTACCAGACACATTTCATGAGCAAAATGCAGATTTAATGATGCACTTTGTGATTTGATGCCAATATTCTTAGGATTAAAAAGCTATAAATCTTCAAGTAACATTAAATGTATCTTCAGTATGCAGTTAAAAGTTGCACCATATTTCCCCTTTAGTTAACATTCTCATTAATCAACTTTGCATGCAAAGTGTCATCGACCTATTGCACTACTTAAATGCAACAAGAACTGTTTTCAATTGCTCTAATGGCTTGCACTTCTTTAAAACCATTACCAGAATCATAAAATGTCTCCCCCCGCCACCCCCCCCTTTTTTTTTAATATTTCACAACTATAGTTCAAAACAAGTTTAAGGAGACAAGATGATGTTCAGCTACATACTTTGCATCTTTCAGCATATCAGAAAGCCATACAAAACCAGAGAACTATTTCAAATCCAGTATTTCCAAACTGATTTGGAAACTTTTCCAAACTCCAGAAAGTAGGGTATGAACGGATACTACTACTTCCCGGTAATAGAAAGCTGGGAGTGGAAAATTACTCAACTCCCTGAACAACTGACTACATCCACTTGCTAATGATTTTACTAGAAACATTTTATAGAAATCAGGGAATTCAGATGGAATATAGAGATGACTTCACAATTCCTTGTTGCCTAGCAAACCAATTTTACTTGCAAATTCAGTGCCTGTAAATGTGCTACTTCTAAGTGAGTAAAAGAAGCTTCAGAAAAGTGAAGGAGCAGGGAAAAGCTGTGCACATCATCTGATAAAAGAAGAGGTGAAGTGATTTGGATAGAAAACACTGACATTTAATTACAACCTGAGCTTCCTGCTGAGAGTTGACATTGCTGAAACTTAAAGGTGGTTTCTTAATTCCAGTGCTAAGCATGCAAACACTCCAAAGAAGATTAATTACTGCTAAGAAAGGAGGAAAACAGAGATGCGTGGGCAATCACAAGCAGAAGAGAAATCAAGAGAAGTGTTTGTATGGTAAAACAATACCTGTGTTTGATCAGCCACACAGCTGACCAACTGCTACTTTGGGAACCAGCACATAATCCTGTGCCCCTGCCACCAATTTTCTGTGTGATCCTGAGAAGACACTTCTTACAGGTTATTTCCTAATTGCTACAACTGGACACTACAGTCACAGGGCCAGAGTCTCAGAAATGCTGAGGAGACAGTCTTTTTAAAATGTCATAATTTGGCAGGAAAGTCAGCAATATTAGTAATATGGAAAAGTTGGGTCATAGATATTTGAGATTTGGCAAAGTTGTTGCAGACTTAAAATTGCCAGATCTCAATAAATGATGTCGTGATATGAGTCTTGAGTACAGCAACTCTAGGGAACTGCTCCTGCATCAGGAACTAAACTTTACAAGAAACAAAGTAACTTTAGACCCTTCCACAATGGCCTTCAACACATCAGAGGTTATCAGTAGGAGATGACAATCTACATTTACCTAGGCTCTTGAGTGATCTTATCCATTCTTGATCATCTCTAACAGATTCACTACTTCAGCATGAGTATTGAAGGAAAATTTATTCTAATCAATAGAAAGGTAAGACTTTCTAATACTTATCATAAGGGGGAAAATCCACACAAAAAAAAAAGGCCTTCTAAAGAAAGAACTGCAGGACAAAGTGATAGCAACCATTTCTAGAAAAAGGTTACAGCATTAGTACATCTGAACACCCTCTTTGTGTGGTAATATAATGCAAATAGATTCTCTACCTCTATTGGAATAAAAGCTTCACATCCCCGCAGAATAGTGAGGAAAAAGTATGGAAACATGACCAAAATAAATTGATCGTGTTGATGTCTGTTTGAGTTTCTAAGCAGAATGAAAATAAAAATTTTTAAAGATTATTTTAAAAGTTCATTTCAGTAACTATGATAGCTTGATGGTTACAACATTTTAGGGACACCAAATCAACACTAGAGAATTTGTACAACATGGACTTGGTCATCAATCCAGCACAGCATCATTATGTCGGTGTCCTCCTCTTTGAATCACTTAAAGGTCTCAACAAGTCTGGAAATGTTCTTTCTCAACACAGGGTGGAAATCCAAATGAAATCAGAAAGGACACCAAGTGACTGTTTGGGGCAGCTCTGTCTCTACAATTACATATTTTAACAAAAATCTCATGAGGGTTTTTCTCTTTAGACAAGGCTAACCAAAGAGAGTTTTAGAGAAATTAATACAAAGACTCTATGATAAGCATGGAGGACTTGGAGGAAAAGCCTCAGAAATACTATAGTAATTAAACCTCCTCAAGTCTTCCTTATAAAAACAGTTGGCACCAGCAGAAAAAGCTTTTCTTGAAGTTAACTCTTTAGGTTTCAGGTCTACAGATGTTTTGCTGTTGACAGTATTCAAGTTCTTGCTGAAACCAAAGATAATATAGTTCGGAACAAAAGCCAGAAAGTTATCAGGGCTCTTTAGGAAAGGAGCTTCCAACTTAAAGGTGTACTCTGTTTAATAGAACAAGAGGCGATAGACAGAAACTGATCCATGAGAAAGTTCCACATGAACATGAGGAAGAACTTCTTTACTGTGCAGTGACCAAGCACTAAACAGGTTGCCCAGACAGGCTGTAGAGTCTCTCTCACTGGATATATTCCAGAACCCTCTGGATGCAATCCTGTGCCATGTGCTCTGGGATGACACTGCTTGAACAAGGAGGTTGCAGATGACCGCTGCGGTTCCTTCCAACCTGACCCATCCTGTGATTCTTTAAACAGAATAAACAACATGGCTTCAAGCAACCAATTAAAATCTCAAAAATGACCACATATTCATTTTACTTGGCTGCTGTTTGCAACACAATTATCAGAATGAGTAATTAAGTACATTAGTAATATCTGCGTTCCACTCTTGTGTGTCCTTAACACACAAGTGTTTTGTTTTATAAAGATACTTATGATTTTTTCCCAATCTGATGGCTCAAATGGTTGGTTTTTGAAAGAAAATTATGTAGCCTAATCAGTCTGCCTGCATAAAACGGCACCAACATTCATATACAATTTTTGGCTACTGTATAAGCAGAGAGATTAATGGATCAGACAACAACTTCTACACCATCTTACACCTTAAAACAACAAATACCTAAAACACAAAACACAAGAATATAAGAGAGGTGATATTTTGAAATAATTGTAGTCAAGAAAAAATTTCAGTTTTCAAACAGAGAAGATCAAGAAGAGTTTACGGAGATTCCCGTATGTGAACTTCTTGGAAAACAGTACACTTATAGGAAATAGATATGAATAAAAATGTAGAGGTATGCCAGAAACGAGTCAGTAACATCCAGCCAAAACTATGAAAATTCTGAAGTTTTGCAATGCTGGACATTTAAAATTCCAGAGGAATTTGTGCAAAAAAACCCCAAACCTATATTATTTACCATTTATGAATTTCAATGCAAAAGAGGGGATTGCTGGAGTTTAAGAGAAAATACATCTTTAGCTGGTAAGTACTTTTCACAGGGTAACCAGTTTTTCCTTATCTTGCTCATGAGACCTCTTTTAGATACATTTGTTAACCATTATTATGAAGAAAATAAGGCAAGCAAATGACAGCATGTTTTTACTCTTTTAAAACAAATCGTGCATATTAACACACTCGTCAATTTTTTATGATTTGCAAATTCCACTCTCATTAAGAAGCAGCTTACTTTTGATAAATATGTTGATTCCAACTAACTTGGCACAATTTTTAGATGAGAACTTTTTGTCATGAGGAACTTCAATGAATTTGTGTGCATTTTTGCAAAAAGAGCAAGCACATTATGAAATCCCAAGACAAAACACAAAGCATAAAACAATTTTTAAAATTAGAAAATAGACAAAGAAATGCCAAAATTAGAACATGAACAAATACCTATGAGAAAACTGATTTGTCCACTGCTTGAAAACACAATACTTCAAATTCCATTCAAAATCCTGAAAACCCATAAACGCTTACTCTAATCTTCACAATGAATTTGGAGTTTTTCCATGAAGAAAATCAGCCAACCAGATGTGAATTCAATCGACTACGTTCCTTTCTAAGTCCAGAAACAAAAGAGAAAAAAACAAAACAGCAAAAAAACAACCCTCCTTCAGCTTCATTCAGACACTCAAGTTTTCTGTTTTTCACCCCATTGGGTTACAGACTGATGACAAAATTTCTTATAGATCAATAAGCCTAACAACACCATTGCCATTTAGGAAGAACCTCTACATTGTCCCCAGGGTGGAACTTACTAATTTCAATCAAGAGCAACTCCAATTCTAGACAGCTTGCCAGTGTCTAAGCTTTGGAAAGTGAATGTTGTGGGAATGAGTCTCCCAGGGATTGAGCTCGTATCTGAACCTAANTAATATAGTTCGGAACAAAAGCCAGAAAGTTATCAGGGCTCTTTAGGAAAGGAGCTTCCAACTTAAAGGTGTACTCTGTTTAATAGAACAAGAGGCGATAGACAGAAACTGATCCATGAGAAAGTTCCACATGAACATGAGGAAGAACTTCTTTACTGTGCAGTGACCAAGCACTAAACAGGTTGCCCAGACAGGCTGTAGAGTCTCTCTCACTGGATATATTCCAGAACCCTCTGGATGCAATCCTGTGCCATGTGCTCTGGGATGACACTGCTTGAACAAGGAGGTTGCAGATGACCGCTGCGGTTCCTTCCAACCTGACCCATCCTGTGATTCTTTAAACAGAATAAACAACATGGCTTCAAGCAACCAATTAAAATCTCAAAAATGACCACATATTCATTTTACTTGGCTGCTGTTTGCAACACAATTATCAGAATGAGTAATTAAGTACATTAGTAATATCTGCGTTCCACTCTTGTGTGTCCTTAACACACAAGTGTTTTGTTTTATAAAGATACTTATGATTTTTTCCCAATCTGATGGCTCAAATGGTTGGTTTTTGAAAGAAAATTATGTAGCCTAATCAGTCTGCCTGCATAAAACGGCACCAACATTCATATACAATTTTTGGCTACTGTATAAGCAGAGAGATTAATGGATCAGACAACAACTTCTACACCATCTTACACCTTAAAACAACAAATACCTAAAACACAAAACACAAGAATATAAGAGAGGTGATATTTTGAAATAATTGTAGTCAAGAAAAAATTTCAGTTTTCAAACAGAGAAGATCAAGAAGAGTTTACGGAGATTCCCGTATGTGAACTTCTTGGAAAACAGTACACTTATAGGAAATAGATATGAATAAAAATGTAGAGGTATGCCAGAAACGAGTCAGTAACATCCAGCCAAAACTATGAAAATTCTGAAGTTTTGCAATGCTGGACATTTAAAATTCCAGAGGAATTTGTGCAAAAAAACCCCAAACCTATATTATTTACCATTTATGAATTTCAATGCAAAAGAGGGGATTGCTGGAGTTTAAGAGAAAATACATCTTTAGCTGGTAAGTACTTTTCACAGGGTAACCAGTTTTTCCTTATCTTGCTCATGAGACCTCTTTTAGATACATTTGTTAACCATTATTATGAAGAAAATAAGGCAAGCAAATGACAGCATGTTTTTACTCTTTTAAAACAAATCGTGCATATTAACACACTCGTCAATTTTTTATGATTTGCAAATTCCACTCTCATTAAGAAGCAGCTTACTTTTGATAAATATGTTGATTCCAACTAACTTGGCACAATTTTTAGATGAGAACTTTTTGTCATGAGGAACTTCAATGAATTTGTGTGCATTTTTGCAAAAAGAGCAAGCACATTATGAAATCCCAAGACAAAACACAAAGCATAAAACAATTTTTAAAATTAGAAAATAGACAAAGAAATGCCAAAATTAGAACATGAACAAATACCTATGAGAAAACTGATTTGTCCACTGCTTGAAAACACAATACTTCAAATTCCATTCAAAATCCTGAAAACCCATAAACGCTTACTCTAATCTTCACAATGAATTTGGAGTTTTTCCATGAAGAAAATCAGCCAACCAGATGTGAATTCAATCGACTACGTTCCTTTCTAAGTCCAGAAACAAAAGAGAAAAAAACAAAACAGCAAAAAAACAACCCTCCTTCAGCTTCATTCAGACACTCAAGTTTTCTGTTTTTCACCCCATTGGGTTACAGACTGATGACAAAATTTCTTATAGATCAATAAGCCTAACAACACCATTGCCATTTAGGAAGAACCTCTACATTGTCCCCAGGGTGGAACTTACTAATTTCAATCAAGAGCAACTCCAATTCTAGACAGCTTGCCAGTGTCTAAGCTTTGGAAAGTGAATGTTGTGGGAATGAGTCTCCCAGGGATTGAGCTCGTATCTGAACCTAACAAACCCAGTGAAGCTGCAGCTGACAGTGCAGGAACCACTGCAAGAATTTCTGTACTGCACGTGCCACTGCTCCAAATTTAGAAACACACAGACTTCCCAACAGATTCGAGGTACAATCAGCCCCAGGCCAGTATCACTTCCCCTGCACACAGGTAGAAAGGAGTGGGACTGCTTCCTAAAGCAGCCTAACATGGAAGCTGGACAGTGACCACTTTATAGGAACAGCATCAAGGGTGCAGTTAATGAGTAACTCAAATGCTCAAAGCCTGGACAGCTCTGTGTAGGGATATAGTTGTCCACTGTCAGAGCACCTGTGCAGCCCAGGAAAGCATTTTTACTCTGTTTTCCTAGGAAGCACATCCAAGGTCTTGCCATAATAAGGAACTGGTATGCAAATAGAGAGATACATATCTTTTTGATAGATCTTAGGTAGCATTATAACGTTTCATTGAATATAAATCTTCTTTTAATAGTTGTATTTTTAATTATCGTTTTCCCTTTTGCAAAAAGCTGATCATATGGAACCTTCCACATTATTTCCATTTAATCCTTTTGCCCTTGTCCTAAATTGCTTTTCTCTGGCAGATGCAACAATTCTGTTCCTACAGAAAATGTACCACCAATCACCAAAGCACTGCACAGCCATAAAGCTGTGGCATAAATTCCAAGAAATAAAACGTGGATACAAGAACACAGAGAGAAAGAATCTCAACTTCTCAGTGAGGTGGTTTAACTCCACTCATAGTACAGGAATTAGAATCTCTTCTGTTGCAAATAAAAGTGTAATAAACAGGACAACATTTCTGGAGATGCGAATCAGGCCCCCTTTACCACACGTTTTTACAGAATGCAGAAAAAAACTGGCATGCCTTGTTTTTCAGGTCCCCAGCACAGTTCAAATCTACCATTTCACTACCTGCCTCCTGTTCACTATTCAAATCACAATTTTGGAAAGCTATCTGTCTTTGGCAATGCAAACAGCCCTGTGCAGCTGACAACAGGATTCATGGTGGCCCAGCAGGCACACAGGTAACACTCCAAGCTCACACACCAGCAGGAAGAGCAGGAATACCCTAACATCTGGAATCCTGAACAGAAGTGACCTCAGGAGCAAATACTCTCCCTGTCACAACGCCAATCTCTGTTAGACAACAGAGGACAGCAGACCATCCTGAGAGAAGAACCATTCCAATGTGGTCCAACTTAACCAGCTCTGCCACCTCTCTTCCCAAGTAATCCTAGATGTACCACAGCAAAGCCCTCTAGGCACAAGTCCTGAAAACAACAGCCCTTCCCAAGAATATGCTTCTCTTTTAAAACTGAAAAAAGCCTATAGAAAAATAATCTCCTGAACCATGCATAGTTTAAAGTCTGCCAGAGGCTAAAGCCATGTTATGCCTTCCCCAGTAAAATGCCTTCAGTGCTAGGGGGTAGCCCACAGATGAATCCTGGAAAACTGGCAGCGATGAGGAAGTTTCTTGTTAAAACTCAGAAAACACCAAACAGCCAGAACAGTTGAAGAGACAACAGAGATTATCCAGTTTGCTCTGGAATTTCCCTTGAGCTGGAAGAACATGGATTCTTACAATTGGCTCTGCACTCAGTGGGAGCTGGGCTTGTAGGTCTCTGAAACACACACCTACCAGTGAGAAGGACAACAATCTTCCCACATAAAGAGCTATTTTTTCCCAAGCAGTTATCTTGATCAGCTAAATCAGAAACATTATTCATCTAAATAAACCTCACTTGCTAAGATTATAAAAATTGTTTGGATAAGTGTAATGAAAATTCACTCTGGATGGTTGTCAATGCACTGCTGAAGGTTTAGCAGACTTTACTAAAGCATAAAACCACCATGGGTGCATATTTATCCTGACTAAGAATGTCATAATCTTGCTGTAATCTTTACTACATTCCACAACTTTCAAGGTCAGTATATCTAGATGAAAAATTAACTTCCTTTTTTGAGTACCAACAGAAATGCATTATAAATTCAAAAATTATACCACCACTATAAATTCTGCATATCAGACAGTTATTTTTAGTCAGGCAAACCCAACAGATAGAAAATTCCTTCTGTTTAATGGGAACCATTCACAGCTACAGAAATCTCTACTTACTAGCATTAACAGTGTCTTCCATCAGTGATGAAGTATGCAACACCAGGCATGCTGGTCACTGGTTCTCCAGCTGCTGAAGTGAAAGAATAAACTTTTTCCAAGAGAGGAAAAGGTGAAATTGGGTCTCTATGAAGAATTACACGGGTACAAAGCACACCTATCAGGCAACAGTTATAAAAGTTCATAGAAAAATAGAATGGTTTGGGTTGGAAGGGACCCTAAAGATCATCTAGGTCGAAACCCCCGCCATGGGTAGAGGACACCTTCCACTAGATCAGGTGGCTCAGAGCACCATCCAACCTGGCCTTGAACACTTCCAGGGATGGGGCATCCACAGCTTCTCTGGGCAACCTGTGCCAGGGCCTCAGCACCCTCAGAAGAAAGAATTGTTTCCAAATATCTGATCTAAACCCACCCTCATTCCATTTGAGCCCATCCCCCTTGTCCTGTCACTACATGCTCTAGTTAAGAAGTCTCTCTCCATCTTTCTTGTAAGCTCCCTTCAGATAAGGGAAGGCCACAATTAGGCCCACCCAAAGTCTTCTCTTCTCCAGGCTGAGCAAACACAATTCTGTCAGCCTTTCCTCATAGCAGAGGTGCTCCAGCCCTGTGACCACTTCCGTGGCCTCCTCTGGACTCACTCCAGCAGCTCCATGTCCTTCCTGGAGCCAGAGCTGGGTGCAGCACTGCAGATGGGGTCTCATAGAAGTGGAGCAGAGGGCCAGGATCCCCTCCCTCAGCTGCTGCCCACAGTGTTTTTGAGGCAGTCACATTTCTTTTGATGCAGTTGAATGGAAAGCTCAGAGAATCCAAAGGGTTTGGCACCTTCCGCTGTTTGCCCACACTCTGGGGGCTGCTGATCAGTGAAGTGTGGCTGTTCTGAAAAAGGACAGCAACTCAGCAGGACACTTTTATGGGTTTCCATACTCCAAAATAAAGAAACCAAGATGAGCTGCTCCAAAATCTTTAACTGTATCATAGAATTGGTAACTAAACCAGGTGTCTGAGTATAGTATTGAGAGGTTTTGGACACGAATGGTGGCTTCATTTAGCTCTACAAACTTAGAGATGACCCATACAAAATTTTTTGCTGAATTCCCTAGTGTTCCTGTCAGTACATTCCTTCACTCTGTCCAAGCTGATCTGAACGACATCTCTGCATTCAACTTCACCCGTTTTGCATCATCTGCAAATCTGATTGTGCTGCAGTCTGCCTCCTCCAGACACTGTTTTCCACAGTTTTTGATGGACACAACATATATCTTTCTCCAGGCAACAGGGGCAAGTTTCAGCATGAAAAACAGAGACATATGGGATAATTCAGTAAATTACACTTTTTTGTAGGTTCTGCCATGTACATTAATGTCAGACTTTTAAAAGCATAGTTCTAATTTTTATGTATGTATCTTTAGTTTCTCCTCTTTCAAAAGGACAAATAATTGGGTTATACTTATAAAACAAATAAATTGAAAACAAAAGTTGAAATTAACCACCATACATTCCTCTGACTAAAAAAGCACAATGCATAAGCAGTTGCATAAGCAGTACAGAGACAAATAGGCAATGTGATACTAGAGACTACATTCCAAACCTTGAAGTTTGTTTGTTTGTTTTATGAAGAGCTCCATGATATAAGGAACACTTAATCCTCCAAGAAATGTATATGCTTAGAAGTATGCCACGGGCATGAATATGTTAGTATGACCACCTCAGAGCAAATCACCAGTCTGCACAAGATAAATCATTGTAAGCATTTAAACAGAGAAGTTATTTTTAATTAGCAGAGCACTTTCAGTAGCAGTCACACTTGCCTGAAACTGATACAAGACAGAAAGGAGGACTGTGTTTTTAAAAACGTAATTATAATGCTTGAAAATATTGGCATTAATAAAGGTTGATAACAGTGTGGATAAAGAGGCAGACATATGTGAAATTACACACATAGATGTATTCTCGTATCCTAAATTTGTCAACTGAATCAAAGCCAGAATGTGATACTCTCATTTGAACATGAGTCACAAATTGATTTTCTAGATGACAGAACTGAAATTCAGACATTCACAACAGCATAAAGACATCATCCAGCTCTGCAGAGAAAAGTATTTAGTCTTCTAGAAGAGACTGAAAAGTTTTGATATGTAGTTAAATACAGCGTATACAAGAATTTAAGAAAGTGCCTAAAAGTAACCAGGCAATATTCTTACAACAGAAGAATATGCATCTCATGCTGCCTGCATTTTTGCCAAAGAAAATGAGGCCTGAAAATATGTGCCTTCAGACAACCTTAGATTTCCTCTAACTCAAAACAGGTGGCAAGTCACAAAGGCTGATCATTTCTGCATGACTTCAACAAACACCAGCATATATAGATTGAATTCAGCTTTATAAGCCAAATAATTTCTTTATCACACAAACAAACACAGCTCCCTGTACACTCTTAGCCAAATGCATGTAACCAACACAAAATTCTGAGCTAACCTGCCACCCACAGCCTACCAATGTTTTTGTACTGCCCACCCGAGATGTTAAATACTTCACACGTATCTGTGCATAAAAGTTCCTGTTCTGGCACATGCACTGTACATACACCCTTACATTCTCCTACTGATGCCATGCCTAATGAGACTTGGAAAAATCTTGAGGATTTTTAAGGGTTTTCTGGCTGCTGGTGGTAGGCTTTTCTGGTTTGTTGCATTTTTTACTTGTACCCTCTGAGACAGTAACATGCTGACATAACTTCCTCCCTCCCTGCAGAAAAACTTCCCTTACTACAGTTATTAAAAAGAGGTTAATGTTTTAGGGACATCCAGCTTCCAGTATCTTCTTCAGGAAACTAATGCCAACCGAAGCAGGGGAGAATATCTAGTGAGGAGCACAGGAAGCTGCTCAGAAGAGTTGCTGTCCTGAGACACAAAGTGTCAGGCAGCTCAACTGCAGACTGGAAAGCTGAGCTAAGTGATGGGGCCTTCACAGAGGTTCAGTGAATTTAGTTTCTCAGTTCCCAGCCCTTGGAAAGGGAAGGTGATACACTACTCCTGCTCAGCACTGGGTAAACAACTGGGAGCATTAAGCACTAACTGCAAATCTCTGCACTTGCTACTGCTTTTGTGCTTTTTATCCAGGATAAGCAGGCTTTGCTTTTCACAAAAACATGTTCCAGACATGTCAGTATTCCATACGTTAACCCATGCTGTGAAATGCAGAAAAGACACTCTGGAAAGTAACCTGACTTTGGGCATATCAAATACAGTTTTACAGCACTGAATCGAGGGATTCATTGTGCCTGCTTGAACAGCCTTATTCATTACCCCCCTGAGGGTAATTCCATCCTGGGTTTCCTAGGGTAATGTGAGGATAATGGAACTGAAGGAACAACCCATGGACCAGAACTACACAGATATCACCAGTTACCAGCCTCTTCTTTCACAGCCAGAATGCCTTGTGCAGTAATCTCCTGCAGTCACCACTTCACTTGCCAAATACAGAGCAACAGTGTTTTGTAATTATCAGAATCATCTGATCATTGATGGAATATTCCTTGTTGTGTTCCTCCTTGTTCCTTTCCTCAGCCTCAGAAAAAGAAAGGTCTACAACACCTTGGTCTGTATTTTAGGATGATCTTTTCATTCCATCCAGTTTTATGTGAAATGGTTTCTTTGTCATCCAAAACTGCTAGATTAATTAATGGTAAAACTGAAGTGGTCGCTGTCTCCTTACATTTCTAGTCATTATATTACAAAAGGATTTGAGCAGTGAAGGCCATGCTTAGAGCTAAGTTTGCAAGAGCTCCAGCAATGCCCAGAACCAAAGGTTTTGAGTTCCTACTGCTTCTTTAGAAGAGATAGATATAGAAGAATATTAGCATAATTGAAATTAAAATTAATTTGCAAAGGTAGACACACTAAAGGAAAAAAAATATATTAAGAAACAAGGGTTGGCAGACATTATGGTAGCCTTGGCCAAAATCAAGCAGCAATGGCTTTTCCAAACTTTTAATTTAACAGTCATACCTTTGTGCAAGAACGTTACCAAGATACACACAAAAAATGAAGTTTCCATTTAGGATACAAATTTTTAGAAATCCAAATGCTAGAAACATACAAACAACATTTATTTTTAATAATGAGAAATTATTCTCAAAAGCTCAGTCACTAGTATTTATCTAATGTAACACAGAGTCACACTAATCCCAAAGTAAATTCCTACAGACACAGCTATAAAGTCAGTTTCTGCTCCATAACAGAAAATTTCTAACAAACCATTGCTTAATTCATCCATGCCATAAAAATGCATACAACAGAGTCATCAGTAACAGATACCTGCATCTCAAAATTACCTCAAGACAGTATCATGTGCATCTTCACAATGCTTTGCTTTTTTGGCAATGGTCCCTTGAATCAGAAGGGGAAGCAGCAGCCATGGCAGTCAGTGTATTTTTTAATAACAACCATTCTCAGTCTTGAGAAGGCATTTACCTTTCCACCACCTGAAAAATACCTGTTGACAGAAATTCACTTGAGCCAGAAAGCCTTTTAAAGCTACTTCTTCTGCTGCTCAGAAATTAATTTAATGTATTTGCTGCATCTTGCTGTTTCCTAAAATCCACTGTGAACCTTAAATTTAATTGCATGCATCTACCAAGTTTGTTTCACAGTAAAAAAGGATTTACTTATAGGCATGATTTAAATCAAAAGCACCTCATTCATTGATTAGCACTGAAATTTTTTTAGGATTTCTGCTTTACTTGTTCCAAGCAGGAAGAACATTTCTTAATCATAAGAGATGCTCACATACAATTCCTCTAATAAACATGATTTATAAATTAAGAGGCTACCACCAGTGTAAAGCACAAGGATGAGCACTAAATAAGAGATTGAGAAGGCACTATATGAACACAATATTCAGCTCCAGCCTGAGTGATAAACAGGTACCTCACAGCAAATACATAATCTCACAGGCTGTTAGAAGAATACAGCAAATACAAAAAAAGTCATTTCCCCACATACGGAATTTCTATCCAAAAATAAATTTATCTGAGTTAAAGGATTTGGAAAAAATTTACTACTGCTGAACTAAAAAGGTTTAGTTCATTAACCTGCAAGTCCTTAAACTACTGTGAATGTTTCCTATATGAAAATGGAAATGCAAGAATCTATTGGTGAAAAGAAGGAACTTATTCTTCTCCTACAAACATCACGGGATCTTATAATTATTACTACTTGTCCAAAAAAAGTTGTTCTGAGCATTTAACATTGCTTCCAATTTTTGTCTTCTGACTTTTATGTTCTACAAGAGAGAAAAATATACCAGAAGATGAAGAAAGACATATCAAACATATTTATTATACAACTCCACAAGCTTTTTATCTACCTTGTCATTCCAGTAATCATTCCCAAATTTCTTGTTTATGTGGTTCCAGACAACAGGGGAACTATTTGTTTATGCATTTTATTTCCACAATTCTATCCTAACAAATCTTAGCTTTTGCTTTTTTTCACACACTGTTGCTAACTGAGCCAGAGATCTTCAACTCTGCTGTCCTAAACATTGCTCAGATGACTTCTAAATGTCTCAAATTAATTCATAACACGGCAAAGCTTATGCACAGTTCATAATACTTCCTTCACTATGCATGGGTTTGCATTCATCAGCACTGAATTTCATCTGCCATCTTGCTACTCATCCAACTAATTTGCATTCACAAAATTCTCCCAAGGGTTTTTTCTGATCCAAACTAGATAAATAGTTCTAATATCTGCCATTTTGTTAATCCCATAACTGATATTTGTTGCATATAAACATTCTCATCTCTAGCAAGGAATGCTTGCCTTTTGCACTTTTTGATTTCTTTCAGCTCTCCTGGTCACCACCTGATTCCTGACTGTCCCTTGCCTTGTAATTTCCTTGACCTATTTCGAAGGGGTTTGGCAAAGGACTTGGAATCTTCAAATAAACGATGTCAGTGATTCAGCTGTATCCACTGTTTGGTTTATGCACTCAGAGGATATTAATAGATTAGCAAGGCATAGTTGTGCATCGTGAAACGAAGAGAATTTTGTTTAGCTACAGTTTTCTAAAAATGAGGATTTTAATTAACAGTCTAATTACAAAATAAAACAACTTCTGAGAATGGAACTGAAGTTCTTCCCCAAATTCCCAAATACTGCATACAAATTCCCTCCCCCTTTTTATTTTATTTCACACAATTATTAAGAACTCAGTATGCCCTGTGTGTGTCACTCAACGTGACGAGAACATCAGTTCCTGGAAAAGGAAGAACATGTCAGCAGGATGCATCCTTCTTTATGCGTACGTTGTTTCTGGGCTTTCCCTAAATAACTTCAAAACCGACCAAAAAAAAAAAAAANAAAAAAAAAAAAAAAAAAAAAAAAAAAAAGTGCTTTGGATGAGGTGCCAGGCATGGAAGGATTTACTGAAATGGAATGCAGGACAGAGGAATGAATCCCTTATCCGCTGTGTCACACACTCCAGGTCACAAGATAACAGGATCAGCTGCATGGACTGAGCAGCTTCTCCATCTACAGTGCAGCTGGATCCAGTTCTGAATGTGCACTCAAACATGAACAGATTCACAGGGCAGTTTTCCTTTCTGAAATCATTAACTTCTCCTTCGATATCTTCTTTATCTTTATTTTAAAAAAAACCAAAACTGCTGTTTGATCAGTTTCATTAGTTGTTCTGCTTAAGTTCTACCATCTTTTCAGTGCACACAGTTCAAAGATACAATGCTTTTTACTAATACAAAAGGAATGCACTAAATGATCTCTAAGGAAAAGTGTCCATTTCACCCTCCATCCAGAGTTCTAATCACCTGTGCAATTAAGGCCTGACATGTACAGTACTTATTAAATCACTCAGTGTATTTTATGTAGTAATGATGTCCTTCCTGCATGACTTTGTGCTAATTACTAGAAATATGCAAGCACTAAGTGCATTACTAGGACCAAGTAGGCAGCTAGTACACATAGCCATAATTTTTTTTTGTGCCATGAAAGCATTACTACTCACATAAACAGGAGACTTAATTCACCATCTGTAAGACATATCTGTCAACTAAATGAATTCTAACAGTAATGAATCATCAGTAAAAAAGCAGCAAAATAACCCCTTTCAAGGTGCAAAGAAAAATAAAAAGTACTATTTTTCACATAACAGATCCTAAAGTAGTGGAAAAATCAAAATGAACTTTCACATATTTACTACAATGTGACCAAATATTGCAACTATAAGTAGTATATAGTGCAGTAACTAAAACAACATGTAAAATACTGAATTTTACAACAGTACATAAACAAACCAACTCTTCTGATTATAATCATCACACCAACATCTCTTACGCTAAGATGTTTAACCGCAGTTTCAGAAATGCTGGATTCTCATGTCTAAGATGAGCTTTCTAAGTAGTAACACGATGCTTCTGGTCAAAAAGTTTTTTCTGGAATACATTATAAATGAAAGGAATCTTGGCAAGTCAGTGTCTCACTAGAACGTGCAATTCTGCATGTCATTGCCGCCTGCTTATTCACTGAAACAACAGATTTCATTACCAAACAAGAAAGAGAAACAAACACAGCCTCCCGCAGTTCCTGCTTGAGGAGCTGCTTCACCTTTCCTTTCCTTTATCACCACAGCCATTGCCAAGACCACGTCTCACGGCGGGACAGGAAAACAAAAGAACTGAGGAATTGCTAAGCTGAGCTCAGCTGCCCTTAGTCACCAGTGATGATACTCCCTCCTATTCAGGCGTTTGTTGGAGCGCTGTTCCAGCACTTCCCGGAAGCTCGTGCTGCATTCCACATTACAGCTGGGACAGCACTGGAACAATGAGCAGAGTTTAAAAAGTCAAGCAGTCTCTGTCACATAAATACCTCCACGCAGAACCATCTGCTGAACCCCCACAGCAAGGTTTGCCCAGCAAACCTCGCATGGAATAAAACACTGCGGATTAAAAATTAAAAAAAATATTTACACGAACTGCAGATTACCCATAAAGTTGCCTTTATCTAAATCACATTCTTGTTTGAGGCAGGGGGGCGCAAGTCTAAGTTTCATTTTCATTTCCCTCATGGAACTTTTAATTCACTGAAATTACTGAGACACAAATTAAGCCTGGAATAGTGTCGTGCCTTTCTGTAGTAAAAGAAATCTTTTAGTACTAACAAATGGAATATTGAGATATTTTCATTGAGATACTTTCATTTTCCTCTTTTAGTAACACTTTTTCAGGATGGCACATTAAAAAACCACTTATTTTCAACTGGAAGAAAACATCAGTTTAATTAGGTTTCCACTCTAACATGCAAAAACACTTTCTCACAATTTACATCTTTAAGGTATCTAGATATCTTTCAAAGCAATTCCCACAAAACTTTATATAGGCATTTAATGAAGGTCAAACATACTGATGTGAAGGATGAAAAGAGCAACCATTCAATATTTTTATAGAGAAAGATACTATCAAAGAAAATATAAAGAAAATGAGCAAGTTGACACACTGACAATGAGACAGATTTCTGCTTAATATTTCTCTTCCTGAAAATGAGTGTCTGACAGAGCAGACAAATTAATTTCTTCAGTCTTTGAAGTTGCTGTTTCTCACATTTTAAGTGCTATAACTGAAAGCAATACACATGCGATGAAGAAAAAGGCCACGCTGTACACAACCACCTCCCTCACCTCCCATGGAAAACATACACTCCTAGAGCAAAATGAGAAAACATTCAGACCAACTGTTTATTAAGTTTGCCATTTTTACCTTTGCCTTTTCAGCAGACACCCAACAAACACACTATCTACCAACTAATCAAAATGAATTATCATAAGAACAGCTACCTCGAGTTAATGAAGCATATATTCTGTTCCTAGATAGAGCTGATAGCAGGTCTACTGGGAAGAACTTCCAGGCCTTTAATAACTTTTGATCAAGAGATTTGGCAAGCCAGAAGTGGCATTTCTACTTCTACACGTTTCTAGGAACATGCACATCGCTGTAAAACAGATGCTGTTGACGAATACCATAAAATCAAGGCACTAAATTAAGAAAACATCTTGCATGTCAGGCTCTACACAAGAGCAAGTGACAGAAACCAAGTGACTGGATAGAGTAATGAATACCATACCCCAACCCATCAATAACTTAAATATTAAGAAGGAAAAAGGTATTTTAAAATTAGTTGTTTTCTTCTCCATCTGTTTTCAAATGCAGAGTTGTCAGTTAGGCCACCAGTTACATCAAAACGCTGGAGATCTTGTAGTAAATACATCTATCTCCTACATTTTTTAAAAAGTACTTATTTCCAACAAGGTCTTTTAAAAGGTGGAATGTGCATTTTGGTTTTGTTAGCAGGCCACAGCAGCAAATGCAGCTGCTGTTTGTTCTGTGCAACTGGAGGAAATCTGCTGGTACCAATGGCCAGACTGACGAACATCCAGAACCAGTTCCCAGATTCAGCACCCTTAGGATGTGGGGCAGAGAGCTGGAAAACAACTCTTCAGAGTTACCTGTAAGAAATCAACAACAAAGTTAATCACAGCGTGTGTGTGACCTGGCTCACTGAATGTGAGCTACGTGCTGGGATGCAGCTCAGCCCCTCTTGCTCAGCAGCAGGGCCCTTTAGCAATGCAGTGGCTGCTTTAACTGAGATGTAATCTCACTGCAGTTCTTCCTTCTCCTCATCCACCTCTGCACACTATGATACATAAGGCTGCTGACAACAAGAGGCCCTAGGGAAGGTGCTTCAGGAGCTGTACAGTCCAACCTCTTGTTCAAAGTATGATAAACACCAAATTCACACCAGATTGCTCAGGGATTTATAAAATCAGTCTTGAAAACCTCTGAGGATGGAGACCATAAATTCTCTTGGACAACTTATTCCAATGCTTGACTCCTTATGATGCAAGCTTTTCCCTCGCTTGGCTTACAACCCCTCTTTTATACCTCTTGCCTCTTGTTCTCCCATCACATGGCACTGAGCAGAACCTGACTCCATCTTCCTTCCAGCCTCCATGAAGGCACTGGAAAGCTGGTGTTCAGTCATCCCAAAGATGTCCCTTCTCCAGTTTGCAGACCCTCCCAGCTCCTGCAGCCTCTCCTCATGGGACAAGTCTTCTTCTGACCATCTTGGCTGCCCTCCTCCAGAACAGCTCCGTTTCATGGACATCCCACTTGTATTGGGGGTCCCAAAACCAGATGCAGCTTTTTGGATGGGCTCTATCAAGTGCTGAATAAAGGACTTCAATAATCAGCTTCCTCAGCTCCTGGCTATGATCCTCTGAATGCCATTTGGGATGCTGCTGGAGATCTGTGCTGCCAGGGTACACTCTGGCTCATGTTTAGCTTGCTGTCTAGCAGGACCTCGAGGTCATTTTCAGCAGAGAGGCTTCCCAGCCTCCAACATGAAACACGACACGTGGTTCTTCCCTCCCAAGCACGGGCTTTGCATTTTTCCCTGATTAATTTCATAATGCTTTCCCTGGCTCGCTCCTCCAGCCTACACAAGCTCTCCTGGATGGCATCACGCCATCTTCTGGTACCAGATTCCAGTATCTGCTGGAAGCCAGAGCCTTGTGGTTTCTTCCTGAACCAGTGCTAACCAACTTCTACTGGCTCCTCCAGCAGAGACGTTCTTAAATATCAATTCACTTCAACCAAGACACAGTTTGGAGCACCAGCTGGTCAGATATTTGAAATGAGACAGTGAAAACAGTGAAACTTAGATGGTAAATACCTGACTAAATGTATGCTTTTAATGCCAACACCAGACACAGAAAAAGCACAATAGACAATTTTACACTCATGAATGCACTATATGCTATACAAAAAATATGCCTCCAGAACTTATGGCTGACTCCTGTAATACCTGTCAGCCTATTTGCAAAACTGATGCTAATAATGATGTTTTAAAGAGCAAATTATAATATCAAGAGTAATGAGTAAACTTACTTTTCAAAATACATAAGGAGTAAATTATCAAGTGTTCTTAGTTGAGAAAAAATTGAAGAGTTCATATTTATCTATAATTCTAACCTCTCATCTGAAATAGTTGTTTCCAGAGCCAGCAGGTTTGTGGGTTTGTAATAGAAAAATAGTACCCTCAGTGAAGGAAAATCTTAAAAAAAATGTTAGAACGAAATATTGCCAATGGAAAGGAAAAAAAATCTAAGAAAAATATTCTGTCTGGTCATTTCCAATGAATCCACATGAAAGTGTTCACAAAGCTCTCTGGAAATGTACATCAACATATAATTACCTTTAACAAGCTTCTGCCCCCTGCTCCATAGTATTATATAATTTTTCATCTTTAGTTTAAGACCAAGATTGATTTGATACAAAATAAAATCAAGTTAAATAGAAAATATCGGCTACTGTTCAGAATAGTGAATAAATTACTGTATTAATGGAATACAACATATTGAGATAGTATATGTAAGACAAAAATAGTAAAGAGCACTCTATGCACTTACACTGCTTCCATTTAAAACATGCAATTACTTATTTATATGCATTTTAAAAGCCACAGTAAAAACATAAAACTTTCAATGTCACTGCCTCTTTCACAACCCAGAAATTCTAAAAAGTAAGGGATATATGAAAAAAACTGTCAGATTTTTATTTTACATATATTTATACCCATATTCATTCAGTCACACTAACTAAAGTCAACTCTAACTGTGACCCGTGGCATTCCAAGGATTAGGTTCATGACCTCAAAGCATTTTAATTCTTTTCTAGATGAGGTTATTAATAATGTTTACTGTAGTTGAAAACATTGCACATAAATTGCAGTCTTGGGCAAAATTTATGGCATGTGGCAGTGAAAACTAGAGCTTGAAACCTTAAAAGAAGAAACAAACCCCCCTAAATCCCCAAAGCCCCCAATAACAGTACTTCTGTGCCCCAGTACTGCTACAGCTTTGAAGTAAAATCCTTTTGTTTTCCCACAAGTGTGGCACAGCTGCCTCCCAAAGAGGATGTATAAACAAGTTCAGACAAGCACTCAAGTTTAACAGTACCATGTACAGTCTTCCCACTCTGGTATGAAAATATCTGTGATACTCCTTTACTAAAATACCTGAAATACCTATCAGAGCAAGAAAAAAATTAACATCCTTTTCATCACCTCGGGTGTTTTCAGGAAAGGTACATTATCTTCAAGTAAAACCTGAAGAAAATGTAAACACAGTAGAAACATACAATATGCAGTGAAAACATACACAAGCTAATTTCAAAGAAGGATAACCACAGGAGGTTTAGTATGGGAATTTCAATACTGTTCCTACTGAGGAAAATTCAGGCAGTGACAAGCAGCTCAAGCTCCAGAGTTCTGTTCCAAATGAACACAAGTGAGCTGGCCGCAGGCTTTTACAAAAGCATACTCTTGCCAACTTGACTGAAAGGTTTAGAGACAAAATCCCTGCTTGGAAAAATTCATTAAAACTCTTTTTTTTTCCAACATTTCAACACTTTTTAATTTGCATGTTCCTGTATCAGACAGAAATTGAAAAGTCGAGAAAAAAAACTGACAGCAAGTACATAAAAAAAAGAAATATCAGCATCCACAATAACCATTTCCTCCTCCTCCTGCCACATCCCAGTGGTGGCCCACATAGCTCCCTTGGTGAGCTGTGCCCAGGCACTGCTCCTTGGAATGTGATGCTGCTGCTCCTCTGCCAGGAAAGCAGCAGGTCAGTCTGATTGTGCTGGGCCAGCCAGGCCACACAACACAGTCCCACTCCAAGCCTCTGGCTCTCTCTCAGTACACGGAAGTCTCACTTTAAGAGAGCATTATTCCAAGATAGGACCCTACCCACCAGTAGCCTTGACCCTCCTTCCATAGATGACACTCTCACAGTAGGAATGAACCCAGCTTGTAAGGAAAAGCAAATTCTAAAAGCAGGAGAGTAGGAATAACCAACAAGAACCTGTAGCAATTAGTTGGAAGTCAATGTGATAAACCTCACGTAGACCTGACTGTTCCTAGGCTAGGAAGTGGTGATGAGTCTGAAGCCTGTTGCTGTCAGAGTGCATCACCCAGCAGTCATAATTATCTTTTGAAAACAATTAACTGTTGCAGGGGAAAAGTCTCATCCAAGATAAGGAAAATAGAAGTAAACATAAACTCCAGCAAGTTACATATAAAACTACCTCTGAAAATGACTGAAAAATGTGGCAGAGAAACCTGCTAAGGAATAAAGATAAGAATCATCAAATCCTAGAATATTCTGAGTTGTAGGGGGACCCATCAGGATCACGGAGTCCAACTCCTGGCTCCGCACAGGACACCCCAAGAGTCACCCCACGTGCCTGAGAGCATTGTCCAAGTGTTTCTTGAGCTCTGTAAGGCTTGGTGCTGTGACCATGTCCCTGGGGAGCTATTCCAGTGCCCAGCCACCCTTTGGGTGAGAAACCTTTTCCTGATATTCAACCTAAACCTCCCCTGAAACAACTTCAGGCCATTCCCTTGGGTCCTGTCACTGGACACCACAGAGAAGAGATCAGTGGCTGCCCCTCCTCTTCCCCTCATGAAGTTGTAACTGCACTGAGGTCTCTCCTCAGTCCCTTTTCTCCAGGCTGAACCGACCAAGTGACCTCAGCTGCTCCTGATCAGCTTCCCCTCCCAACCCCTCATCTTCATGCTCTCTCTAATATCTTTATACCTTTTCTATATTGTGGTGTCCAAAACTGCACACAGGACTCGAGGTGAGGCTGCCCCAGTGCAGAGCAGAACGGGACAATCCCCTCAATTACTACTAAGATATGTTTCATCATGCATCAGAAGGAGAAAGCTTCTAAAAACTGATGATGAAAATGGATAAAATAAGAGCAAAGGTAAAATCCCTCAAAGAGGACTGAAAAAACCCCTCTAAGAAGTCTTTCTATGTTTAGTTCCTTATAGGGGTTTCTGGGAAGTTCCCAGAATAAAACTGTATTTTAGAGGGGAAGATACAGAAGATTTCAGAAAATGAAAGTGGAAGTATCAGAAAGCATGATTCCAAGTGTTCTGTGTTACCAAAATATAAAATTAGAGAGCTCTAAATAGTGGGTTTCAGAAGACAAGACAAGATAAGGTTATTGTAAGCAGGCAAATGCTTTATCTATTTATAAAAGCATTATCCAGAATCTTTGCTTGCAAGTAGCAAATGTGCGGAAGACGTCAAATTACAGAACTAGTAACCCTACAGAAAAGTAAATTACACTGGGAAAGAATCAGAAAGGTTTCTCTACAGCTAGATCATAAATCATCCATCTATTAACAGCTCTTCAACAAAAGTAAATTGATGTTCTCAACACAACAGTCACTTGGTAAAAAGTCTTTTAGCAAGAACATTCACCAAAAAAACTCTCAATTAAATTAAATTGTCATGATATAGGAGAACAGTTCTTTTTTGAAGTAATAAGCTATTTTAAAATTAAGAATAAATGGTTGGTTTTCCCCAAGGGAGGCAGATTAGACCTCTTCTGGGCTCTGTGCATGTGTCATAGGGGCTGACTGACTTAGGGGTTTTTTGTTTATTTTCTACAAATAATTTCTGAACTTATCACAAAAGGTCAATAGAAAATTCGTCAAGTCTGGGGACAATAAAAGAATCTGGAACAGTCAATATTAAAGTCTTCTGTGATCGTACACAAAAGGGTCTCACAATACCAAGCAACTGGGTAATGAAGCATTACACGTTTCCTAACTGGGAAGATGAAACTAAAGCACATGAAAAAAGAATCCTGAAGATGCATATGCAATACCAGACTTCTTGTTACCACTCAGGAAGGGGAAGCTGAAACGTGGTTCACTTTAACCACATTAGCTCAACTATCAACAGCATAATATCTCTAGTTATAGCAGAATAAATAGATCTAAACCTATTTATTTGTTACACTGCTAATTCCTGTTTAATACATAGCCTTCCAAAATTCATATGGTTCCCACAGCAGTAATACAGACACTTTAGGAAGAGGAAGGCAGCACACACAGACTAGTAAGAGGACAACCTTACAGAAATTGTACCATCAGCATTTTGCCATAGGTTGAAATTGAAACAGCAAGTCACTGAACCACAGAAAGGTTTGTATTGGAAGGGACCTTAAAAATTTTTTAAGTCCAACTCCCTGCCTAGGAACAAGGACACCTCCCATTAGACCACTTTGCTCAGAACCCCATCCAAACTGGCCTTAAACACTTCTAGGGATGAGGCATCCACAGCTTCTCAGGGCAAGTGCCTCACCACTCCCATAGTGAGTCTTCCTAACATCCTACCTAAACGTACTTTCCTTCAGTTTGAAGCCATTCTCCTTTGTCCTATCACCACCTGCCCTTGTAAAAAGTCCCTCTCTTGTAGCACCACTTCAGGAACTGGAAGGCTGCCAGGAGAAGGTATCCCTCGGCCTTCTGTTTTCCAGGCTGCACCAGCCCAGCTCTCTCAGCTTTTCCTTATAGGAGAGGTGCTTCAGAACTGTGATCATCTTGGTGGCCTCCTCTGGACTCACTCCAACAGCTCCATGTCTTTGCTGTGCAGGGGAACCAGAGCTGTGTTCCAGGTGGGATCTCACCAGAGCAGAGCAGAGGGGCAGAATCCCCTCCCTCCCCTGATGCCCAGGCTGCTTCTGCAGTCTCAGCAGAAAACACACAATCCCCTGTGCACTGTCTCTCTTACTGGGGTCTGAAACGTGTAGGGTGCACTTTGCAAATCTCATTTACATGTTTCTGGATTGCATCTCAAATTAGGTAATTGCCTTGAGTCTCCTCTCTTTCTGGATCAGTGCTGGCACAGAGAACCTCACCCTCTCACCCAAGAAAAACCCGAAGAAGGGGGTAACTCAGACTAAAACAAAATGATAGACAACTCCTGAGCACCCCATTCTTAGTTCATTCAGTGAAATACATCAAATGCTGTGAAACTGAAACTGAGAAGGTACATTCTTTTCTGCCACACTTAAAGTCAGTCATCTGAAGAGACAGGAGTCATTAAATTTCCTTCTTTGAACGCCCTTCAGAAACCACTACTAAATTCAACCCCTCATTTAAATATGCTTTCCCCTGTAGCGTAGCTCTTGCAACAGACACGTAAGGCATTACCCATAATAGGTGAAACAGTGCACATAAATATGCTGTTACCTAACTCACTGTAGTAAATTCATACTTTAAAAGGAAAGCTTATAAGCACTATCATATTTAAGCAATAAGACATAAGAGGGTGTGCATATGCTGTAATAATGACACACCTTAATAATATAAGAAGTATGTCAACTATTATCCCATACTACACGCCCTAAAATGCTTCAGCACAGATCACATCTATGTGTTTAACAAATGAAATTAGGATACCTAGAAAAGATCTCTATTTAGTGGCTGATAAGCTCAAAATGTTTCATTTTAAAAATCCAGCCAAAACATAAAACATGCCATCAAATACACATTCTCAGGTAATAACCCTTTCCAACCATTTCTTTTCATCATCAAACTACAAATACAGGCTCTTAAAAAATACTTGCATCATTGAATGTATTCAGATCCTGCAAGAAAAGGTTAAAAAAGGAAGGAGAGCCAATAAAAATCTCTCACTTTCAGTAATTTTGAAGTGTTCTTGAAAGTTTAATGATGAGTTTTGAAAGACAAAGTAAAGATTAAACCTTTAAATGAGTTCTTATTTTTTCTGTTAAACTGCTTCTGCCTTTCCATTTCAACAACCCAATAAATGGTTCAATAAAAACATCCCACTTAGGGTATCTCTGTTAATTCTCAGTCTGGACTCAGGGGCTGGAGTTAAGTGGTTTTAGCTGAACTCTTACACACAATACTACTTGCAGTTTAAAGCCAAAGTCAGCATAAAAATCTGACATTTGATTACATTTTCCTTAATTATATCATTGTTCACCTTGGATCAAACTGAAACATTTTGGAAAATGCATTAATGAATACTTCACTGAATACTAGCTACTTACCCTTTGCCACTCAAAATACAAATAGAATTATGTTTGTGGCAGCCAGAATAAACTAAATTTAACACTGATGTGCCTTCATTTTAAACCAAGCTGAAATATATTTAAATATTTATTAATTGCATATGATTCCATGGAAGTTATTATTGTAAAACATTTTTCTCGGGCATAACAACTCAAATAGTTACTTTCTTCAGCTAAGGCACACTGGTACAAAAAAACTAACATCAACAATCTTTCAAGCCGTATCAAACTTCACAAAATTATTGTTATTTAATGTATTTCCATTCACTTCATCACTCTTTGGTTATATAAAATGACCAAGTTTCCCAAATCATGTGAAGTTTTCACAATTGTATTATCCAAACCCAAAGAAAATTGTAGATATGTATTTATTACAATAGTCACAGTTTTCCAACTACACAGCTGGAAATGCTGCTAATCTTTTGGATGAAAGACATTCAGACATGAAATGAGCAAAACACATCCTTTTAAGTAACAATATTGATGAAAGTGTAACAAGAATCAGATCTTGAATTTCAAAACTGAAAACTTGAGCCATGCTGATATAAATGATTCAGCCATAACCCCAACCAGCAAGTGACTTTTTGGAGTAATTTTTGCTCCTCAGTACCAATACAATAACTCGCTGTGGATGCTGAAAAGCTGCTCATGCAGAAGTGGCTGCTGAGAACACACATTGGTCATAAGAGCAAAATATTTAAATTGGGGGGAGGGGGGGGAATGCACTCTCCACCCACTTTTTGAGAGGTCTTGCCAGTTCCTCTGCTTTTTGGGAGAAGCAGATCAAATCCAATATACAAGACATGAACCAGATATGAAAACGGTCCAACAACAAATCTTCAAAATTGCAAATGCCAATAAGTCTCTACAAGTATATTACCAGGTCAGAATGCAGGAAAATCCTTGTGAAATAAGGTTTTCTGGTATGCAGTTGTAGCAAATAATCATGAGGTGATGCGGAGAACTAGACAAATCTGGTATTCAAGGAATGTTAAAAACATCGAGGTCACGAATGCACACTGTAATTTTAGTACTCACTCCTTATCCCACTATTTTGACATTAAATCTAATTCATTCTTCATTCTAAGCTTATAAGCCATGATTTTAATTAACATCTCTCTTGTCCACTGCTATAGCACATGTCAAAAAGGAAACAATATAGTTAAAAAATGAAGTGAGGCTGATTCTGCATGTGCCATGTACATAACAGGAATATTGCTTGTTCTAAAAATAATACATTATACCATTTCAGTAAACTAAAAAACAGATCTTCTCTCTTGAGAAGATCTAGTCAAATAAATTCTGAATTTATTTACTTTTTTTTTAGAATAATGCTTCCTACATTCCTAGCTCACAGGTAAGCCTAAGAAAAAGCGCCAAAATCATAACTGCACTGGGCATTTTATTACTAAAAGAATACTTGGGCAGGTTATAATCCAGTACAACACACTGTATGAACCCACACAAAGTAGTTACATAATCGAACCTTGTCCTACCAGTCTGTTTTACACACACTAGAATGGATTTCTGTTGAACTGCCTTTACTTAGATAAAGAGCTAAAATGAAGCTCTGAAGAAAGACACAGAGACCAGGGGAGAAGAGGGAGAGTGACATGACCAGAAAGTTAAAGTCATTTCTTATACTAATACAATTTATGGCAGACTGACTACAGAAGTACTAGCAGCTCAGTAAAACATCAGATCATTTCATTTGGAGATGGGAGGTGTGACTACACATTATATAGTATATTAAAACTGCTTTAGTCCTAATTTTAAATATATACTAGTTCTTTTTGTCCAAGTAACTTGGCAGAGATTCAAACCAGAATATAGACTTTCAACAAAAAAGAAAAAAGGCATTTTTGACTTGAGGGCAACCAATGCTGGTCATTAACAGTGCATGATCTGCTTTTCTGATGGCCTTTTGCTGCTATAAATAGAAGATCATTTCCCATCCAGGTTAAAGAACGAGCCAGTGTAAAGGAAAGATGAGCAAGCAATTTGGGACATCCAAATTATGGATGGACACCTTTATGACAAAATCCCGACAGGAAAGTTTCTTCAAAAGCGTCAGTAGTGCCTTAGTTAGAAACAAAAATCCAGGAAGAGCAGGAGGGGAGGAGGGGGAATTTGCTTTATTCTACGGAAAATGCAAAGAGAGCAGGTGACATTTGAAAGGATACCAACCTGCAAGACTTGTGATATCTGGTCAGGGAAGCTCTTGAGAACAAGTTCCAAACACCATCCAGGAGAAGACTTGGGTGTCAGAGTTCTGCCTCTTTGCTTAGGTTCATTCCACAACTCAGATTTAATTAATTGCAGACTGAGCAAGAACCACAAACTGTGCAAGGATCACCATACAAACAGCATTAGCCACAAGTAAAGCCTGAACTGCCTCCTCTCCAAATATGCAAGCTGGACCTTCAGAGATTCATACTAGCAGCCAGTTGAAATGCTTCATTTATTACTCCATTATTGATATAGAAATAAAATTCCTTTTTAGTTGATGCTGGTATCCATGGCAGCTAAGTAAAAGCACCTGTTCCAAGTGATGCTTTGACAATGTGTCCTTGCAAAACAGACACTGCAACCCAACAGACCCGAGAGTGGTCTCTCTTAGCAACATTAAATAAAGTTCTAACACTCCATGGATCAGATGCACCATTAGCTCTCATCTGAAAAATCTACCACTTCTGAAGGTTTGGCCTGCACTGATTTATTTCTGACATCTACAGAACAATGATGCCAGAGGAAGAAGGAAAGGTTTTGCTAGGAGCACTCCAGGTAAACTGCTGGCAAAACTACTGATTCCACACTTGGAATTCATTACAAGAAGCCATGCTTGTGGCAGATCCCCACTCAGGAGAAGTTCAAAGACAAAAATTCTTCTTGGTGACTACCCCTAAAGTAAGCACTTACAAATCACATCTGAATATAGTTATATGTTTCTAAGTCCTCTTATTACAAATTGTACTTTGCATATAAAAGTACATTATTTCTTTACTCTTTTACCTTATTATGACCAAACCCAAACTCCTGTTATAACAAATATATAGCAAATTACTATTTATTGATTTTTACTTAAAATAAAATTTCTTCAGTAAAATTCTTATAGTCATTTACCAAATCCCTACTGAAAATCAGGATCAGAACCATACCAGAGATTATAAAATACCACATTACTAAAGAATAATACAGGAAGAAGGCCATCTAAACAGCCTAGCCACCTTTTATCTCTTCTAACCTTCAAGTTCATTCATAAACTTCTTTTTCCACCTACAAACGCCAGGTTTTGTATAAAAGAAAACAATTTGTTACATGTTACTGGGATATAGACAGGAGTCCAAAAACGCTGTGCAATAAAAACTAAAAATTTCAAAGTGGTTCTGCCAATTCCATGCAATCAGCCAAAAGCCAGCACCAACATGCTGTACTGAAACAATATTAAGTAGTGTTTGCTTTATAAACAAACAAAACAACATCCCAACCTCAGGATTCCTAAACTGAGCTCTGTTTGAGTTTTAGCTAGTGGTGGTGCTGGAGGTCAATAGGCTACTTTTGAAATTAAAAAAAAAAAATTAAATTAAATTAAAATTTAAAAAAGGTAATAAGCCTCCAAGACTTTTGCCAAGAATTTTGCATGGCACAGCCTCAGTCAGACACTGAAGCACTGGAATCAGCTGCTTTCTGCATGGGTGCTGTGTCAGGTGTATGCCTGGAGCACACACCCTTCTGCCCTATATGGAACCTGGAAATCAGCAGTTCCACCAGCTGGGAACTGCAGAAAGTCTCTGCACTGATCTTTCTGTTTGGCTTCAAACAAAAATGAGCTGTGGCCCACAGAACGCACAAAATTGTGAAGTATCATAAGATTTATTAATGTTATTTTCTGTTCTTTGGTGAAGACAACAAGGATACACCTTTTATAATTTATTATTAATAAGCACTTACATTGTATAAAAAAGTTTTCAAGTTTAAGAAGCCAAGCTTTAAAACCACTAAGATGATTTAAGCCAGGAGAAGAAATCTGCATCGAAACACAATGAAATTTATGTACAGTACTAACTAAATGGTCAGTCAAATTGGGGAGTTGGGGAAATATAATGATTTACAAGTACTACTGATTAGAAATTCTCAGCATGAAAAATATCACCTTTAACAAAACACAAACCACTAAAAAATTTGTTCAGAAAAAAGCAAAATACCCTTTATTTTCCATTATCTGTTTTCTCGAACTATTAGAAAACATTCCAAAGTGATTTACAGTCATAAGAATCAACTTCACAGATAAATTATTTCTGGATTCCCAGAACACATTCAACAACCCAGTTCAAGTTTCACAACCTGGTCTGCAGCCCAATAGACTGTGTTTGATTAGATGCACATCATCTGCCTTCCTGCTCCTCGCATAACCCCAGAGAGGATCACTTTGTGACATCTGGATATATGGTTATAAATCCAACACACAACACTCTTGCTTGCTTGGCTTTCTCCAAAACCACACGAATTCTGAGCTCCCTGCACAAACACACAGAAAAACCAAACCAACCAACCAAAAAAAACCCAGAAACATCAGTCAAAAAACTGTCCAAATTACAGCACTTCAAGCATAGAAGAAGTTCCAGCTTCTTACAGAAAGCTGACAGATAATCTGTAATAAGGAGCTGAAACAAAACATAGGAATTTTAAACAACGAACTGGAAAGTGGTTCTGAGGTAATTCAGTGGTTTTCAGGATTGTTACATTTGTACAATTCTTTCTCTTCCTCCCTGGTAGTTACAGGAAGATGATCCAACAGTGACATAAAGTTTGTTGTACATAACAGCGAGGGCAAACACCTGACAATCCCCCCTAGAAACCAGGTCTCATCTTCCATGGTAAACCACAAGATTTCTTTATTCATCTCCATTCTGGTGTCCCACTCTGGTACCTTCCCATGGCTCTTTCTGCAGAGAAGCAAATGAGAAGCACAGAGAGCCAGGGCCTTCGTTTTTCAGAGTAACAAATCCAAGAAAAACCTCAGGAGATTATCCAAGCAATTCCTCTTTCCATGTCAGTCTTAGCCTCACACATGTCATTCCCCATTAGAAACAAATAACACTGCTCAAAATTTTCATTCTAAATAGAATGAGCTCCATCTATTTACACATTTATTACTGTTAATACCAAATCTCCTTTGAGAGAATTAATTCACTCACCATATTCTCAAAGGATAAGAAGAACAGTTTATCCTCTTCATGTTATTTACCTGAAGTCTTCTCATGTCTAACCTTGGCCATCTCAGAATAGTGCTTATCTTTATTGCAAAGCTAAACCTCTTTGATTCATGCTGAGCTCAACAGTGTTGTTTGTGGAGACACCAGAGGGAGAAATTCAGACACTGTACCCAACTAACTGAGACAGGTACAGTCATCTGCACATGGCACAAGGAACAACTGGAAACAGGAGTTTTGTGTAACAACAGATCTGCATGTTCAAGTGCACACAAATACATCTCAATTCATTTCTGTATGGTTGGGTCAACATAAAAAGAGAGCTGTAAATCCAGAAGATGCAGCACTCACATGAGTTTTAACTGACTTAGAAAAGTACACTGGTTTGTGTCTTTCCAGATAAACTGCTCTTTTGTTGCTTGCATTCCAAACTTACATGGATTTGTGTTTGTATAGAATTATTCTGAAATAATCTTCTGGATGATTAGTCCAAAGTGGAATAGGTCACTCAGGCTAAAGAACCTCCTCTGATGTTAAGGGCATGCTCAGCTATTCAAAAACACGTGTCACTTTACAGTCATGTGCTGCATTCATCCAAGTTAACTT
>VZTR01031133.1:1571422-1591570 GCA_013400775.1 Chaetops frenatus
CTTTCAAGTATAAACTAACATTTTTGGAAAAACACAAAGCATATCCATAACCAGGCTATTCATAAAGCTGAAAATAATTAAAACCATGATTTTTTTTCCCATAATTTTTGTTCTCACGTACAAAACAATAGAATTTGTACTTTTCAGTTTTGGTTGCTGGAGATACAGCCATTTGCATATTTAGTGTTTGAGATACATGTTGCTCTTCCTTTTTAGTCAAGAGTATTTCAAGAGCTTTTTTTAAAAAAAACAAAGAACAACAAAAAACATCTAGTACTCAAAATTCAGAACCTTCAGGAAAAGCAGGGTCTCCCAGGAGACTTATCACAGTAAGTTACAAGGTGAAAATATCACGACATTCATGGAATTTCGTAAATGTTAAAACACTTCATGGCTTAACTGGGAATCTCAGAATCTCCTCTGCAGACTTAAACAAAAAAACCTCACAAGCAAAATCTTAAAGAGAACTCCATGTTGCAGTCTTTCCTCTAATATTTAAACAAGATGAGAAAAACTTGTGGAGAGGTAAGAAAAACACTGAATCACGCACAAAGCTTAAGTGGACAGGACGGTCTCATGCAGTCAAGTATTATAGTGGGGATGACAGATATGAAGAATGAAGAAAAACAAATCATTCTGTGATTCTAAAAATATGTGCACCTCTTAAGAATGCATTGTAAAAATGCCTTTCTCTTTCAGAAGATCTGAAAAGAATTTAGCTTAAAATGGAAGTGTGTGGATCTTAAAACACCTTAATAGATGCAAAAAAGGTTACACTTCAATATACTCCATTGGAAGATTAGAGTTGAAAGAGAGCTGAAATTCTAAACAGTTGTCACTTCAATGTTGTACCATTTCTACCAAAAATGTTGACTGTAGTGCTCTGCTGTGGTTATTTTTCCAACTCCAAAGAAAACAAAGAGTGGATAAAGCATATTAATTGAACCCTTTGACAACACTTAGTCAAGTAAGACAAAGTTATGCTATACAAGGACTACTTGCCAGTCTTTAGATACCAGTATTATTTTTTCACTAGTCTACAAAATCCAGAAGCTAAAATCCATGCAGTAAGACCAGTGGGATTCTAAAACCAAAATGTAGCTGTTTTACAGCACAGCAGAAACATTACTGTAAAATACACCACATTAATGGCACTCTTAGATGTCTAGTGGAGGTTAGTATGTTCAAAGAATATAAGATGAGCCCAGAAACACTCTCACCAAAAAAAAAAAAAATCGCTGTACTTGTGCTATCATCTGTTTTCTACTAAGTGCTGAAAGCACCTGTTCTGTAATATGAGAATAAAAACAACACAATACATTTGAAAGTGCTACATTGAGCTCTGCCATGCAGTTGTTCATTGAAGAATTACATATGTAATGATTCTTGAGAGGTAAAAAAAGTTTGAGGGGAATGAGGGGCAAAAAACCTCCCACCATACCAAAATCTCTATAGCTGACCAAGTGCACTGAAGGTTAAATAGATGCTGTAGGTAACTCTTTATTCAGGTCCTTAAAAGCATTAATGTTTGAGAAAAATTGGCTTACAGATCAGCTAGCTAAGACTGAAGCATTTAAAGATTAACTCCCTTAAAACTTTAATCACTTCAGGCTTTAACTGTCTAATCTGCAACCCCAGTTGTCTCTTACGTCTTATTTAAAGTAAGTAGTGAATTGTTCAAGCATCAGATTTTTTCCTCAGAAAAGATGCCTTATACCAAGGTGGCAAAACAAAAATACAAAATGATCAGCATTTGAATTTTAAAAGTATTGCTTTTGATTGAATGTGTAATAATTTCCAGAGACTTTGCATTGGAAATTTCCAGAAGTTTAGGAGTTCTGTAACACTTTTCTACTTTAAAATCTGGCCTGCTTTTAAATGTCTTCAATTGAGTGCAACCTTGAAGACAAATGAGCTGGGTTTTAGTCGAGTTTTTTTGATAGTTTTTTCTCCCCATTCCAACTGTGAGGCTCCAACAGAACTAAGTATCAGTTAAGATCTCGGAAGTAGAGCTGTAACTCATAAATTATGTATGTCAATGAAGTGGAAATTTGTACAAAACCAAATAGATCAGTCAGAATACAAATATACTTTGAAAACACCATTCCTTGCTCTCATTTATTTGGGGCTTTTTGTATCCCAGGTTAGTTGGAATTTGAAAGTTAAATCCAGTTTTTCATAAAAGACATATTCCATATCTGTTTATGAGTTCATAGCTGAAGCAAAACAAAGGTGCAGAAATGCTAAGCTCCACAGCAAGGGCTGTACACAAAGGAGGAATAAGCTGATTCCAACAAATCCAACTCCTCCTTCAGCAGGAAGCAGGTAACCTTCCAGGTCCCAAAGAGATACAGGCAGCCTTTCCTCCTATCTTACTGTCATAACACCTGTAAGTGGTCTTCAAACGGTTGTATTAAATAGCACTTTTTACCAATTAAAAAAAAAAATTACAATTTACATAATTATTTGGATAGGTGATTACCTTGTCTAGAAAGATATGTTAATTTTTATACTTGCACACACTTGAAATGCAAATTACTAAATCATGACACTACTGCTAACACCACCACCACCAGTTACAGTGGGAAATTTCCTCCCCTGCTACTCACACACTGCAGAAACACACCATATCCAGCTTAAGACAATGTAACTGTTCCTAGGTATGACTTTCATTGGCCTCTTTCAGATCAGCCTCCCAACACTGAGTAATGCAGATGACAGTTTAGCTAATTTAGCCCTGGGACAAAAATGACTTTACAGTGTAACATTACATACCAAAGCTTCCTCTAATGTATAACTAATTATGATGTCTAGAAAGTTACACAGTGGAATTAAAACTGGATTAGGAATAAGAAAAATATGCAGAAATGTAAAGCTAACTCATTCAACCAACATATACTCTCAAGCATTGTTTCTACAAGCAAGAACAAGAAGTTTGATTGTCCTAATTTTAAACTGCTCTATATGTCTCACCTGACTTTACAGGGTTATTTTTACACTTAAGCTATATCTGAAAAAACTCAGAAACAGATAGACTATGGAGAAGAATACCCAAACATGCTCATTTAAAATATCATGGGGGGCAGCTATCAGATTAGTATGTTCTAACTGCATTCTTTCAAAAACCAATGATATAAATGCTTTTCTGAGTGAATCCCTGATCTAACTTTTAGAATGAGCATAAATCTCTCTTTACCCCTCAAAGTCAGCTTACTTCCATGGAACTGGAAGAAATTCACTCTGACTTGCATTTGTCAAATTGCAGATGGACTGCTATTTGTTAGTAAACTGAAGATGCTCAGATTCTAAATTGAAATTGTTCCTTATATTTCTCTTGAATAGCCCACAAAAGGTTCTAGCAAATGGAAGAAGAGCATTTTATTACTTCTGAAGTAACACTTAATATATATGATATATAACATCAAGAAATATCATATCTTATTCACAGTTACATCACACAATTTAACAAATGGTAAAAAGGTCTTTAGGCCCTTAGTAGCTACTGTAATTATCAATAATCCATTACAAAACACTTCAGGTATGTTTCACAGCAATTTGCAGGTGGCTTATGAAAGTTGTTGTTTCAGTTAGAAACAGAACAAAGCTAAAAGTTTGACATCAAGCCTTTAGTGAAATGGCAAATGCAAAGAGTGTAAGGTTAGGAAAAATCTCTTTAGGTAACTTGAGGAGATGCAGACAGGTAGGAGGTGTAAAAAGACACTGACCAACACCTACTGACATCATTCCCTGAGCTGAGACTCATGGCTTTGCTCACCACTGACAATCAGAAGGCACACAATTCATTGAACAAGACAAACTAAAGTACTTGACTTGCACAAAATGAATAGAGTATATTTCTGTTGAATTTTGGACAAAGTGTTTACCCCTCCATTTCATGTGTTTGTGACAAGAACACAGCTATCGTGCTCCTCACATAAAACCAGGAACAGTTTGAGTAACTCTTAATCCTTTAATCCAGAATACACATATACCAAATACAACATCCTTCAGTGAAGTTCAAACTGCAATTACATTTTATAACAACCCGATTCTCTACATATTCGTGTCAAATTAACAAAACTACAAATAGAGTCAAAGTAAAAGGTGAAATTGGGTCATCATTCCTAGAGAAGATGTTCTCAAAATGATCCCTTTCCACTCAGTCAAGGGCAGGTCCAGTAGGCCCAGTTTGTACCATAGGTGCCTGTTCATCAAAACTGGGCTCAACAAAAATGTAAAACATTATCTGATGCAGTTTTCTTATTTAACTTTAAAATTGCCTACACTACTCCACTCTTTACATTGCCTTAATTTATGTCTCAGAAATCTGATCATATAATTCAAGCCCAGAAGGATGGGGGGCATGCAGGGTTGGGCAAAGAGAAAAGCACTCCAAAAAAGTCTCTGAGGATTTTTGTCTATCAGTTTTTGGCTGGAGCTTGGACTAACAGCATCTCTACCACTTACAGAGACCACAAGGAGTCCCAGAAGGCATCTTCCATCGTGAAGCACTAAAGCTTGAGGGGTGGGGGTGTGCATAGGTCTTTTCCACTATTTCCTTCTTGTTTCATAAAATGCCACTAACAACATGAATAGGAAATAACTATTAGATCATTTAGGGCCCCAGTGGAATTCTCACTGCTGGAGGTTTTTGAGATAAGACTGGACAGGGTGGTAGGTAATCTCAGCTATGCTTCCTTTCCCATGAAAGGCTGGACCAAAGCACGTTTCCAGGTCCTTTCCAAGATGGGCTGTTCCTGTGATCTGTGAATGTATCACCCATTACAAGCCAATAAAAATTATCCCATTCAACCTATCTTATTTGAAAAAAATAAAAAACAACCAAACAACTAGAAAAACCCCATAAATATCTAAATTCTCAGGCAAAGAATTCACTTTACAAAAGAGCTGAGATCATCACCAACAATCAGCCGAAGGTTTTCACAGCAGGAGAACCACCTTTGTCAGAAAACAAGATTCAAACATCAAATCTTCCTTCAATCCTTTCATTAAGCATGAAGAGCTTTGGCCTTTTTCCTTCTTGAGAACACAGTGAAGAGAACTTGACATGTTTTTCAGATACAAATCATTGGGGTTTTTTCCATTTAACAGAAACCATATAATTTCATACAGATCTTTCAAAGGAGAGGAAGCACATTTAAGAGGATATTAACTCAGACTTCGCATAGAACTAAGTGCTATTAATAAATATGTCTCTCTTCAGTATCATATACATTTGTCAACTATTCTATTCTTACCTTTTTTCTCCATCTCTTTTTCCTTAAGGTTTGCCTATTATCCCCTTAATGATATTAAATCTGCCCTTAAGGTGACAAACAGAACATGGTAACACAGCTTTTCTTCTTTCCTTTCCATGAATTAATGTTGGTTCTTTTTAGACTCATCCAAAACCTTGAAAACAACTTCCTGCCAAAATATGACTTTCATAAGTGATTTGCTTTAGTACTTGATCTTTGCAGTATCTCTAACTCCTCAATCTTCATTAACTAAAATTTTATTTACCACACTTGGAAAGCAGGATCAAAACTTGACTGATTTTGCCAACTGGCTGAATTGATATTCTTAAATTGTCAGATTTTGTTTTATTTGGAAAGTTAAAGGTCTTAATGGCTTTGCCTAATGAGTCATTTGAGATCCGATACAGAAATAACGTTTTGTCCCATTAAAAAAAAAAAAACAACCCAAAGAAACAAACTTCCTTTAGAAAAGTGTTTCTTGTAGTGCTAAAATCCTACAATTAAATGGGAGATAACACTTGGGCACAGATTAAGATTGGATAAGATTGGAGGTGTGCTTATTTATTTCACATCCTCACAGGCAGTCAGACCTGCTGCTTTCTCTGTAAGGTAAGGATGATCTGTATGACAGAGTAAACCTTACCATGACTCAGCCTCTGCCGTTGTTTGAACCTCCTGGTTGAACCTCAGAGCTTCCCCCCTTTCAGCAGAGCCCTGTATTGCCAAACTTGGTGTTTTGCAAGTGCACCACAGAGGCTGCAACTCCCCATCACGTGGGTGAGAAACTGTGCTCACCCCAGTGATCAGGGCATGGCAAGCCCTGAAACCCCAGGCTGATGCCAGGCTGTGAAGAGAGGAAACCACAGAGCCAGAGAAAATGAGCACCAGGAGCTCAGGGAGCAAATGCACCTCTGCTGTGCCAGGGAGAGAGCAGCAAAAACCAAAATCCCCTTCCCTGTCCTTCATGGAGAGCACAGCACACAGCAATGGCACGGAGCAAGGAGCTGAGCACTGCCTGAAAGGTACCAGACTGGTAAAAGCCTGCTCTGTTTGCTGTATCTGTGCAATAAACTCAGTGAAGTGTCAGTGTCTTGGTCCTCTGCAGCTGATTTTGCCCCACAGTACAAAGACTCCTATTGCAACATTTCCTACAGCCCATCTCCTCCTCTAGCCCATCCTGTCCCAGAAGTTGCTAAGTTCATGGCAGTAAAAGTTTCACTGTGACTTCTCAGAAACCTAATTTCAGAGTATGACCACAGTCCTTCGTTTCTCTTCAGGATTTTTGGAGTGAATCCCTGATCCAAATGAGTAATAGACACCTTTTCATTGCATCCCACAATAAGAGACCAAGGAAGGGAAAGAAGCGGCACCTTGGGAATTCTCTGTTTAACACAGATCCCTGCACACCAAGCTTGCTGCCCATTTTAATAAATCCAGTTTACTGGGATATTAATTTCTTTTTTAAACTACATTATACAAACAGGCATTTGTAATTATTTGAATGTGACAATGAGAAGTCATCTGACATCTGAAGGATGCTCACAAAACCTAGTTACGTGAACATTTATTTTAAATACACTGTTTATAAATTTGCAGCAGACATTTTCTATATTCTAGGAATATTTACTTAGCTGCGCATACCAGAACAAATTATCTTCTGTTAGCCAAAATTATTGTTCTTAAACCTATTATCTATCCCCTCTGTTCCCATAATTTCTACCCATTCCCCCCTGTTGGGTTAAATAATACAGACCATTACATGAAGGCAGATGTATATTTCAACTGCACAAGAAAGAAAGTCTAAAAATTGCAAAATGTAATGCAAACTTACCAACTCTATTCCCTGTGGAAAAGGGGTGTCTTCCCAGTCCTTCTGGGGAAATCTTTGTATGATTTTCCCCAAACCTTCTGTTGGTCCTGCTGAAAGATAAAATTCAGTTACTTTAAGGCAAACTGGTGGAATTGAAATCACAGTGCATTTGAGAATATTTTCACAATATACCCAATATCAATAAGTTTTTTTACCACAAGAGGCATAACAGGCTCCTCAAATGTGTCTTGTAAGTCATACAGTAAATACAATCTTAACACTTCCCAGCAGTAATACAAGGAATCACGACATGAAATGAAGCCACAAGCTGCATCCAGCCTTGGCCTCCTATGCACATTTTCAAAATGACAGATGATTATTGTTAATTTCAGTCTCTCTACGTACAGCAGGGAGTTAAAGACTAATATAATGGATAATGTGACATTTTAAAAAGAAAGCAAAAGTTTATCAAGAAGCAGTCTTCCAAAACAAGTCTATAGATTGAAATAAGTCTATAGAGTAAAACTCCACATGATTTATCCAGGACACACTAGCTCCTTGCCAGTATTTCTCACTGGTTTCCCTGGACAAGTCAGCAGTGGTTTCCCACAGAGAAAGATGTGAAGAAAAGCTGGTAATTTCTGATAACTTTTCTGATGCAACTGTCTTCTTTTTTTACACATTCCTTTTTTTGGAAGCAGCAGTGCTACAGATAAATTTTGGAAACCCCACAAATACACCACAATTGTAGTGTTGCATCATTCTGAATGGTACAGAAATGCATGTGCAAACAGAAATTCTGTTCTTCACCTTCTGAAGTCCTGCAGTAAATATTGAAAAAACCTTTCCCTGACATCCAAGCCAAACGTCCCCTGACTCAGCTTTAGGCCATTCCCAGAGAGATCAGTGCCTGCACCTTCTCTTCCCCCCCTAAAGAAGTTTTACCTGCAATGGCTCCCAGATCCTTTTCCACAGGGCTGCTCTCCAGGGTGTCTCATTCATCAATGGCAAAGTTGCAATTTGCAACCATTCAAAATATCTTTTAATAGCTGACCCATTGTATCTAAGTGAATCATCTTTTCTCTCAAGTTATATCACAAAATTTTGAGATTAATCGTTAAAATTGTTAAACATTTTCTTGTCAAATTCTCAAAGCTGTACTTCAGTATTATGAAGCAGTCCAATTTATGTATTAGTTAGTAACAGTCCATGTGTTGCCTCCTCTGCAGACGCCCAGGCAGCAGCAATGAATACATTACTCTCCTGGCTTTACCATAAAAAACCATTTTCAGTCTGACACAACTCAAGTCTGCTAGCATAAATCAGTGTTGCAGTGAAAAAAATAGGCTTCCTCTAAGCTTCCTGCTAATTTACAGTTTGAGTTTGCTGCTATCTTAAAATCCACAATACTCCTTACAAAACAGAACCAGTCTGATGGGTTAGTAAGCAGCATTTTCTCTAGTTTGTGCATATGTACACTTCACATTCTGCGATTGTCTTTTGGAAATAATCTCTTGGTACAATGGACATATAAACTACAGGGATTAAACTCCCAACAGCAATCTCACCCTCAAGGTAGCACACACTGTGATTCCCAAGGGCAGCCTGGTGAAGAACTGCAATCACACAGGGTTAGCTATGAGTTCTACCTATGAGATCAGCAATTTAAAAGCCAAAGGAAGCATCAGACTATAGGGAAGCTCAGAGATGCTCAGAAAGCAGAGCTAGGACATGCCAGAAATGGAGGAACAAATACAGACATGGCTACAGCTGCAGTTTTTCTAAGGAAAAGGAGCTCTCTATTAGACTGTAATAACTGAACAGGGTCACTAATCACTGATCCCAGCTGTTTAAGATCAAGTGTTCCCCTCATGTACCCTATCAAAGCATCTTCTACTGAATTATCATTCTTCTGCCCTACACCATTTTGTCTCAACATCCTTCCAAAATCAGGAGGCATAAATGGAAAGGCTTTATCATTCCCTCCCTAAACAGCTCTGGGAAAAGCAGACAGTCACACACCTTCTCTCTAAAGGCAGGCAAAATCACTGCTGAATTCCTGTTTTCTTCTCCAGACATTCAGTCCCTGTTTCCATCTTTCACGTAAAGAAAGAGCAGAACAGCTACAGTATGGTAGGAATTGGCTGACAGCACTCCATGAACAGCCTTCACCCTTCTCTGTTTTTCTCTCAGCCTTCACCTCTAGTATCCCATTCGGAGACCTTGTCTTTCTTTCCATTCCTCTATGCAGTCACCTACTCCATAGTCAACACTACTCTCTTCTTCACTCCAAGAGAGCTTTCCTTCACTGACTCAGTGTCAGAACTTCTCCCCTCGTGGAATTAAAGTCTCAAATTACCAAGTTATCTGCTTATCCTAAGTTATATCTCTGTCAAATCTCCTCTTCCTCCAGTTGTTCTAGAGCTGGCAGGTGGCGCAAAGAAGAGACAGCAGCCAAGTGCACCCAAGGCAGCAGTGAGCACAAACACCCTCCTGGCACAGCCCAGCCTGGGGTTGAGAGGCCAACAGCAAGAAGGGGCAGAAGGACCAAGCTGAACAGAGATATCCAGACTTCATGGCAAAGGAAGTATCAAAGAATTAGAGCAGCAAACAGTGCTTGCTATGTATAAGCTCTCTAAGTTTCTCTGTGGGAACACACGTGACTTTTTTTAATTCTGAATCTAGTTCACAAAACACTGAGACTTTTGACACTACCAACTACACTTATAAATAATGACATCCAGGAAAGTAGCTCAAAATTTCTTTTACTTCATTGTGTTCTGAAGCCATCAATCCTTCTAGTTCTCTTTTTAGTTGACTGCTACAAAGACCCTCCCTACATTACAGTATAGGAAGCTCTTAATTCAGAATTAAGAGATTTTCACTTTTTTTTTTTTTTTTAAGTTTTTAATATCCTCTCCTTTATGTTAAAAAGTTATCTGGTTTTTTTTTGGTTACTTTCCTTAGAGGGCCCCTAATGCTGGCCACCAGTGTTAGAGTTTACTGCGTGTAATCCCATTTTACTTTCAAGAAGGATTCTAAACCTCCATAGGAATTTTAGCTGAAGGAAATGATGTGCTTCTGAACATTTTCTGAAAGGCAGACTGAACTTCTTATGCTGCCTGAACTTGCACTTCAGGTCACCTCTGGGATCAAAGAGAAATCATTCCACCCATCCCATGGAGCACCTCCCTCCAAGAGGTGCAGCAGCACGTCCTTCCTTGTGGCCCCAGAGCCAGCCTGGTTCCACTGTTGGGAAAACACTTGGAAACCAACAACACTTTCCCTCTTCCTCCAGTTCAGGCACAACTGATTTGGCATCCAAGTTCTCCAAAATTTTAGAAAAGGATCCTTTTGAGAGCAGCTCACAGAAACTTCACAAACATTCCAGTTATTACACAGTCAAACTTAAGGCCCACAGCAGTAAAGTTGAATCTTCACAAAACTATCAACTTAAATATAGAGAAAGATTAAAATTTTTTAAAAGTTTATGGAACAGTGCATGAAGGATGCATCATAGAAATGCAACATTTTAAAGGGAAGAAAAGGGAAGTGAATAGTTCTGTGTTCAAGACATAAGCTTTAGAAAAATAAGTATTCACATCCAGCAGATATGAGTAAAAAAATAAAAACAAAACACCAATAGAAAAAACACTGTTAATCCTTCCACAGAAAAGTCCTGTGATAAAGATTTACAAATCTACTTATAATGCATAAAATCTAACTATTTCACATGATTTCTGAAGTTGAACACAGCATAGACAGATGGGAAACACTCTTTCCATCCCACTAAAATTTGGTTTGGCTTGCAGGAGATTGCTGGATTTGGGTTTTTTTAAATGAATCTGCACTCCTTCAAATTTAGAGCAATCCTTCAAAACCTCAGAGTTTTCTCTTTGTAATCAAGAGGTAGAATTCATAGTAATTTGATAAATTTGAAAAACAAATAAAATTATTCTTTTCAATTATAGAAGTTTCTGAACTGCAAGTTGCCTTCTTTGTGAAAAGTTTAGACCCAGAAGCACTTGAAAGGCTCTCCTGTGCAAGAGAAGACCCAGCAGCTGCACTTCCTTTAATAATAAACCCAGTCCAGTACAGTATGTTCACTACATTTTCCCAATACTTTATACTGCAGTTACTGTTGATTCTCTGTTGACATTTTTCAATCCAACCAGTAACATAACAGCAGAATTGCAGCAAGTCCCTAAATCCCATGGTTTGAGGTGAGGGGGTGTGGAGGCTGCCTTCAGCTGACTTTTATTAAATCATCCAACTTTCAGCAGAGCAGTTGTGTCTGAAGATAACAGATTATTCAAGAGGTGGCTGCAACTCAACACCCAAGTGAATTTGCATTCTTGACTGCTTCAGCACAACAGAAAGAAGCAGAAAAATATCAGGTCACGGGATTCCAACAACTATCACTTGTTTCAATATATGCTACTGATAACTACTGGCAACTTTGCAAAACTATTGAAGCCACATGAGGAAAAAATAAAAAAGGTGATTCCAATTTTCCCAGTAATAACTTCAGATTTTGACCACATTCCCTTCACTCTGTATCTAGTCTTCTTTCAAGCCCCTTTTATTAATTCTTAACTCTAAAAGGACATTCCCTCAGTATCCTACTAAATCTAATTAAACAAATATGACACCACATTAAAAACAGGCACACAGTGAACACCAGTGGTAATCTCCTCAGTTAGTGCCTGATAGTATCTGCTTTATAGACCTACCAGGATTTGAGGTTTTAAGAACATTAGGAAGAATTTCTTCATGGAAGGGGTGATTAGACATTGGAATGGGCTGCTCAGAGAGGTGGTGGAGTCACCATCCCTGGAGGTGTTCAGGGAATAACAGGATGTGGCACTCAGTGCCATGGTCTGGTTGACAAAGTGGTGTTGGGTCAGAGGTTGGACTTGACGATCTCAAAGGTCTTTTCCAATCTAAATGGTTCTGTGAACCATCACTCATTAACACTGACACCTTGTTTTTAAACTGGCAAAATAGTTTATTCCAGTGTGAATGGCTTCAGATAGCCACAGCCAGCAGGAAGGACCTCTGTATCATCAATGAAAGAATGGTTTTTTGGTACACTTTCAAATAAACTGCAAGCTGCCCAAAAACATGGTGGAAAGCCCACAGCTAGCACTGCTCACTGAATTCGAGCCCATCAGACAGAAGCTTCTGGAGGTTTCTGAAATCACTTAAACTCAGATGCACTACAGACATCACTCAGACAACAAACTACTGAATACAGTATTTGTGTGTGTGCACATTAACAGAGTGCTCCACGTAAAACAGGAAATGCTCTCATTATTAATTATATATGCAAAACATGCCTGGCAGTAACAAGAGACATATTTCCAACAAACTACTGCCATCATCACCATTATTGTTCTTGTTGTTGCTATTCACTCATGTTGTTGTCTTAATGGTCATTCCTACAAAAGCAAAACTATTTTCAGCTGAAATATTTTGCATTGTTTTTCCTTCATTTTGTAGTAAAGTTTTGTCACATAAAGTGAAGTACATAAGTTGTAAAGCACTGCAGCCATTTTCCAAAATGTAATTTGACACCTAAAGCAATGGATCGCATTTTCATTTTCACGAAAAGTGTCAGGTTAAAATAATCATTATCACCCTCATCCAATAGTTTTTCTACCTTTAAGATGTCTTAGTTCTTTAATCCATTAAGGATCAAAGTTGACCACAAAATAAATTTGGCTTCAAATTTTTAGACATTACATCTTGTCCATACACAAAGTGAATTGCCAAGACTAAACCCCAAATTTCACCCTGTAGGATTTCTGAACAAACAGTCTATACCTTAAGCTACTAAAGAAAAAGCAACTTTTCTCCCCAGCTAACTTCTGATCTGCCCTCTTTCTCCTTCTCCTTTTCCCATCTTTTTCTTTAAACTGTACAAACATGCAGCACATTAAAATTCTGGCATAATTTGCTGGTTCCTGAACCCTAGTCCCCTAAACTCCCTTCTTATATAAATCTTTCCCCATGAAAGGTCACATGCCATCTCTTGCTCGCCCTTGAAATTCCAGAAGCGAGCTGTTAATGCAACTTACATTCCAAATTAATGAGGACTGTGATAAACTCTGTCTTTTCACTCACAAACCCGATAAAAATGTATTTGAGCACTAAGTATTGTTAACAATCAAAGTTTTCAGTGTTACAAAAGATATAATTTTCAGGCCTGAAGAAGAAATACACAAGAGATCACAGAGAAAGAACATCAGTAGTTATGCCATGGAAAATGGTTTAAACTACCACTGTAGATCCTACAAGGTAGGTAATAAATAATTTCAAGTATTTAGAAGTACAACTTTACATTGTTCAGAGTTAGGAACACACTGCCAGTGTGAAAGATGCACAGACAGGTGGCAGAGCACAGTACCTCTGATCCCTTTCAAAACAGGACCTAATGCTAAAGACATCACTAAAATTTGCCCTGAAGTACAATTATTTTCATATCACGATTCTTAACTTGAACCTACTTTTAAACTACTCAGGATTTTTGTCACTTTTAGGTGTTCTGGAAATGCTTCTCATGGAAGGACAAAGACAATTCATGTTCCATCCCCATGCCTTTGAAAATATCACCACAGAAATCTTGATGCCAAAAGAAAGAAAATACTACAGAAGATAATCCCATTTTAACTCAGTCCCTATACAGAAGTCAGAGCTGAAATAAAAGTGAACAAGAAGCCAAAGGAGAGCTAATATTAAACACCTATAAAGAAAAAACATATTTCTTTGATAGACCTAACATAGCTGAAATTCTGAAAAAATCTGTCCAACCCTCACCTGCACATCACAGGCCATGTGCATCTTAAAGTCTGAAGAAGTCTGGACATGGAAGTTTACATAAAGAGCATTTAGTTCTGATTTATTCAAGGGAGTAAAGACTTTATTGCAGCCTGATGGCCACAAAAGGGTAAACAAAATACTGGTACATTTAGGAAGATGGAATGGAGATGGGCTTCCCACAATGACCACAGACACTATTTGTACAACTGGCACAACTCAGAGTCAGTTCATCTTAATCAGGTCAAAGAGATGCATGCAACAATCCTGGGAATTTGAACGAAGACATTCTGGAGGCTTGCCATATTATCAAGGATGCAACAAATAATGGGATAAGGCCATCCTCAGGCCCTTTTCTTTGTAAACAGGAAAAATTTGTTGAACTTAGCAGGAAAAAAAAAAAGAAGCATTTCAACCTTCCCCCAAATGTACTGGCACTGCAGACAGGACTACCTGAAATTCTTGGGATGATCCAAAATCCTGAATGTCTAAGTACTGATTTGACCTTGGTACTTTTGTAATTTGCAGAGCACAGAGAAAGGGATCTACACCCCAAGGATGTACAAGAAACAGGCTCAATCAATACCACCCAAATCTCAGATTGGCACCTTACTTGCAGGATCATCTTCCCCACTATTGCAGTAGATATTCTTCTAGGTAGGTCAACATCTTCCTTGCTCCCAGCTACTGGAAATCATCCCTATGCTTTGTAAATAAAGAAGGGAAAATATTCTAGCTTATATTTGAATTAAGTTAAAGTGGGATGGAGAGGTGGGAATGTAGCAAAATATGCCTTATCTCATTCCACTAAATCAATTGGTGTTTCTGCTGGAAGGAGGTAAGCCACTGGTACTCAGGAAACCTCTAAAACAGATCTTCTAGGGGAAATTCACATTTAGGGATGAACTTCATCTACTGAAGTTGTATGAGTGCCAAGTGAAATGAAAGCAGATAAATACTATTAAAAGCAGAAGAGGAAGGAAATGGAGAAAAGGGAAGCAGAATGAGGAGGAAGAAGAGGGAATGAACAGGGATGTTACAAACATCACCACAGGTTAGAGGCCTATTTAGCTGCTGCAGCAGTGTCCCCCTAATGCTGCTCAGCACAACAGCAATGACTGAGGGTGCATGCAGTGTTTTGGTCAGCCAAGACTTCACCAGTATCTAACCCTTCTGAAGAAACATGCTGAACACCACAAACTCAATATTATCCTTGGAAAACTGTCAGTCATGCAAAAAGCTGCCTCATACTGAAAGCCACGTTTGAGAACAAAACCTTGGTACCAGTGGCAATGAACTCACTGACACTTTTCAAAGATCTGTAAAAAGTTACTTGGTTTTGCTGCTGTTGCATCTCTCACCTTTAAGAGCTTGTATGGGAACTTCTGCAACAGCATGAGCTGTCCTTTAAAAAGCTTTTCTGGCCTACACCTATGAAAGTGCCAGTTACTCCTGAAGAACCTCCTTCACACCAGCACCCTCCACCTTTCACCAGGATTCCAATTCCCACAATATTTTATCTGGGTAAGTTACTGGTAAAATTAATGTAGCTTGGCTGTAACAGCTGCACCTCAAACAGAAGTTCCTTCCAAACAGAAGTCTGGGATGTAACCCACTCCTGGACAAACACTGTATTTTTGCTGGGTGGACAGTAACGTGGTTTTGAAAAAGCCTTCTAAAAAAAATAACAGACAAGAAAACAACAATGAATGTTAAATAATTTTCAAGTAACTCCCTACCCAACAGTTGGCAGAATACTCAAGAAATTGGAAAAAAGCTTGGGTAGCTGGCAGGGAGAAAGTTTCCTGCTCACCGACATTTCCCCTTCTTGTTTGCAAACAAGTCACTTTTGCCAGCTTCTGCATAGGAAGGGAAAATCAAAAATAAACACTCTATGTTAAACAAACAGTCTTTTGAACACACCGAACTGAAAAAGACTTCCCAGCTGTCTTGGAGAAAATATTTGTTATTTATTTCCAAGGAAGGTATAAAAATCAGGATGCCAAAACCATACTCAGCTTTGTACTCTGAATCAATGTCTTAAATTTAAAAAAAAAAGAAGACTTAGGCAGCCTCTCAGTTCTAACAAATTATGTTTACTGCCAAACTTTAAAAATAACCCTGTCCTATTTACTAAATATGATTACTGTTTTCTAAATATGATTACTGTTTTCAGTAAGTTATCTTCCTTCTACAACCATTCTTTGGAATTATCTTTAACTGATACACCAAATGAATAAAGAAGCACTTCACTTTGAAATTTCCTGAACATAACTGTAAAATTCTAATTTTACAAAAACAATTTTACATTTTCAATATTATTATTTCAAGATATTAATCAGCACCTATTTCAGCATACAAAATCTGAATACATCAAATTAACGAGCTTGTGCAAGTACTTCTCTTATACCTTTTTCACTTTTTGTATGGTTGTTTTTTAAACCAAACACAGATGGCAAGGTTAGCATCAGATTTCAGATATGTACACTCCAGAGATGTAAGCAGCTGTAACTATAATCTGATTTTGTGGAGTATAAAGAAAAGTTATTCATACTCTAAAATTCAGCAAAGAAACAACTTCATGAAAAGGCTCTTAAAGAAGTCTGCTCATGTGCCAAAACTTGTTTTGCTAAATCACTTTATAGGAGTATCATAGATAAGGGAGACTATCTGTAACAGTTCTTCTATATCACTATTTATTTACAGGATTCCTGAATACAAAGTTTCAGGTCTAAATGCAATACTTAAAACATACCCTAAACATGTTGAAACACTTGGTTAAGTACAGTCATGTTTTATCCTCTACTATGCTTTGGAGTTTTTTCCTATTATGTAATTTTTTTCCAAGGAGTCGAGTAGTTGAGTATACAGAGATAATCTGGGGCCATGGGGTGGGAACCCTACATTTATCATTTTACTGACTGTACACTATTTGTTCAGATAACAAAACAACTTCTGGAAGTGTCTCATTACGTTTGGTGATAGCCAGAAAAAGTCATAATTAGATCTATGGACGGCACAATACAGCTAACAATACTAAACAAAATTCTGGCTCATTCAACTGAATATGGAAATATGCTACTGGGCTCTGTTAAAAATATTAATAATATGGTTATGGGGCTTTTTGAAATCTTCCTCGTTCATCCTTGTGTGACACTGATAAACAAGGTCATAAAGCCAATCCAAAGAGAGATCTAATCTTATGACATTCTGGGAAAGAATTAGAGTCACATGACAGAGTGAAAAATTAAATGATACTCAAAGTAATTTCATTTGAAGTGCCATCTACAGTACCATAATAAATTATTCATTTTGAAAACCCATATATCTGATCAGGAAATTAGAATTTTAATAAGCCCTTTCAGGGCCTGCAGAATATAGGAAAGTTGCAGACTAAATCCTCTAAAAATATGAAGGAGCTTCCTAATATTGCAGTTCTATTTTCATTTTTAAAAATGCTCCATAACAACTTAAAGTATGGAGAAAAAAAAAAAGTCAAAAACCAATGAATAAAAACTACAAAAAAACCCATGGAAATCTGGATGAGGTGAGGAAGAAAAAGTCACACTGTGAGCACCAAGCTACTGAACGCTGAATTCCTAAAGGCCTTGATCCCTCCCAGAAGCTCATTATATGGCTCTGATAAATTTTTCTTGCTTCTGTAACACCTGCTCCACAGCAGTCTGGTATGCAACACTATTGCACTATAAGCTTTGAATACTTATACAGGTCTACTACTGGTTCTGCTTTCTTCCCAAAACCTTGTCAGAGCTCAGTGCTTTCAGCATCTCCTGACCCTGAGCTCTCTGGCTCTAACAGGATATCTTCACCCTCCCCCAGCTGGCATCCTAAGGAAGTGAGGTTTCTGCAGTGCACAGTGTGTCAGTCCACCAATTTCACTCCCTTCAGCTCTCAACTATACACACACTTAGAATAAAGCAGGAACACAAACCACGAAACACATCATGAAGTTGCTACTAAATTAAATCCATCATCACATTTATTTTTGTATTGCTTATTCTGAGATTGGAGAAGGGAAAAATTATTTTACAGAGATGGTGTCTTGAGTTCAACAAGTTCTTCCGAAACTGATGCATGTGCCAAACAGAAAAATATTAGATCTGGTCTGTTTGGGAGAGTAAGATTAGTAGAAGCTGGGCATACACAAAGTTTGGGGTTGGGTCTTGTGTTGTAAAAGATGTGTAAACTCTTCAACAAAGATATTTTTCTAAGGCAAACAATGAGACTTCCCCTGAAGCTCACATTTGTATCCAATGGTCTGAGAAGTGGTTGTCTTTGAAGGATGGACTCACAGAGTTCAAATTCAGTCAAAAAGTAAAGAGCTCTGAAAAAAAAGGTCTCATGCAAAGGGATGGAAAAGAACATACCAAAAGGGAAGAAAAAGGTTTCATGCCTATTGTATCTCAAAATAAAAAGTGGAAACAATGACAAGCAAATGGGTTCTCAAACCTATGTAAAGTTACACACTTTCCCTGTTAACAATCACTAAGCAGAACACAAATATTTTTTACTTGAAAAATTACAACGGTTTGAGTAACATCATTTAGACCCTCTCAGAAGGACTTCAAGTAAATACTCAGATTGCAAGAGGAGTCTTATCCCTACCACATTCTATCTCTGAAAAAAAGATAAAATTAGATTACCAGTGTAAATTATCACCTGAAAATTCTGCTGATGAGAAAAACTGTCACTGTACAAGACAAAATGTGTCTTCTCAAGCATTGACTTGTTTTCAAAGGCACCAGAGAGTCGGATATATCTAATTAACAGGGAATGCAATGTTGCAAAAGAGTAAGCAAAGCACTTTCCCAGAACTGGCTGATAACTGCATTTCAACGTAGGGCTCACCAGCACACAGACCCATTATAAGTGAGCAGAGAGGACAGTTTTGAGATACAAAAAGATGATTCTGGAAAGATTTTCCCATCTCATGAAGAAAAGCATGCACAGCACCAGAAGACTGTTCTAGCTGTACCAAGTTCACATATTTGAAGCAGGAGATTTGTACTCTATTTTTGAAGACTAATCTTTGCTACAAAGCAAACATCTTTTTTCCTGTTTTAAACTGAATACATACAATTCCAAGCACAAGCACAGACTGGGCAGAGAATAGACTGAGGAGAAAGGACTTGGGAGTGTTGATTGATGGGAAGCTCAGCATGACCCAGCAATGTGCACTTGCAGCCCGGAGAGCCAAACATGTCCTGCACTGCATTAAAGGAGAGTGAACAGCAGGTCACAGGAGGTGAATGTGCTCCTCTCTTCTGCTCTCCTGAGATCCCAGCTGGAGTACAGCATCTGGCTCTGGGGCCCTCAACATAAGGACATGGACCTGTTGGAGTAAGTCCAGAAACCACAAAGGTGCTCAGAGGGCTGGAGCACCTCTCCTATGGAGACAGAGTTGGGGTTGCTCAGCCTGGAGAAGAAAAGGCACCAGGGAGATCTTATAACACCTTCCAGTACCCAAAAGGGGCAATGACAGAGCTGGAGAGGGACTTTTTACAAGGGCAGGTAGTGACAGGAGATGAGGGAATGGCCTTACACTGAAAGAGAGCAGATTTAGATGAGATGTTAGGAAGGAATTCTTTACTGTGAAGATGGTGAAATAGGTTACCCAGAGAAGCTGTGGATGCCCCATCCCCTGGAAATGTTCAAGGCCAGATTGGACGGGACTTAGAGACACCTGGTCTAATGAGAGGTGTCCCTATCCATGGTGGAGGTATTGGAAATAGACGACCTTCAAGGTCTCTTCCAACTCAAATCATACCAGGATTCTGTGATTCTTAAGGAGAGTCAAGGGGAAGAAATGCAAGAATGCACCCTTTTAAACATAGAAAGTAAAGGAAGCAAAAATGTAAGGTTCAGATTTAATATGCAGTGCTTAGGTACTCCTAAGTAGGAAGGAACTTTAAGATAACATCCCTCAGCCTTCATTCTCCCCAGTTTAGCTTGACCTTACAAACTGTAATAGGTGGGATCCTCTTAGTTAAATAGCACCAGCACATGCACACACAAATCCAGTCGTGGAACAGAATTGTATCAGCTTCAGGTCTGAAACTTTTCACTTCTGGTAACAATATAAAAGAGTGGCAGCTGTCCCATCTACTACTAGAGTTCCTAAAAAACAAAGTTTTATTCAAAATCTCACAGTGACAACTGCCGTGTTGATTGGGGTGCTTCATTAGTGTGATATAAAGTGCCTATTCCACACCAACTGCAGATGCAGCCCTGAACCTCAGG
>VZTR01031133.1:1595910-1607422 GCA_013400775.1 Chaetops frenatus
CAGAAGCTAATAGCTCATCACTCCCACTTTTTCTTTATTTGCCTGCTAAATACATCATTACCTTGGGCCATCATATTTAAAGAGAGACTTCAATTTTCAAGTTTTTGACTATTATTTTCTCTTCAGCCTAACAGCTGCTCTCAAATGACATTTTCCTTGTGCCAGATGTCATAACACAAAATTAATGTTTCAATTTATAAAATACTTTCCATCATAGTATCACAACACTTCTAGCCACTGACAAATGACCTGTCAAAACAGGGACATCCCCATTTTATACTCAGTGAAAGATTAATTACTGAACACCAAAAATTACAGCACTACAGCTACTTATGTCCAACTGCAGTATCTCCACTAAGGGTTTAAGTCTCTGTGTCCCGAGGCAGATAAACTCTCACAAAAGCCATTTTTATTAATTAGTACTATTGCTACAGAAAACAACTCTTGCCATAATCTGCTCTCAACCATGGCCCAATAACAAAGATCCTTTAATAAATAATTCTCTTTAGTTTTGTGGTATTCTTAGGCAGGCCACATGTAGAATATGGAGAAGAATTCAATGCTATCACAGGCACTACATGCTGATTCTCCAAGAGCATTTCTGGTTATGCAGTAGTTTGGAAGAAAACATCAGCCAGGAACACTCTTAAATGCTTCTTAAGTCCTGCCAGGATGTAAATTAAATAACCTAATATGAATTCTAACTCATAGAAAACCTCACAATTCAGTTCCTTGACACAGAATAAGGCAAATTACTGGGACTGAAGGAGTCTTCTACACTCCACACATAGTATCAGGAAACAACAGAGATGGAATAACTCTACGGGAAGTTTATTTATCAAGAACCAGAACCCAAGCAGTGCTCATGCAGTGCTGAATACCTTGTCACCTGAGTCTGGAGAACATTCTACCACACAGTATTGCATTCAGCCATCTGTATTGCATTCAGCCATCTGTATTGCACAGAAATGGATTCAACCAGAATGATCAGAATTTTCATTCTTGAAAAACAAGGTACATAAATACACGTGAAAGACCACAAGGCTAAGCAGGGCCTTGAATTTTCTCTACTCTTTCACAAACAAGAAAAATAGCAGAAGGTCTAAATACCAAAATTTTCTCACCTATTTAAAAAGAAATGGATTATCAGTGACATAGACAGTCTTTCCTTGGGCTAGAAAGATTTGTAACAGTGGAACCAGAAGAACCTAAATATGGTCAGACATCCTGATGTAACTGGGACCTTATCCAAGAATGTTTGGCTGTGAACTCATAGAGGAGCAGAAGAGCCTCCAGTTGCTGTAGGAAGAAAAACAGATTGATACCCCACTTTCCACATTTTAATTAGAATCTGCTGCTCATGGTTTAGGAACAAGACATCTCAAATTTACATATGAGAGTTTACATGGAAATTCACTTGGGTGAATTGTTGGCAAGTGAATTTCCATGTACCTATCCCAAAACCCAATTTTCTTATTAAAAGAGAAATGACTGCATTATGTTACTTGTAAATCTGGTATTAGGCAGTGAGGTTGCCCAGCCATTTCCAAGAGTGCAGAGCTCCACAGCATTGATGCAAAATGTCTCTTCCAACCAAGACCGCAGACCTTGCACAACATCACTGAAAATGAGCTTCCCAACTGTCATGAAGCACATCTGATGTCACTTCGTTGGAAGATTCAGGGAAGTTCAAGTGCTGAACAGTATTATCACAACAAATCTGAACAATGTTGACCCACTCATCAAAGGAATGCTTGCCAGAAGGACTCAGAACAGTTCCAGATACTTCAAGTCATCTGAGGTAACATTTGGTGCTATGAGTCACATAAGATAAATAGGTCATCTATTTCAGATGGAGGACATACTGATTTACCATAGTGGTTAGCTGAGTGTGCAATCACAGAATCAAACTTACAGATTGGTACCAGTTTTATAGGAAATAGACCTCTCCTCACTCAGGAATCAAGAATACATCCAGTTACTCCAAAACTTGCACTGGGGTACAGTGTTTAAGCTTTTGCACAACAGCTAACTCCACAGACCAGTATCATCTAGGTCTCTTAACAACTCCTGAAGAAATGCCCTGAAGACAACTTGGAAGAAGAAGCAATTCTGTCTGGTTTCAGTGGGCAGGAAGTCAAAGAGGAACAGCTTGGTCACTTCAGGAAAACAGCGTGAAATAGTCTGACAGCCTAACTGCACTGAGGCACAGGAACAAACGCCTTTGCTGAAATCAGCCTCGTGCTGCAAATGCAACCTGGAAGGTTTAGCTAAGAAGGATTAAAGCAAGTGTTCACCTCCTTAAAAAACAGGTATTCCCCACTTACTCTATGAGCAGTGAAGTAACAAAATTTGGAGACTTTCAGGGAGAGAATGTACTGGGCATAGTTGCAATGAAGTGAATTTCCTTCATAGCAGCCTGAATGTCTTTTAGACACGTGACTACAGCAGTGTTGATAATAAACCAAACTTTGAGCTGCACAGTATCAAGACTTTTTTTGTTTCTCACAAAGCTTTTCCTCACTTCTGCTCTTTTGATTTTCTCCCCAGTATTGCTGTAGAGGAGTGAGCCAACACCTGGGTAGGAACTTAGCCACTGGCCAGGGTCAACCCACCACAGAAGAGTCAGGAGCTTTATCACATTTCCTTCACAGGCAACAACATCCAGGTTGCAGGCAGATAACAAAACATGACTACAAAGCATGGTTCCACTTCCACACTGAGGGACTCCTCCTCAGTAGGATCCTCTATTTAGTTAAGCAAGTTTAATCACTGCAGCACACCTTTCCTAAGAATAAAGTAATGGTTCTGACAGACACTGACCACTGGAAAGGTTCTGAGATACTAATTCAATGAAGGTGAGGAATTTTCATTGCAAAAGTAAAGATAAATCTGCTTAAAGTAAATTTTGACTATTTTTCTTTGTTAAAGTGTATTGTACAAGTGTGCACTGGCTGAATGCATGGTCTGTAGCCACAGAAAAGGAACACAGGTTCCTGTGGAGGCAAATCTAGAACTCACAGAGAATGAGGACAACTGCTACTGTCACAATTCTGACTTCTTAGTTCCATTTCCCTGCCACAAGCAGCCATGCCCTCCAAGGCATGAGAACACAGCACTTCGAGCGTACATTTAATTTGTCTTCCTGTATTTTCCTGAATAATCCAATGCTGAACAAGTTGCCAAATTTATCATGTATACAGAGAGGGAATATCCTCAAAATGGACTTATTAGGATCACAGCACCCAAGGAGCTGGCTGACAAAAACTTGCCTGTCACTAAAGATAGTGCTGATGGCTCTGACTTTAGGTGATGTCAACTTGTGACACCATAGGCCTTCAATGCCCTTTCAAGAAGAAAATCTTCCAAGGTAAAGATCCTGCTCACTTTTGTTTTGATGAAAGATGAATGGTAGAGTATCTTGACATTTCCGTCTCTGTGGTAATAGGGATACAACACATGTGGAGTACAAGATGGAGTCAGTTCTCAAGTTGCAAAAGAAGGATTTGGGAAGCCAGAACATCTTGGAAAAAGAACAAATATGGAACAACTTTCTGCCACTCTGAAAAGAAAACAACTCACAGCTATGGAACACTCCATCTCCCCAAGGAAGAGCCGTGCCAGATGCATTCCAGCTAATGTGTCCATGTGTTTTCTCATTCTCCACACATGGAGCATGAATGTTCCATCTACAGAGCCTGCACAAGGAAAATATTCCCCTTTCTCAAGTTTGCAAGTGTAAGCGGTGTGTTCAAATTCATGTGAGCCACATTCAAATACAGAACTACAAATTCTGTAGAACTTAAAATGAAAATTGTTTTATTGAAAAAAGAATTATTAAAAGTCTGAGGAAGCCCTCCTTCTGTTTATATACTAACTCTGTAGAAAAATTTTATCAACCATACCCAAAAGAACTTTTACCCCTCTGGAACAAAGGACAAAAAATTACACCCAGGGACAACTGTTCTGTACTGGTGTTCTCTGTTACCTTTTGTTCTTATTTTTGAACCCGACAGGAATTTCAATGCTGAAACAGAACCAGATGTATCAGAGTAAGTCCTTTCCTTCTGGCACACTCCAGCAATATCTACTTTACATGACTAAACATGACTAAACTTTAAATATTTGATTTGGGAGAGCTGCCTATCTATCAGTGACAAGCTGCAGTCACTAGAGAGAACACTTAAAAAAAATTAAAAAAAAAAAGAAAATTGAGGGAGAAAAAAGGTAGTCTAGGAAAGAAACCAAAGCCAGGACTCCACTCATACCTCCCTAAATGAAAATTACAACTGTTTCAAAGGAAAATCACCAGACAGGAGTTCAGCTGTGGAAAAACTTATCATAAAATTCTTCCAGAAATAGGAATCACCTATATAAAAAGAACATTGACTTAGGCTAGAATCATCTTAAACTCTAAGCTGTTAGTCCAAACATGCTGAAAAAAACCACAAGAGTGTTATAAATGATTAATGACTAGGAAAAGCAAGGATTGCTTCACTTTTGTATCTAACCCATATGCGCATATTGCAAAATGGTGAAGAACTAAGGCACATCAGATTTGTTACTATTAACATTATGCTATCTACAAACAAAAAAACCAGCATTCATGTCTGCAGACAAACTGCCATACCCAATCCCACTACTGGCTCTGGCTCCAGCACACCTTCTGTCTCATCTGTAGGCCATTCACGAGTGCCTACAAGCACAAGTCAACAATAGTTGCAATTAACTGGATTCAGCATATACCACAATCATAACACTCCATAGTTAAGGAAGTGTTCAGAATCATTACCCAGAACCACATACATGAGAGAGTATTCAACTGCTTTTATTCAAATCTCTGTCACAAAACTGACACTACTATAAATCCTCAACTGGAAGTGGCACTTCTGTTTTTAAAATACTAAAATCAAAATCAGAGCAAACTACTGTGGCATTGTTTCACAGATTCCTGCCCTAGAAGGTTATCACTGGCGACCTCCTGGGGCTATGAGCACCACTGTCTTTAACATGCAACCTCCAAACTCAAGTGCTGTGCTATTATCCAGCCCTGCCACTACATGCAAAAGGATATTGAAGTGCAAAACCCCTACAAACTTCGAAATCCTGTGGGATTTGCATGTGTAGTACAGTCTGAGCATCAAGTTGCCAAATTACTTCCAACTGCTCTTAAATGTATCCTTCCAGATCAACACAACTCTAAAGAGGCAAGAATTCCAGTGCATGCTGCAAGTGCCACATCGAACTATTCCAAGATATCCTTCCTCACGCTTAGAACCGTAATTCAGAGCGGATTTTTTTCAGTTTCAGGGTTGTCGCAGAATCACAAGATGGGTCAGGCTGGAAGGGACCACAGTGGGTCATCTGGTCCAACCTCCCTGCTTGAGCAGGTCCATCCCAGAGCACATGGCACAGGAATGAGTCCAGATGGTTCTGGAACATCACCAGTGAGGNAGTCTTTCTTCATTGGAGAGATGCTTCAGCCCCTTACTAAGCTCTGTCACTCTCCCCTGGACCTGCTCCAGGAGCNAGTCCAGATGGTTCTGGAACATCACCAGTGAGGGAGACTCCAAAACCTCTCTGGGTAACCTGTTCCAGTGCTTGGTCACTGCACAGTGAAGAAGTTCTTCCTCATGTTCAGGTGGAACTTCCTGGGCATCAGTTTCTGCTCTTGCCTCTTGTCCTATTGCTCAGCACCACCAAGCAGAGTCTGGATCCATCCTCTGACCCCTCCCTTCAGACTCTGACAAACACTGATGACATGCCCTATCAGTCACCTCTTCCCCAGGCTGAACAGGCCCAGCTCCCCAGTCTTTCTTCATTGGAGAGATGCTCCAGCCCCTTACTAAGCTCTGTCACTCTCCCCTGGACCTGCTCCAGGAGCTCTGTTCTCTTGTCCTGAGGATCCCAGAACTGGACACAGCACTCTGAGCAACAGGCACTGTCAAACTGTACAGCAAAGCACCTGGAGTTAAACATGACGTTACTGAGCTTTACTTTTAAAACATCGAAACTCTTTTCTTCTAGAATGAGTTTTGACCCAAATTAGACTCAGGAAATTAGAGTCAATCAGTGTGCACTAGACACCCAACTAATGACTCAACACCTACTGTAGAATATACAGATTTCCTAAATCCTTTGGAGAAGTCCTCATCACCTGCGGCACAGAGGAAAACAAACTTGTCTCCGCTGTGGGAAGAACATGATCCTGTGATCTCAGTCAAGCACTTGCCAACAGCCACTGATAACATCATAAATGCACCTACAGTGTTCCCCAGGGGAGAGATAAAAACTTACAAGGTATTTTTATTTTCAGGATTGTCAGACCAATTTCCATTTGAGACACATGCCTTCTGAATTAGCAAAGCGTGCTGCAGCCTCTTGTACCAGAACTTGAAAGCCAAAAGTATGCTGGATAAATATCATTTTGTAATATAGCCGGCTAGGATAAATTAATGAAAAGGACCCAACAGATACTTGCCATCTCATATTTGTATATTCAGAAAGGTTTCACTATGCAGTTAGATTCTAGTAATACCTTCACATAAGGAGATTTCTATAACAGCAATTTACACCAGTTAAACTTTATTTATCAAACTGACAGCCCATGCTTTCTGAAGTAAACACTACTTTTCCCAAAGAGTTCTGCACTTTAAGTACTCTTTGTCCTGTACAATGTCATCCAAGTCCCAGTTGTTTTCAGTCCATATTTATACAATGCTCAATTAAATGAGTTTTCAAACACTCTCTCCAAACTGTGTTTCTATTTGTTATCCAAAACAGGAGCCCTTAAAATACTGTTAAATTATTTAATGGCATACATACAAAATCCCACATGGCTCTTATTCCATGACATGACTTTTAATCCCTTCCTTAGTGCTCCCACCAAATATCCTCAGAGCAATTAATTCCTAGAGAAGGAATTATCATAAAGATTTTCATATCTTATGATATATTTTGACACAGAATTTTCATTTGCAAAAAAGATTTCCTTTTAACCAGATTTGCAAACATTTTATGAAATGACAGATTACGGCCTGTTTAAAAGGAAAGTAAACCATTATTCTAGAGTGCATCTGGTCAAATGTTGCCTAGATCACCCAAATTACAAACATATAACTTTTTCTCTTGTACCACTAATATATTTAAGGTGGTTTTTTACTACCTGTGGCCCATGGATAAATATATTACAAGTCCCTGAACATGCAGGATTAGTCTACCTGAAGTGTCAGAAACTACACCATCACAACTACCCTGAGAATTTCACATGGTTTTTATTCACCTTCATGCTAATATAAGTAATGTGTTCGAGGACTTTCTTCCCAGGACATAATTAACACTGAAGAGGAGGCTGGGGAACCTGTACTAAGCTATAAATATCTTCTCCATTTTACAGAAGAGCATCAGGCTGCATGGAACTCTCTACCCTATCAGTTTCCAAAGCTGAAAGCCCATTTTGTCCTGGCTCCATCCTGAAAGTTACTGATTTTTCCAAGCACAGAAGCCACAAAGCACAGCAGGAGAGGGCAGCAGAGGCTGCTGCTGTGCTCCTTGACATCATCTAGCAAGAGCAAACTCAAATGTTACACCTACTAAGAAACAGCTCTACATCTGAAGGGCTGCATCCTGTACATCCTGACAAGTGCATGGAGAAACAAAAGGAAGGGTATGAACATGGAAAAAAGGTACACATCCTAACTGCACATTACTTGGGTCACAGGTTTTGGGGAAAAAATGCCTGTTCAGACACAAACTCAAATATTGTCACACAGTAAACCAAAACTGAATGCCTGTTAATATAATACATTTACACTTGGCTTTTTGTTCACCCATAAATTCTATATCATGTTGAATCCTTTCATTTTGACTTTTAATATTTTTCCTCTTCTGAAAAGGAAAAACCACCAAACAATCATGCAAAATCTAGAACAAACTCAACCAAATATTAAAGCAAATAAAGATTTTGCAGTTCTTCTGAATGTGTTATTAGCACTAAATCCCCAGTACTCTACAAAGAACATCCCCCAGCCAACTACCCAGAGCATTATCTACCACATAAAATGAAGTAGGACAAATGAGAAACCCCACATTATGAACTTCCAGGTCATCACTCCACAATCACAACTCCACTTACCCAATTTTCCTCTGTCAAGAATCAAGTACATTCAGAAACAGCCAGAGATGCTGAACTGACTGGACAAACATATTTTTGGGGTTTACTGACTGGACCAACGTGTTCAGAATATTCTCTTCTCAGAGATGTGACGTGTTGCTAATGCCACCCAAGATGCCACCCGTGACACTTCCAACACGGACACTACTGCAAGTCTGAAGAACTGAAGCAAGCTCTTGAAGATAACACAGAATTTACTGAAAGTCAAAACACACCTGTAACTCAAATCTGACACACATGAAAACTGACTTATGGTACCAAAAAAAAAATAAGGCAGAATTAGAAATTACCCTGAATAATAACTGAACTTGAATAATACACTTCCACAGACTACACAGAAGTGTAGACTGCTTCCAGGCACTAGCACCTAATATTTTCTTTAATGTGACTTACAAAATAGTATCTACATTCTTGGCTAATTTCATTCTGTAAAATTCTGCATTTCATAGATTTCTGAACATCTACCCACATAATTTCAGTGTAATCATTTCTACCTCTAACCTTACTTGTAAGAAATACTGTTAGTAAATTATGCATTTTATAGCCAGGACAGATTCTTATCTACAGAAGTGACGGGCTGGCAAATTATCATATAAAAGCACTAGAAAAGAAAATGAAACAGCTATCAAAGGCAGTAAGTTTGAATTTCAGCTGTCCCTTCAGAGAATGCGCTAAAATGAGGCAGGGTGGAGGGAAAGGAGCAGCAGGGAAAAACAGGATCAGTAAGTCAAAGAACGCAAATGAAATCTATGCTGCAGCGTTTGTGATGCAAATTTGATAATAATACACTCCTCAATAAGCTTCATTCAAACCTGCTTTGTGATTCATTGTCAAACAAATCATTCTAGTGATTCATTAACGAAAGAATGAATGATCTAATGCTGCTTTGAAGTAGACAATGCCCGCTCTAGAGGAAGGTTGCCATAGGTTTAAAAGTAAACCTTACCTTAAGAAATGTTCACAAAAAAAAGTAATGGATTTAACTTCAAATCACTTTAAGCTTTAATTTATTTTTTTTTAAATTCTCACCTATATCATGCTAGTCTTAGCTTTAGAGATGATGCAATTACTCCTTATTAGCTTAAATACAGCATTCTTTTTGCAACTTCATGGATTCTGATGGGCTACCTCAAGGATTTCTCTACTGGATCAATTCCAATTTGAACAGCAACTGCAACAGATTCAACTTCAGCAGTCCTTCCGGAGTTCTTCTGCATGCATAAAAGCATCAGAATATTTTACATCACCCAGCATTTTACAAAAGCAAGAAAACAAACCCATAAAAGCTGGGTAATTACATAAATATGCTGTATATTTAAATCAACGCATACCAGCACAGAGTTTTATTGTTTTCAGTAACAGTAAAAAAAAGCCTTCAAATCTAAATCAGGTCTGAAGAGAAAAACACACAAATATCTGTAAATATCTCCATACATACCAACAAGTTTCATGATTAAAGCTCAGGCATTTGACTTAGACTCTTTATAAAGAATAGCCTGGGGCTATTTATCCTATTTGGCTTGAATTGTTAAAATGCTTTATTTTTGGATGAACGGTAGATGTTTTCTTTCCCTCAGTAGCAATAACTTCCAGTCATTTAATTACGTTCTGGAGAACAGCTAATGCTGTAGCTTAGCATGCCAAAGACAGGACACACTTCAATACTGGCTTCAAAGGACACAAATTAATCTAATGAATAAAGGCAAAATTAGGTCCTGATACACTGAAAATAATTCTCCAGTGGTAACCATCTCAGTCCTGTAACCAAAATGACACAACCAGAGTTAGCTACAAATCATACTAAAATATTATTTCGTTCCTCAGTCAAGTTTAAACATAAACAGTGGAGGTAAACACTTTCTCTGAGCACGAAAGAATTTACTTTAAGAAATACCTTTTGCATTCTTTAGAATGCACAATGCCTTTGGGATCGTACAAGGGAGCTACTACTTTCTAGCAGGAGAAAAGACAGGCGAGATTTCAACTCCTGATGAATGAAGAGTCTGTCGTGAGACTAACATGTCTGGAAGTACTTAGACTAATTTTTTTTAAGACTACTGAGATGCAAACTGCACGTTATTACAAAATACACAGTTCAACAGGTCTGTAACATAACTTTGTTTCTAAGCTACATATTAAATGCAACCTCCTCGACAATCTGTACAAATTGTTGCAAATTGCATGTATTCTCCATCTTCAAATGATGTGGTTTACTAGCACTTCTTCCACATTATGTATGCTTGGCCCAGAGCCCCAGAGCAGCAGCACAGGACCAGAGGGCATGTGGAAGTTGGTTATAAGCCACTTTTCCACTTCCTTTGCCTGGTAGGAGTAAGACCAGTCCTTGGAGTTCTGCTCAAAAAGCCCAAGGGCAGTTCCTAGACTTGCCCTTCCAGTGGCTCTTACAGAGCTGAGAACTGCCAGGAGAGCGTGGCAGCACAAGAGCTTCTTTCAGCAACGATTCATCAGCTATAAAATTACTGTGCACCAACACAATTCCAGCCCTCTGCATTCCTTAATCTGACAAATTAAATCCAAAACTCTTCTACCACTGAACTACAACCAAACACATCAGCAGTAGCAGCCAGTGTAAAATCTCCCCTTTTTAAGTTAATGAATCCACTGACAACCAGGGTATTCTATGTTACACTTATTTTTGATGTAATGTGAAAGCTTACAACTTTATAATTCCATAATCATCATCAACCCTGAATTTCTCTTCACTGGACCTGCAAGATCTTGTTTAACCGCTTTATTCATTAATGAAATTATTTTTACAATGTAAGGAAAATGCCCTGCACGTTCAGGTTTATCCTTTCCTTGCTTTTCCAACCTTCCCTACATAACTGGTGGCTACTAGGAGGATTGGAGGAGGAAAAAAAAAAAATCCTCCACAACACAGACAAGTTACACAAACTACATCTCTTTCACTGGAACACCTGATACAGGCACCATGAAAGGAAAAACAAAATTACTGCAATCTATCAGTTTGTTCAGGATGACAGTATTTTCAGATGTTACTGAAAAACACATCCATACACGGCATATATTTTAGAAATAGGTATCTTAGTGTCTTATTTTTGAAATAAGAAATGATTGTAAACTTCNACTACTTTCTAGCAGGAGAAAAGACAGGCGAGATTTCAACTCCTGATGAATGAAGAGTCTGTCGTGAGACTAACATGTCTGGAAGTACTTAGACTAATTTTTTTTAAGACTACTGAGATGCAAACTGCACGTTATTACAAAATACACAGTTCAACAGGTCTGTAACATAACTTTGTTTCTAAGCTACATATTAAATGCAACCTCCTCGACAATCTGTACAAATTGTTGCAA
>VZTR01031133.1:1609934-1628491 GCA_013400775.1 Chaetops frenatus
TTTCTATAAAAAACATGCACAAAGTGAAAGAAGTTATTTCCTGGGGTTTGTGGGGGGGTTTATTTAGAGAGTTTTCTTGGGGTTTTTGGGTTGGTGGTTTTTTGGGCGGGGGGTTTTGTGGTGGTGGTGTTTTGCGGGTTCTTGCGTGGTTGATTTTCTGTCATGGTATCTGTGCACTTGTTTGCCTTCAAGGTCTCCCTTGGTTTTGTGTAGCTTATCAAGGCTGGCTTTTGGAGTTAATTTTTGTTCAAGTGGCAGCAGAGGGAAGTTACTCAATGCTTTCTAACAAGAATAAAAGTGTTTTGACAATTATTGAGAAAACCTCCAGTTAGAGAGGATACAGACCTTCTACTACTGAACATTCATAATTTGTTGTCATTCTCTTGCTTTAGCAAAACAGCCATACAGAAATAATTTATCAGCAACTGGTAAAAAGCTGCTTTTCAGAACTCTCAACTGATAATACACTGAAAACTCAGCAGTCATGAAACTGTATCCCTGGCTTTACAGTACATTCTGTGCCCTATTATACAGTAAAAGGTGTTAATTTTTAATAGGACCTTCCTATATTCTTTGGCATCACCATGACTTTCAAGTGCTGTATACACATCTCACACAGAGGATTTGTATTACCTAATAACTACTTATTTTAATAGAAATGTGCAAAAAGGAACTGCATGGTTTGCACACGTCATCCTGTTACCCTTATCCTGGATTTGTACCTGTCATTATTTATTTAGCCTCATGGACTTTCTTGTTAAGTTGTTTGACAATGGAGAAGCAGAGGTGAAAAGAACTTGCTGGAGAGTGAGTATTCAAACTTCAGTACTTGCAAAGCTAAAAATTGACTTTTAACGTTTAAAAAAAAAAACCCATAATGTTTGCATTAAGAGAAAACTTAGAATGTTTAGCCATTGCTTTGGAAATAAAATCGCAAACCCCCAATTTTTCTAATGTAGATACATTATTTTTTACAGAAAATAGAAAGGAAGTCATGAACTAGGATACCTACTCTCAATTTAAAAGAAGAAAAAAATAAAAGTTGTGCTAAATGTCTGGATCCTGACTTATTTTTAAGAGCATCTTTCTCCTCCAGGGGCAAAAAAGAAAAAAAAATTCCTATTCCTGGATATATCTCCAACAGGAATTTTTCTTGCCTTACTAATCCTACCAGACCCCAACTCTATTGTGTCTGTCAGAATAAGTAAAAAAAGGCAACTCGGCAACTCCTTCATGACTCAAACCAGAACATAACCAAACAGAAAAACTATTGAAAAAAGTTTAATTATGACCTTCAGTTTAAACTGAAGAGGCCAAAGCCACTCTAATGTTCCCCACTAGGACAAAACATCAGTTCAGTGTTGCAAGACCTAACAAGGCAGCCCTACAGAAGCAAAATAATGGACCTAGAGTGTATTCTGTACTTCAGCAGCATGAATGCCGAAGTTCAAACCACATTACTTGCAGGATGAGATGAGATGTAGAGCAAATCTACCAGAGCAACTCTCAACAGTCACAGCAACCTCCTCCTGCATCCCAATGTCCTCACCTACAGCAACACACAGTGCACACCTGGAATTTCTACACACTGTCTTAGGCACTGCACAGGAATTCCATGTACATCTGCTACCTCAGAGCTGCATGTTTATAGGCAGAGTGTGAACTGATCAGAGCTTTACTCCAGATTTTCCAGGTATTTCTGCAGAGCCTTCCATATGCAAACTGTATTCCCCCATGGCAACACCCACAGTGAAGACCCTCTGCAGGCACATCCTCCAGGATACACTCCTTCAGCTGTTCCTCTGTACTATGCCACTGACAGGGCAGGATTTGCCTGAACTCTGCTCATAAGCTCTACAGACCTCTCCATATCAGAATGACAGGTTCTGTTGTGACAGAGCAGTATTTTTTCCCTCAGCTTAAGGATTTGGGCTTCATGTCTGGTTAATGGCTGAAAAGGCAAAGGCTTGTATTCTGGTTTTTAATCAATTTTATCCTTGAGATAATCTGGACTATTTTGTGATGTTTTTTTAGAAGCTCTTTGTGCCTCCTTACCAAATAATACAAAGTGTAAGTAAGTAATCATAAACACTGGAGTAAAGTAGAACACAGAGCATTATGAGAGTGTTTTCATCAAACAAAAAGTGCTTTGCATCTTCTCACATATAGTAACCATGTATTTCATGTTCCAAAAGACTGTCTTTGCACAGAGCAGCTGAAAATGCAGAATGTTTATTCTCAAGATCAACTCTGACACGTTTGGAACTCAGCTGTTTCATTACACTAATTTTTTCAGAGTTCAAAGTGATGCTTTGGTGCATACTAAAGTATCCAAATGCTTTGCAAAGGAGGATCTGTTACTTCTTTGTCATCAAAAGTGCACACGAAGGATTAAAGTAACATTACACAAAATGCACATCTGTGTAAAAGATACAGCAGCAAAAAAGCAGTCCCTTCTTGAAGCTAAGAAACCAGAAACCAAAGTAAGCATGCATTACAGTATGCATCTTGCTTTCAAATACATGGAAAAATCCTTCATAAATAACATTATTTATACAAAAGGCAATGAACTTACTGAAATTTTCAAGGTGAAGGTTACCAAAGCTCTAAGTCTACTGTAAGCTTGGACGTAGTGTGGGTTGATGTTTTCAATATCAGAAAGACACTCCATATAAACAGCAGAGTGCAACTCCTTCAAGTTGATGTGACAAACTTTGAAGCAAAACAATCATCACTTCTGAAAGCATTTCAAGGTTGGGTAATTGATCAATAAAAGAAATATTCCCATAATATCAAAAAACCACATTGATTTTTAATAAAAAGGACTTGCTTGGAATCAAAGGAAATACATACTTGACCCAGATCTTATGTGAAAGTTTCACGTTTCCTGCTAAATTGCAACACAAGTGTAACTTAATGTTGTTTTACAGTGGACACGCTGTCACTCTAGAGCTAGGGAATTATCATGACCTCCAAAAATTTAAAATTACTTTTGGATACTATTTGCCAACTGTGTTAAAAGTTAACATCTTGGTAAGTTCAAGATATTCTTGCAATATATGACTAAGCCAGCTCATCTGAAATTTTCAACCAAGGGCCCATGAACAACATAGTTCAGGCAGTAGAGACAGATAAATCCCTTCTGTCTTCACTTCTTTCTTTTGAAAGCAGTATATTCACACACACCTCTCTTTCATCTGCCTCAAATCAAAACAATCCTCCTCAAATCTGAAATGTGTAAAGAAGAAACCCTCCTCGTAAGGGCCTTTCTGATCGCCCACGCAGCGACAGTGCTGCAGAGACAACACGCAACTCATTTCTCCAACTCCCGCCCATCAGCCTTAAATCCAGTCTTTATTTTGTAGTTCCACATCACACATCACTGCAAACTCCTGTTTCAGAGCTCACTCAAGCTACCCACATCTCAACCCAACCTGTAAATATTACTTAGCAAATTTCACATGCAAGATGTTCACTTCCTCCTGATCTACTTTCCAATCCTCTGTAATAAGGAGATGCCTCAACTTCCAAGTCCATGTTATCTCTCCACCACCTTTGCAGGACTCTTCCTTTGTACACTCCACACTTGATCTCTAGAAGACAATGCTTGTAATCTCACAGTTCCTCTTCCATGCCCTTTTTCATTCCTTGTTGTTATTTAAAATACCATTTTTCTATAATAGTTCCTGCCTCTAAGCATTTACAGTGCCACAGTACTTAAATGAGAGAAACTGGAACATGGATATACATGCTTATGCCCCAGCAGATATCACTGATGTATATCACACATCATCTAACTTCCTTACATCACAAGCAATATAAAATTTGTTCAAATCCTACAGAATTTTGTGAGTGGAAGGTCATCTCAACTGTCTACTACAACATTTTTTTTCACCTCAACTTCACAGCAGCTGCCACAGATCTTTGGGTACTGAGATGCTCACTGGAAGTCCACACAGAATTTTACACAGTACCCTCCTCATATGCATTAGTTTATTTTAAAACCAGGCTTTGTTTCATTTAAAACAAGACTAAAAGGACCAAAAAAATCAATACAAGTTGATTTCAACCTGTTCACTCAATCCTTAACAACAGATTTGTACTGTACATATATTTTTGCATTGATTAAGGAAGTTTCAAAGCTTTTCTTCTACTCAATACATAAGTATAAACAATCATAAAGGATGAGGGAGCAACTTTTCTCTTTTTTCCCAGAACTAACCAGCTGCTAAGATTTATTTATTTAAGTCTGCGTGCCACTGCTCACCTACAGGTGATGAGGAGTGACAAGTCATTTGGGAGTTTCCCACCCTGAATATTTCCTGTGATTCCAGTAGGCTAAAACAATTAAATAATATTTTGATCTCACCAAAGCAAGATTTTTATACAACAGCTGTAAAAACGCACGTTAACAATAAAATTTCTGAGTACATTCAATGTTTTCCTCATACAAAACACTTTCAGAACACAGATGATAAATGATGCTTTACAAAGAAGAATGATTCACATATCCTGGTAGGCCAAATATTTTGTCTGGACTGACTATAGACTAAAAACAGAGCAAAAACAAAGAGCTTCCAGTAAGCTGAGCATATCTTATGGCCCATATGTATTTAGCAAACATCAGCTTCTTCCCCACCTGCCAGAATGGCATCAATGGCCTTCAGGCAGCTCACCCTCTGTACCAGCTCACCCCACACGGGTATGGGCAAGCCAAGATTGTAAAGCAGTGTTAGATGCTCTCAAGAGAATTTGGCCCCAAGGGTTTAGGCATGTTTTGCTCCACATTCTCCAAATGCAGGGGATGTGAGCAAGGCTCCAGAGGTATTGGTTTCTGTCATGCCCCAGTTTCAAAGAGCTGGTGTGTCACCACACCAACACCTTGAGTTACCCCCTGACAGCCCCGCAGGAACGCTCAGCTGTCTGAAGATAACAAGACTTACCTGGGGAACACACTGGAACAGAGATCGAGTAGAGTGACTTCCAGGTCAAAATAACAATAGCCCAGAACAAGGGATCACATAAATATCCACAGAATGCAATTCCATCAGTGCCTGCTTGATTGACCCCAAATGAAACAAATCCATGCCAGTGATCATGCTCACACAAGGGCAAACGCAAGCACTTTGCCACAGCGGTCACAATCATCTCATGATGTCACCTTGCTCAACTACTGCATGACAAACTTTGTTCTTCACAGCTGCAGACAAGTTCCAAACAACATGTTTTGCTTCCGAAACAAGAACAAAAAGCATGGGTCTACTTCAAACAGGCAATCAAAATTAACAGCATTGTTTGAAATACCCTCAGCTGTCCCCAAGTTAAACACTATTTGTTTGTGTGCTGGCTCTCAAAGGTTAACAGTATTTCATTCCCACCTTACACAAAAAACACCACTGCCAGAGTGACTTAAATTAAGTTGGGACCAACACAAAGAATGTGAATGCTTAAAAATAATACTGTATCCAAATTTCTTTTCAATCCACAGACACGAACTTTGAAACATCGCAAGTGTTACTGTGTATTTGTATTTCTTCTAACCCCAGCAGTCTTCACTACAACTGAATTTTGCATCATGTGAATTGTATTTTGCTTAGGTAGCACATAACATTTCACCTAATCTCCAAGCATAGCAAAACAAGTACTGCAAATGCCGGTAAATACTTACCTAATTGGAAAAAGACCCCAAAAAATGAGACAGGAAGGCACAAAATAAGTATAAATGTGTCAATTTGAACAATTATTATGATATTTCAGGGTTTTTGAGAGTTCTCTTAAAACCATAACGCAAGAAGTGTGGTTCTGTGCTTGTGCTAAATCACCTATTTCCTTACTGCCATCTCCTGCCCCATATATAAGCTACACTGCCAAGATTTTGCACATTCAAGTGCACTTCCAGTGCATGCACCATTACCAGTAAAAATAATTTTTTTTTAACTCCTCAATCCACATTCTGCACTTGCAAGAAACCGAAGGAACTGGTTGTCTGAAATGAGAGCACAAACAAAGAAAACAGAGTCGAATCCATGTCCTAGCAAACAAGTAAATGCCACTTGACTATGGGCCCGTAATTAATTAATAGAACATAACCTCTCCCTTCTGAGGCTGTGGCAGGCCCAGAATCTTAACTGGAGCATATTATAATGTGTCTGCCACAAAGGCAGGCAAATATTCTCCTGAGTGACAGTAAATGGTGTTCTCACAAGTAAGACTGCTACTTTCAGAGAGGTTTCCTACAGAAACGTCTGTGTGACCAATGGCCTTTAACCCAAATAAATAAATACACAGTGATCCTGATCTGAAGAAAAGTTAGCATTCAAGACACCCTGTTCCCTGTTTGTAGCAGCACTACCAGGGCCATTCCAGACAAAAGACAAAAATGTTCAGAAATACATCACTAGTTCTGTTGTTTAGAAAATAATTTGCCAACTTGTTTCTCAAAGTCCTCAACTCTTAAAATATCACCCTATTTAAATGCACCTCAAACAACCCAAAATATAGTATGCCCAGGAACATCAATTGAATATATTTTCTGGAAATTTATTCACTACACACACTCAACCAAATCTACAGCAGCATTAATTATATCTCCCAGACATGATATGGGAGTCATTGTGGGGTCCAGTGCTCAGTTTTTGGGTTGGAGTGGGTTTTGTTTTGGTTTTGATTAAAGTTGCTGCAGGCTGCAACACAGAACGCAATTGCAGCTGTTCTTTTAATATACAAGCATATATACAAAGAAATATTTTATATATACACATAAATTATTTATTTGCTGAAAATGCAGATGATAAACAGAGTAGAGGAAAAGATAAAAATTCATTTTGATCCTGAAAGACCTGGAAAAAGTATGAAAAGATGTTAAGAGAGTGACTAAGGAGAACTGCAAAGCTGCAGAGTTAGGCCAGAACACCTGACTGCACATACAGGGGATGGCCAAAAAGTGGTTTAGGTAAAAGTGATGTAGAGGTTCAAGCAGACCACAAAGGGACCTTTAGTGCTGTGCTGTTGAAAGCTAAAAAAAAAAAAATAAAAAGCTCCGAGTGATGTCAATGCACAGAACTGCCCACAAAACCAGCAAGTACCAGTCTCACTCTGTATTTTGGTCAGGTTTCATGTAAATTACCACATCCAATTTGGTCACCACACTTCTAAAAACTGTACCCAAACCCACATGACTCAAACACTATGAAAAGTCTCCTAAAAGTCAGCCAGAGAACAGACTGACAGAGAAGGTTGTGAAAGTGCTGTTATTGAGAGGTTTTGAGTAGTTTTGAGCAAAGGCTACAGCTGACTGTGCCTTGGGAGAGAAGAACGAATCAGGCAATTCCCACAGATCCTGTCCAGTTTTTAAGGTTCAGGATCACAGAAACCAGGGCTGAACAGGACCTCTAGGATTCACCTAACCCATTCTTGGCCTCTAAACTGCAAGTCCCAACACCACAGTGGTTTTGGGTAGGTTTTTTTCACAATTCCACATTGTTTGTCTCTAAGTTTACTGATGCCATACCAGATGTTAAGCTAAAGTTCTACAGAGAACTGTCCCAACAAATTTCAAGAACTTTTCCACTGACAACAGCTAAATTAGAGACCATTGCTATGAATTCTCTCTCACCACTGAATGTGCTTTAGCCTGTATTTATCAAAACTGCATTTCACACAAAATTTTAACAATCTAGTCACTCAGCATCATGAGCTCTGTCTGGAGCCCTTTACCACAAGCTATCTGGAATTATTTTAATTACTTTCTTTTAATCATCTACAAGTCTCAAGCATTAAGTATTCCACTCCTTTTTTTACTTGGTATTTACCTGCTGAACAAAAAAAAGGTGTAAAAAATTAATTTTGGGAGTCCATGCTACCAATTTCACCCATGAACAGTGGCCACTGGCACACATCCTTTACCAGCAGGTCGAGGGAGGGGATTCTCTCCTACTCTGCTCTCCTGAGACTTCACCTGGAGAAATGCATCCACCTCTGGGAGCCCCAACATAGAAAGGACAACCCAATCTAGTGGAAGGTGTCCCAGCCCATGCAAACAGAGGATCTTTAAGGACCCTTCCAACCAAAACCATCCTATGATCCTTTAATCTATACACAACTCTTGAGACTCTTGCCACTAAATCAGAAACAGCTTAGATTCAGATAGGAAAATCTGCTGCTAAGTTTGCAAGACCATGTTGAAAAAAATCTTGGTCCATCTGCTGTGAAAAGTGTAGAAAGCATATGGTGCTTTGTACAACTACACTAAGATCACTAAGGTCCAAAGTTCTTCTTAGTAACCATCAAATGCAAAAGAATAAAGAAAAAATCAGAGTCTTCATAAAAACATAAATCAAATCTAATAAAACACAAAATTTATGTTTTGGTCTCTGCAAATCTATTTTCAAACCTTTAAGAGTACAGTTAAGACTACGCAGGGAGTACATACCAGACTTAGACAGTAAGTAATGAGGGTTTCCTACTGCTCATTTCTAGACTTCATATGGGGATTTTTAAACAGAACTATATCCTGCATCTTCTGCTTCAGAATCTTAAACTACTATATTAGTAGCCATGACTTAAGTTGCATATGAAACCTAAAACAAGAAGAATTACTGATTTTTGGGGAGTCAGGGAGGGGAAGGAGAAAAGAAGTTAGGCATGGGAGACAACTCAACCCACACACTTTATTTTAACTTCAAGAACACTGGCTGAGAATAAACAGAACACACAGAGCTCAGTTACAAAAGAAGATAGGAGATCCATGGGTTTTACTTTTCAATATCCTATCCTTAACCATCACAACTCTGGGAAATGAAACATCTCCAATGTCATTTCCACAAGACAGAAACAATGGGTACAGACCAGTTAAGGCCTTTCTTAAAAAGATTATTATTATTTTTATCTTAGTCTTACCTCTAGGTTTTCTAACTTCAAATAATGGTAAGCATATTCTCAAGAAAACACCAGATTATGAAAACAACAGTCTTCTGAGTTAGTCCTGTCAAATCCTACCTCACTGTAAAGATCAACAATCCTCATTTTTATTAGAATTAGGTATGGATGTAAATTGCTACCTTCTGTCTTCTACTAGGCTATGAGCAAGAAGAGCAGCTACAATTATCAATAACTATGTCCAGAGACTAGGCCAGGGAACCCACATGTTCTTGAACTGTAGTTTTCCAAAAAACACCATTTACTAAAACACTGGCCACATTTTTGTAAATCAAAAAGGAAAAAAAAAAAGAAACCCATAAATAAGCATGTTAACAACTGTGTAAGAATGCAAAAACATCTCACAAGGTCAGAAAGGCAGAAATCATGTTTTCTGAGTTCTTTTCAAGACCTCTCTCTCACAAAAAATGAGTGACAGTCTTGCCTCTTCCAAAAATTTGCCACATGGCAAAAGAGAACAAAATTACAAAAAACAGCCTCCACAAGATTAATTTGCTAAATACGTATGATCTCATCTCTTTTAATAATAAACACTATAAACAAAATATTTGGAAAACACAGTGCTGAAACAACAACCTTACAAAAGTATCACAACTTGAACGGACACTGTTTACTCAGGGGCAAACCTGGTATCACTATTTATGCACGTTAATCAAACAGGAAAGAGAATCTTTTGAAAGAAGAGTTTTGAATTCCAAATCACAAACATGTGGCTCTCTATGGCTTTGTTTTCTTTTCAGTTGCCCGTAGCTGAAACAACACGCCACTTGCTTTGCCTGTGCTGCTGAGCTGCCGTCACAGCTGCAGGCCCAGGACAACCTCCTAAGGGGGCTCTGGGATGTTCCAGTTCTCTCTGCTCTTCCCTGCTGGAAAGCATCAACCCCTCAGAGCTGGAAAAGGGAACATAGAGTGTCAATACAAATCCAGGTGCCTCAGCTTAAAGCATGCTTACAGGTAGCTTGAGCTCCTGTAAGAAACTACAGCTCATGAGTGGGAGTAACACAGAACTGGCACCAGTGTCTGAAATTGCTGCAGGGGCAGCTGCCCCCAGCTAAAGGGCATATCTGAGACCTTCACAGGCATTATCTTAACTCACTTTAGTGAAGTGGACCAGAATTTATCACTGAAAATAAGCATTTCAGTTCTAGTCACTATAAAATACCTAGGGAAGAAACATTCCTCTGCAGCACTTTAAACACTTGCATGGATTTCTAAACACAGACTGAATATTTATTACCACAGAAAACATCCTTTTATTCTGTGTGCATGCCTTGTTATCTTACTTGTTTTGGAAATACCATTAAAAGCACCAATTCCAAACCTTGGGCTTTCTACCACTGCTGAAAGTTGCTGATCATGAGAAACACACACTGATTAGCTTCCTATTTTGCAAAAGCAAGCAGCTCCTGAAAGGCATAGTATCAGAATAATTCAATAATTGCACTTCTAAGAAATGTGGGGTGAATCCCAAAGGCAATGCTCAGGCAGCAGCTCTTCCCTCCCTTAACAGGGAATTCCAACTTGTTCCTCTGCTGTAGTCGGGCACAACCTATGGCTCAGGCAGAGGCCCTAGGCCAAGATAGTTTACAAAAAGTAAATTCTGCCTGGCAGCCCACTGAACAAAATACACTGAAGTAAAAAAAAACTCGCACAGACTGAAGATTCTAAGAACTTGCAGCCTGAAAGAGAAAGACTCTAAATAAATTAAATTACCCCAAAAAAATATGGGGAAAAATGTGGGTTTAAATCCATGTTTTAGGAAGGCAAAGTATCACTGATTTTTCTTTGATATCTTCTTTAAACAATTCTACGTTCTTAAAAAATTTCAAACCTACTACTTCCCTCTTCAGAAACTATAAAACAAGAAGAAAGAAAATGGAAATCCTCTTGTAAGCTCTACTAGAATGTTTTGTATTAAACCTAGTTTAAAAATAGCAAATACCAACAATATAGACGAGTAACAACCCAGTCATCATACAAGCTTCATAAAACTACTACATGTTTTTCTGGGAAAATAGATTAATTATGAAGAAAGAGCTCTGCAGGAACAAAGCATGTGGCTTTCTTCTATTTTTATGCAATTGCAATTTGCATGTTTATGAAAAGCAGTCTGTGTAACAGAATTAAAAAACACAGCTTTCCTAATTCAACCTTTCTTTAAAAGTACAGTATGCCCATTCAACAGTATTTCAAGAATTACAATTCCATTCCAGTTGAATTTATGTCAAGATCACAACTTTGTCTTTTGCGTCTTGAGTATTTTGTTAGTCACACATTCAGCTTATTCTTACTGCCATTTAGGAATTAGATTTACAGTTCAGAGAACAATAGTCACAAAAAAGGATGAGCATCTGCATTTCCTCATCCAAAACAAAAATACACATATTAAATGTACAAATTTAAGCTGTGGAAGACTTCAGCAACACAGTGGTCAAGCTAAAAGGTTTACTGGGCTCTGTCTGGTGCAGTTGAAACAAACTAAGAAACAAGACTGCAATGATTTTTAGCTACACAAATAGCTAACAGCTATGGGCATCCCTAATGGTGCTCTATCTTGTCCTGAAACTATTTTTCAATTATTTTTTACTTAAACAAACTAAATGTACCATATAAAATCTCAATGCTTCACATCTGTTTCCAGATCAATTATTTCAGTAAAACTTCACACCAAATACTTTTTCTGCTTCCAAGAAGTAAGACTGAAGAGAAAATAATTTTTTTTCTTTGCCTAAACTAAAATTCTACCAAGCACTCTTTTCGGCCCAAAATTTACAGAAGGGACAAAACCTGGCCCTGGTGTTTGTGTGATGAATTGAAATCTGTTTATTTAAAGATGAAAACCATAAGAAATCAGACTGAATGGCCAAGAGGACTTCATCTCAGAAAACCACAGAGTAGATAAAGAGACTTAAATGGATACTGAAAGTGAGAGAAGGACTTTCAAGGAGAAAGTGAAAGAGATGAGAAGGCAGATATTCTTCTGGGTAAACCTAGAAGACAGAAAGTGTCCTAAAATACCAGAATGTGTCAAACAGAGTAAGCAGGAAGAGTGGCCAGTGTCTTACGGTTCCTAAACCACGAGAAAGTGACAGGCAGCCCACTAGAGAGTCTGACAACACTCCATACTCCTGGCATCACTATCTACAGCAGCTGGCAGTAGGAGCTCAACAAAACCCATCTTACAAATGCACAGCCTTCCACAACTGAAGTCAAGGTTCCAGACAGAAGAGTTGTCATCCCTTTTCATCCAAAAGTATCTAAGAAATCCTCTGCCAGAATGTCTCATCTTCCTTCCAGTTACTATTCCAGCACACCCAACCTGACACTCTTAACATTTAAAAAAGACATTTTCTACCTTGCTGAAGATCTATCCAAGTGTCAGATAATGGATTTTCTGGGGGTTTAAATCCTAGGAAACAACATATGAACCACAGTAAAAGGGCATGATAAGGCTGTTATCCCTACCTTCTATTTTCTCCCCCTTGAATTTCTTTCTGGATGATTGATTTTGTAAGCCCAGTAACATTCCTTCGTCTCTTTTTATCCACTGAAGTCTCCCATGGTCCAATGGGGTTTTGCATGCAACTACCCTGAATTTGTATCCAAAATTATGATGGGTTTGTTTTTTCTGTCTCTTAGCTTTCCTCCACAGCAGCTACACACAACCCCAGACCGTACCATCACCAAGTGCTGGTTCTGGCTGCAGGAGTGACAGCCTGTCACCTACCTCCAGCTCAGTGGAAATTTCATGGTTACTTTGACACCTTGAGCACAACACTACTAGAACGGAAACAAAGAATTCCAGCTGTGTTCAATGATTGCATTTTTTCATAGTATTCACTTTGCAGAAGATTGAAAACTGAGAACTGTAAACATTAGAGACATGAAATCATGATCTATCTAGTCACTAACAGATAAGCAATAACCAGCATGTTCTTGGCTCAATGAGCAGGGATTTAGCTGCCAAATCCCCATCAACACTAATTGGATTGTCCTTGACTTCAGAACATACCACTGACACCACAGGAGAAATTTATTTCAACAAATACATATAAGTGGAACACAATTCCCAAAACACCAAGCAGAAGAAAACTGATCTCATCAATACTGATAATGCTATTGTTAGAAATCATTTTTTTCATTATATAAGCAAGGAGCCTGAAAGCCTCATGCTGCTGCAAAGAGGAGCAAAAGGAGAGATGAACCAAAGGAAAACCTCCTACTCAGGAGTATACATTTGCAGGATACAACTTTCACTGACCATTATCAAGGCTGAACTGTGAATCTGCTGTTACACATTTTACAAATGTTTCCACAGTGACTGTGGTTTTCCTTTGTAAGTACCAGTAGTTGGGAAGGTAGTTGGTACTTAAAATTCATGTCAGAGAACTACCACAGCAGTAAAATTCTCTTCCTCACTGTTACAAAACAAGACTATGTTTGGGACATTGGAGAAGTCAAATGTCAGTCTCATTGTCCCTCCACTGAAAAATATGATTGTGGTTATAGAAGGCCAGGGCCTACACAGTATTCAGGCTTGCATAACAAACTGTTTTCCATGAATAGGCTGCAGGAAAAGTGTCTTTTTGTCAGATAATCCACGGAGTTAATCCAGGACGGAACAGGGGAGAGAGAGTTCCTTGACTTCAATTTAGTCACAAAGATAGGAAATGCTACTTCCCTCAACATAATCTGTGTCCTCGTATTTCAGAACAAATGAAGATAGCTCAGAGAACAAAAAAATCAGCCTCCATGAATGTTTTAGTTTAAAATGAAAGGCTGAAAAATAAGTATTTTTATTGTTATTATTACTATAATGGCAAGACTGAGTAAAGAGTCTGAAATCCAAGTTCTTTAGAAATATTCCTTACAGACATTTGAGGGAAAGAAGATTGACATGATCTCCATTGATTTTAAAATTTCTCCTAAACGATAAATCCGCAAAACAAAATCAAAATATTTTTTTTAGTCAACCTAATGTATGAGAAGAAACTGCTTGAATATCTTTCATGAAGACATGCTACCAAAAAATACTGGGGGTCCTCCAAGCAGACTTTCAAGAGAGCTTTATCTCACCTAAAAAAAACAACAGCAAACACCACCACAATCAAAAGCACACAAACAAACAAAACCACAAGCAATGAAAATATTTCTTCCTTATTCTGTTTCAGCACAGTATTGTGGAATCTGTTGTATTCGAAAAGTAAGACACAAAGCTTGGAGGAAGAGAAATTTCATTTACTGGAGTAACTGATTTGTTTACAAGGCTTTTGGGCTGCCATGCCCTACCCAGCCATAGCCAACTACAGTCGCCTCCTAGCAATACACAGTCACACATCTGCATTCTGCTCCAGTTCCAGCACTACACTTGATGCTTCTTTCCACTACAGCTACAAGAATTCTCCCGCCACAATAAGAAGGATTTAGTTTTTGTTGCTTTTTTAATCCCTTTCAGATTTCCCTGGATTGCATTTGAATCAAATTAAGCTGCAGCACAGATAAGAAAGCCACTGAAGCAACAGCTTTAGTCCTTATTATTCTACATTTTCTGTTTTACACAGATTGCATGCCATGGCATCAAGAAATCATCCACTCCTTATACACGCACTAGCTCAGTGGGATGCCCAACAACAAATATACAGCAAATACACCAGAAAATCCTCATGATATTTTATTCTTCACAGGCAAAATCTGCTCACAGGAAAAAAGAATAAATAAAAGAATCAGACAACTCCATTTAGAAATATCTCCCACTCCACCAACAATCGCTTGTTTTGTTTCAAAATCCACTGAGATACCAAGCTATATTACACAATAAAGGCTTCCCTGAAGAGGAGTTGATAAAAATCAGAATAGAAACAACCACAGCAGAGCCTACACATTATACCAGCATTTATCAGTTGTGACAGCAGCCAAATAAAACTGCTATACTGTTGCAAGCCTTATGTCCTACACATTGCAACTGCACACAAAGCAAGAACAAATCATTCCTCTTAGAGCAACCAAACCTCACAGAAAACATCTTGCACCACCTTTAACTTCTGGGTACAAAACAGCATCCTACAGGAAAGCTGCTACAGGTCTATGGGCAAATTCATCAAATCCAGTCTTTGGATCCTCTCTTCTTTATCCTTACCTTTCAGCTGCTGAGCTAAGAAAGACACAGAATGTTCTCTCTTTTACCTTTTCCAAGTATCACTATATGTAAATTCTAGGGATAGATTTATGATTAGGGCTTACACCAGCAAAACCAAACCAAACAAAAAGGCACTTTCTCATGCACTGCTGTGATCTTTGCAAACATGTGTGTTCTTCCTAAATCCCATTCACATTCCATTATTCAGACATATTAAATGAGAAATTTTTGGTGAAGCACATCAAACGCACTTCAAAATCCATGAAAAAATAAAATAGATAAACAGTAAGGCCTCCTGGGATTTCTTCTAGCTGTTAACCCAGAATGCCTACACTTGGTAGCACCTTTGTTCCTTTCAGAGACTACTGTGAGTGCCTTTTGTAGCCAGTTATGTAACAGCTTTATATTGTGCTGATATGCTTGGGGGAAACGTGGTTATCTACCTCAGCCAAGGTTCAGCTGAAGGCAAAATACACCAAGGTTGATTGCTTTACTCTGTGTATCACTGAAATCCTTCATGCTTTCACTGTTAGAACAAAAAAAAAAAAAAAAAAGGGGCTCTAGTAAAGCTGGGGAATTTATAAATCTGGTTTCTCCAAGTCTGTCAAGGACTTCATGTGAGCTTCCAACAGCAGCTACTGCTGCTGCAGTTTGGAGCAGTGGTTCAGGCCAAGTTCTTAAAATACACAACAGCCATTAAATTATGCTCTATCTAAGCTTAGTTTTATTGTGAAAGACACAGTCTGAGCAACTTAAGTGGGAATACAGACCAGTGTACCTGAAACACAGAAAAAGCTGGGAGAATCAGGTCATCCTTAACAACACAAAGGCTTCTCAAATCCTAAGTGCCTGCAATTCTACTGACACTTGTCGACAGCAAAGCTCATTCTCCGCTCAGGCAGAGCCTCTGTGCATCTTGCCAAGCATGAATAAACTGCCTGTTCGGCAAATTATCCAAATGCTCCCATTAGTTTCCTTGGAGCATGTAGGAGACTAAAGCACCTCACTAACATCTTTGTGCCCAAGGCTCTGGGACCATTTAAGCTGATATAAATTCAGGGGGCACTGATCTGTCTTCTGGCATGCTCCTGGCCCTCCCTTATGCCAATACTGGCATTCATCTGACATCCTGGTGAGCCAAGACTGTTTGAAAAATCAGCAGAAAAGTAACCCACGGACAAAATAATACAGCAACACAGGTAAAACCTGCAGCGAGAAAGCTCTTTTGGACTGGTCAGCATCCTAAAGCAAGCTGGGAACCAAAGGAAGATTTAGCACAGTAGGAACAGCAGCACCAGGACTGCTGTAACATCAATTTACACAGGCCTAGACCAGAACAGGAATGGACTTTCCTATGTTTGACTCCCCAGGGACACATTGTCTGGTTTATTCGAGGACAATAAAACTGTTCACTTCCCCTGAAGACTATGCTGGATAAAAACTTCTAGTATCAGTAACAAAGTTGTTCCAAAACAAGAAAAATCTACAAATCTGGTCCTAAACTGCACAAACACCGCATTTTAGACATTTATAGAGAATGTTTTTGAGTAAAGCCAGATAACCTGCCTGGGAAATCAGCACCTTTACCACATTTTCAGGGGTACTGCAGATATTGGCACATGTAAATAAATCCATATAAGCAGTGAGAGCAGAGAAGAGCCAGCAGACACAGTAGGGCTTTCCTGGGACAGCAGTTACTACTATAAACACCCTTCTGCAGAAACCACAAGCATTTATCATCCAAACGCTGCTGACACACAGGTTGGGGAGAAGGGCACAGCATTTTTGTTTGCTTGTTTACACCAAGCTATTCCACAGAGTATGCCTGAGAAAAAAAACAACACTACAAAATGTAAGTACACTCAACATTAAAGTCAAGCACATTACAACGAAGCCAGAAGGTGGCTGCAGATGAAAACAAAAATAGGAAAGAAAAGAAAGGAACATACTTAAAAATGTAAAAGCTTCAAGGGTAGCTCATCTATAATCCTAGAAATGTTTGTCCCTGCTTTTCATATAGAAGGAAGCATAATAAATGCATCAAAAAACTACAGTTTTATAAGAAACATAAAGGTCAGTACTCCATGTATTATGGGACTGCATGTGGGGGTAAAGGAATTTAGAAAACAATGCATGCCTAGTCTTCACCAGAATGTTGTTCCTTCAAGCATTTTTATTATGAAGCATTAAAGCAGCAACAAGTAATTTAAATAATAAAGTCTAAACAGTTACTTTCTGGGCACGACCTTTTCAAATTAAGGTTCTGGAGTTACTTCTGAATCTGCTCAATTTCATCCATGCAAGCAATTCTACCAAACTTCATAAGTCAATTTATGTATGGGAAGTTAAACACATACTTAAATGCTACAGATGAAGACAATTTACAGACATAAAGCTTTCCGATGCACAGTCTGTAATTTCACTTCATGTACTCTGTCAGATTGATCACACCCATGAAGTAAGCAGCATACTTGCTGTATCTTCTTAAAAGCACATCTGGGTTTTTGGTTGCATCTTTGTTTTGATTCGGGTTTTCTCTACTGTGTCAGGGAAACTGTTCCAAACAGGAGAGAGGCAAAAGGGAAGGTCTTTACTTCTAACATAAATTACTCCCCATTTCACATGTCTTAATTTTTACATTAGGACAAACTTATTATCAAATGGAGTGGGAGGGGAAACTAGGATGTAATTAATAGAATAATAATTGCAGAATAGTAAAATCCAAGAGACCCTTAGCAGAACTTTGTAAGACACTGCATCTTTAAGCACACACATATAACGATTTATCTAAAAATGTATTTATTTTTTTTTTTAATCCCAGTCTGAGTTTATTAGCTGTGCTTTTGGAATGAACAGATACAGGTCACACGCAATTGCTACTTCAAAGAATTACTATGAGTAACAAACTAGAGTGTTGTTTGGTTTATGAATAGTCAAATAAATTAGGGAACATTCGACTGTTTAAAATATTGTTTATTAACAACATACATTCAGAGAATCGTTCTGAAATACCCAGCACAAACACATACCAGTTGACCATCACTTCATTTTCCAATCAGTTTAAACACTGATTTGAGATCTCTGCAGCAACAAAGCTGGTATCATAACAGAGAGTTACGTAACATAAACCACTCTCTCTTTGCCCACAAAACGACAGCAGATAACACCACTTCCCTTTCCCCCGAACAGACAGAACGTATCCCGAGGCTTTAGGAAAAGCAGCCATTCCTGTAGAGCCTCCCGGGTGCCGCGGTGCTTCCCCGGGGGATACGCGGCACGTTCAACAGGCGATGGATGAGCAGCGAGACGGGGCAAAGCCCGCTGCTCGCCGAGCCCCCTCGGCAGCCTTTGTTCTCCCGGGAGGCGCGGCTGTCGCGCCCCAGCCGGCGGGACACAGGTGGGGACACGGCGGGACCGGCCCTGCCCGGCGGGTCCGGCTGCGGGGCGGGGGCCGGGCCCGGGCACGGCCGCGGGCCCCGTTTGA
>VZTR01031133.1:1636203-1716661 GCA_013400775.1 Chaetops frenatus
CCCCGTAGACCCCCCCCGCCCCGGAGGCAGGTCCTGCCTGGGCTGCACATCGCGCTGAAAGCAGCCTCCCGCCTTCCTTTCCCCGCGTTTTCTAGCTGGCGGAAGATAGTAGCGCCTTTACTGCAAAAGTCAGATATAAATAGTAACTTGAGCCCTGGATGCATAGAAAAAGTAGCAGCCGTAAACCGGCGGGGCCTCTTCTCGCATTGGCAGCACGCTCTGCTCCGCGCTCCCGCGGACGGCACAGCCGGGGTTGCTGGAGGGCAGCTGGACACCGTCGGGACGACCCCGTCTCCAGCCTGGGGGGTCCCTGCTTTTCCCTTCCCGTGCCCACCGGGTCCCCTCCTCCGGGCCCCCACTGCGCTCTTCTCATTGCCCGCTCTCTCTCTCTTCCTGCAGCAACCGGGAGGATGCTCACATCCGCGTCAAGCGCTACCGCCAGAGCATTAACAGATTCCCAACAAAGGCGTGCCGCTTCGGGACGTGCACGGTGCATCGGCTGGTCGACGAGCTCCACAGGGCGGCCGTCAACGACAGGAACGATGCCGCCCCGGCCAACAAGATCAGCCCCCAGGGCTACGGCCGCCGGCGGCGTTCCCTGCCCGAGCGCCGCAGCTCAGCGCGCTCTCCCCGCTCCGGGCGGCGCCCACGGACGCGCCGGGCGCAGCCCCTCGCCCCCGTCCTCGGAGTCTGAGTGCCGCAGGACCCGGCCAAGGCCGCCTCGACGGATGGACTGAGGCACGGGCTGAGATCCGCCAGGATTCGCGGAGAGTGCCTGCCCGGGCGGGACCCCGGCGCACCCTCCGCGGGGGAGCTGAGAAGGGCAGCGGACGCTGCCCCCCCCGCCCGCCACGGACTCTTTCTTGCCCTCCCCGGGCCAGGCACCGCCGGCTCCCGCAGCCGNATCTGCTCTACCCTCTGCGTTATGTGCACCCGGCAGGGAATCGGACACTCACTTGTCCCTGCGGGGACTGCGATATACTTGAACGTCACAGAGAGGAAAAGTGCAATTGTACGTGGTTTTTGTTAATTATAAGTGCGGTGTGTGTGGATCACGAGATATGCATCGGTATTTAAGATTGTTCTGTGTCATGTCTTTTTTTTTTTTTTTTGAAAAATATATTTTATTTTTATACGGTTTATATAAATATATATATATATATTGCATAAGGGCATTTTAAAACATTGTATCCCCTCTATTTTTCATATCGTGAATGTCAAACGTTAAACTCTTTTTCCATACCTTTTTTTATCTTGCATTCCAGACTGGTGAAAGATATAGAGAATGTATCAGCTGTTCTCCATGGGTAATATGTGAAATAAAATAAACACAATTACATAAAACACTTCAGTTATGTTGTCTTTAGGTGGGGGCAGTGGTCAAGATGAATCATTTCTCACTGTGTTCAGTCCTACTCGTGCTAACCTAGCATGGCAGCCTTGGGACAGACCAAACTCTTCCCCTGCAGACTTTGTTAGCAGCCACCTTATCTCATCCAATGGAGTAAACTCCGAGCCAGCAATGCATCCTAAAATTCCAGGGCAGGTCTGTCGAGAAGGCTCTAAGGCTCTTTTCTGCCCACATGTTCAAGCCAGGGCTGAAACGTGTCACATCTTGGACTGATCGTGCAAGTTTATTTTTTGCCCTAATTAATCAGAGAAACAACCGCACGCTTCAACATTGCACAACAAAGTAACAGATTTATTGAGGCAGCACGTTCCAAAAATGGTCATGGCAGCTTCCAAGGTTATTTATGTTGAAGGATTTCCTGGGCCACAGTTCAGGTTAAAGTTAAATGGTGACCGGTTCAGTGCAGGGAGAACATTTTGGATAAAAGCTTAGCATGAGGGATTTTGTTGTTTTGTTCTTTTTTGTTGTTTTGCTCTTTTTTGTTGTTTTGTTTTGTTCTCTCTTTTTTTTTTCTTTTTTTTTTAACAAATTCCAAGCACAGATCAGAAAACAAATGTGAAACTGAACCTTATTAATGCATCACCAGCACCATCTATTGGTGTCTACTCCTTGCACTCCAAGAAAACAAACCTAAAACCTAAACAAATGTATTTGAATAACTTCTTGGGCGAAACATAGCACTTCCCCTATTTTATCGTATCTCTGAACACAGCTAACATATACAGGAGAGGACTGGGAAAAGCAGAACTCAATGCCTCTGGAATAAATGAAGTGGGGATTATTTCTTTTTTAATTTGGGGTTTTTTTACCTAATACTAAATTCTTCAAGAACATATATTTACAAGAAAAATTGAAAAGAACTGGCAATGACACCTTTCCAGGAAACTGCTGCAAAAAACTTGGGTAGGGATCCAGTGATGAGCCACTTGGCATGTATTCATGATTTTTCTCTCCAAACTTTGAAGTTCTGCTGAGAATTGCCTATTTTTAGTTACTTTCTAAGCACTTTCAACTAAGATTTTTGAAATCCTGAGAGGTGAGTTTTCCACTTGAAACATTATTTTTTAAAAAAGAAAATCAAGTATAATGACAATTTGTCAGTTTTAATTACCTGCTTGTTAACAGCTGGAAGAGAATTTACCTGTCTCCTGCTGATGGCCTTTCTGATCCAGATCTTGTAAGATGAAAGATGACATAAATGCATGGTCTTCAGCACAGAGTATAGCTGCCAGCTGAGAAACAAGCAAATGGCTATTCTCAGACCATGGAAAACCTGGAAATTAGAATTGTTGCTGTTACAAATTTTGTGGTGCTTGCAGTGAGAAATTACAACGTGTAGGTGACAGCGTGATCCTACTTAATGTAGACAGCACAAGCAAAAGAATGTCAAAAGAATCATCCAATTTAATAGCTACAACGTTTTCCTTGTAAGTTTCACAGTTAATATTTTTGCCATCTAAATTTGGGACAGAAGGCTGGATTGGGCTACAGTGTGGTAAAGCATGCCAGCTAGTTACTTTTGTTTGTATTGATCTTTTTTCTTCATTTCCTGCCAAAACCCCACAGGGAGTACCTTTTCTTCCCTCCTTTCCTCTTCACTGGTGGAAAACATTTCACTCAAGGCTGAAAGACCCTGCCCTGAACCAGACAGGGCTCAAACCAGCCAGCTGGTGCAGGATGGCACAATTCTGACCTGACTGGAGTTTAGGAAGTGCAGCTTATGTTAGGAAGGACCAAGAGCACCACCTGCTGCGCCTCTAAGGGGAAGCAAAACCCTCTGCAATAAATAGCAACCAAAGAAAAGAAAGATGGGGGGTTTTTTTAGTTCCCTCCATGCCCCCCAGTCTTTGAAATCATATGTTTTAAAGTACAAACACTGCTGAAGTAGACATGCCAGAAAGTAGCGAGTAGCCCGAAGATGGCACACTCTTTGAGTGTAAAGAGCAGACAAGGAAACCCTGGAAACACAGTGTCAGTGGATTTTGGCTAACCTGGGCTAGATAAGCTGGAGGAGAATGACACAGCAGGAGAATGGCAAGCAGGGACTCTTTCCCATTGCACAGTTAACACCATGCCCCAGCCTCAGTTCCAGGTTTCAGGGAATGGGTTTATAAGGGGTAGAATGTATTAAGACAGCATCCTTCCTTCTCATCCATTTCTGCACCTGTCCAGGGTGAAAGCTCTTCCTCCTGCCCAAACGGGATGATACTGAAAAACCCTGGCTAAGCATCTCTTCACTTCAGCCTATAAAGCAAAATGTTGGGCATGAATACTTAAACGGTGGCTGAAATCTCTGAGAAGTGTAAGGATTTGGGGTTTCAGGGAGAACAGGACTGTGAAACAGCCCATGAAAGTGAGCATCCTCCTGTAATAGTAGAAGTTCAAGAAGAACTCTGTACCTAGGTCAAAGCCAGCTTATGCTGTAATGTGGCAGATGAGAAGTGGAAGATGTCATCAAATGCCTCCAAAATCAGGAGTATTTGTTTACACACCACCTTAGTTAAAATATTCATTTCTAAGAACAGTGTGGTGTCCCACAGGACAGTATTTCAAAGGCTGCTAAAAACATGACTCGAAGTTCAAACACGATTCTAAATTAAAATGAAGTTTTGCAATGGTAAATATGTATTGCAGCAGGAATTCATCCTTGTCCACCAGTCTGTTCAAGAATGGATGCCAAAGGAGTGGTCACCATTCTCAGCACAGCCTCCACAGTGCAGTGTCAGAAAAGTTAATGGAATATTCTTTATGAGTGATTATTGTGTTTTGTACCTACCTTATGGCAGACAAAAAAATCCTTCACTATAGAAAAGTTTTCATTACCAAAATGGATTCCAAAGGCTATTTTTACTTCAGAAAGATTTTTGGGCTTCCTTATTAGTTCTATATGCAATGATGGCATGGTGCCTAAAATGCTGATATAGAAGGACTTCCCCATGAAGCCCTCATGCAGGTCCCCGAACCTGGAAGAGGAAAACACTTACTTATTTTTCTTTCTCCAGATGGTACCACAAAATTTTCTTTAAGCAGCCATGTCATGTGAACACCTGCAAAAAGTGGTTTTTCTCCAGTTACATCATAAAGTGGTCAGAGTTCTTCTACTGTTACCTAGGAACAACTTCTACTGCATCCAAAAAGTAGAGGCATTGGTGTACTTTCAGATGATTATCAAAATCTGCAAAGCATCTCGGTCCGTGCTAAGAAGAACTGCAGTCAGGTGCCAGATATAAACTCTTTCTGCAAGCACAATGACAGAGAGGGGAATACTAATGAATACTTTGGCACATATGAAGCCTTTTCTGGCTCATTGAGTACCCAAAGGACAGCAAGTCATAATTAAAGCCAATAATGGCAACTCCAGACAGCCATCCAAATAGTTTCCTTGTGCCGTCAATTCACCGTTTCCTATTATCTCACATCATACTTAAGTAGTGGAGAGCACACAGGCATCAGGAGAAAGAATTCCAGCATGACTGAATACAACCAATAAGTAAATCCAATTATGCCTAACTAAAATTTGTTTATTGTGTTCACAAGGGTTTGATTTTATTGTCCAAATATTTTTTAAGGTTCAGGGCTTTTTTCACCAAATAATTTGTGTCAGCTTTGAAATTGTTTTAATTTTTAAATACTTAATTCTTTGGAGCAAGGCCATGTATCCTTCATGAGAAGAAGGAGCATAATTTCTTCATGAGGTAAAGAACTTTGCTATGTAAAAGCCTTTTTACTACAAGCTATGTACACTAGTCAAAATGCTTGATAATGTCTCCAAATGAAAAACAAATGGTCCCATTAAGACTAGAACCAATGTTAATGATTTGATAAGACTGGAGTGTTTTGCATGCAACATTCCCAGCAAACACAAAAGCAATGAGGAGGCCAAATGAATTTTTTTCACTTTTTTTGATTCTGTGATAACTTTTATAAAACATTTAACTAGACCTCCTTGAGTCTTTCATCCACTTACAAAATCCTGGGGTTTTCCAAAGTCAAGAAAGATCTATTCTACCCACTGAAGGCACATATTTTGTAATAAATTCTGACTCTCAGGACAGGTTTGCAAAGTAAGTATTCTTCAAATACTTTCTGTAAGTTGTCACTTGTTTGCAAATTACATGCAACTTTTCCATTAGTTATAAAAAGGTTTATATTTTCTTCATACTTTTATAACATAGTGTAAAAACAAACAAATGTCTGGGTCTTAATCTCTGATGTCCAGTAGTATGGGCAGAAAGGGGAGAACAAACAAACCGGATCTTATCTGTTAGTTCAGGAGCAGACTAAGCAGTTCATCAAACAAACACACTTATTGTCCTTTTAAGAGGTGGTTACTGTGACAGGAGTTCCATGAAGCTGAATCACTCCAAGACTGAAAGGCACTGTGTAATTCATCCCACCAGCACAGAAGGGTGTGGGGGCTCCTCATTTCCCCTGACACGACCCAGCTCTGGTGTCTCTCTGCTGGAAAGCACCAAACTCCCAGAGGCCACCACACTTCCCTGCCTGCCCACGAGGGCTCAGGAGCAGATCTGAGCTGCACACTGGAAGAGGACAGCTGCACCTTGTAAAATACGTCTGTTCTCTTTAGAGACAAGGAAAAAGTGAGGGATTTTAACATTTACTTTTTCTAAGTAATTTTTTTCCTGAGGCTGTGCAGCCCTGCATCTCGTTCTGCATAAGGAACACATTCATAGTCTGGCCCTTTATTGATAAACAACATGAAAAATATGCAACTGGCATATATCATTAGTCTCCTACTGCCTACAGACATCAGACATGCTGGTGTGATGAACTGGTGAGACAGATAGGAATCTTAGCACCAAATCCCAGGCCTGAGACTGATCCCATCTAATTGAAACAAAACTTCTACTGACTTCAGCAGGAAGAAAATCTAAGCCCCAGCTTTCTTTCAAAAACATGACTATTTTTATACCAAGAGACTGTATTGAAAATTTTGCTTTATACTTCATTTATTCACAGTTTCCGGTTTTGAACACTGAAAAAACTACTAAAAGATACAAGTAAGAAATGGGATCCCTGTCAAAAAAAGGGAATACAAATCCATACTCTCCATTCACTCCGAAATGAGTTCAGCATTGTATGCTCATTGCTGCTGCTCTAAGTGGATGTGGTGCTGCTGCCAGTGACATCTTCAGCAAACATACACGTGTCAACTGTGTCACTAAATGTGTTCATGAGCAGGGACAGAATCCCAGAAACTTCCAGTCTTCTTGTCCAAAACCCAGACTTCATTTTTTTATTTAATGCAGTAGGACTGTGGAATATTTTAAACATTAAGACTATATAGTAGCATTTCCTTCCTCCCCTCTTTCTTCTCTATGTTAAAAAAAAAAAAATCTTGCTACCTATTTTGAAGTGTTGGAAAAAGATATATCTGGACAGCTCAAATGAGAGAGGGATTCTATAGCTCACAGCAAAGACTGGCAGTCAATCAAAGTGCACACACCAGCACTTGGTTATAATATTTGCATAAGGCCATCAGTATCTGTTTAATGAAGGATATAAAGAGATTTGCACAAAGAAGTGAATCCTACAGAGATGAAGATGATTTACCAAGGAATAATTCACATCCTCTCACCCCAACCTGATTTAATTAACTCCTGGTAATGGGGGAAAAACAACCCCTTACATTACAAGTGCATGAGGGCCAATAAACCTGATTTATTGTCTTAACCACACTGCAAGACAGACAGAAACAAATGATACGTTTTTTCCATGGAATGTTGTTAGAGTGTGTGCACGAAGATATTTTCCTTCTCCTGGCGCATCTGTACAACTTTGCTGCCATCTGCTGCCTCCTGAAGACAAACAAATCACTCTCTAAAATGAGAGCTGGATGCCAGTGGCACGGAGCTGCTGCCAGTGGGGAGGGAAGCTTGGCTTTAAAAGTGTTTTATAGCTGCCCTGGGCTGGTTACTCAATATGCTGAGTAAGGCAGAGATTCAGATTTTTCATTCCTCCCGAGCTTTACTCAGAAAAAGCAGGAACAGCACAATACCTTTACATATTCCAAGGAGATGGAAAAGGAACTATCCTGATACCACTTTTGCCATTCTGGGCTACCAAGAGAACAGCAGCAGCATTTTTTGAGAAAACAATGTTTTCAAAGTGTGACATGAAGAGATAAAAGGAGAACATGGGCTCCTGTGCTGCAGGAAGGCCCTATTTATTGAAGAGTGAAGAAGGCTGAAGTTAGGAAAGACCAGTATTATCTTTTCAGGAGAACTCATGATTGGAGAGATGTGCACATGCTCTTCATTTCTACACACAGAGCTCTTTCAAAGGCAGGAATCAGGACAGTGTGCTGAGTCAGACTGACCCATTTCTCTCTACCTCAGGCATAAACAACACCATCTTAGTAGTAGTCAGGTGTGAGCTGTCAGCTTCCACAATCAAAGAACTGAAGTTGGATATCTAGCTGTTACAAACAGAAGAGATTACTTTCAGAAAAAAACCATTATGCTGGATTTAAATCGCTGCTGTATTTACTCTATATAATTATGTAACTTATACACACTTAATATAATACAAATAGTCTTACTTTAATAAATGATATATTGCAAAATGTTTCCATTATAACATAGAATCCAAAAACACTTACACAAGAAGGAAATATCATATCTGGTATGAAAAGCTGCTTCAAATTCTACCTGAGGAAGCTAGAGACAGTAGAAACGGCTTTTAAAAGATTGTAAAGATCTCTTGGCTGGTATAAGGGATTTTAAAATTTTATTTTTAATCCTGCAGAGTAACTCAATCAGGCATTGAAAAATGAACCTTCCATCAATATATTTCTTTTCATCTCCATGACTGTAGAGTTTCTTCAAAAATTATATTCTGGATGATACTGACATACAAGATTCAACCTTTTATTCATAATGGGTTTAAAATAGGTAGCTGAAATTGTTTGGAATCAGTGCTGGTTACATTTGCTCTCTCCTGGATACACAGTGATTCACTAGTTGGGGCACACCATGGACCTTCAGCCAGGACATTACTTCATAGACCTCATACAGATCATGGAAGCACAGAAACACAGACAGGTAAACACACCTGCCCAGGCTTGAGAAACAGGCCTGCTGTCACCGACAGGGCATGGCACCAGTAATAACCATGCAACCCAGACATTTGTCAGCCCTCTTCCACCAAAGGCTGGAGATCACTGGAGGAGGCCCCAAGTGAACAAACCCACGGAGAACCTAAAGAGCAGCACTGAGCACCGAGGGCACCATTCCTTCAGTCCTGAAACAATGGCCTGTGCAAAACCCAGTCTAAACAGTTCTTCTACTGCACAAATAGTTGCTAGGGGATGCCAGATCTCAGTCAAATTAATATCTTGATATAGTAGCTTTTTTATATAAGGATGTCTGGAAAGGGTTCCAAAATGCTGTTTCAAATTCTGTTCTAGATCTAGTTCTGTTTTCCAGTTAGGATTCCATTTTGTTTTCTGATTAAAACCACAGCCCTCTGAAGCCACAAGTTGCTAAATTAGACTGGATTTTAACTCTGACAGCTCTCATATATTCAAGATAAATAGGACTGGAGAGAAAAACAATCTGTGATGGAGAATGGGACCGGAGTTGTGTTGTAGGCCACATCAGAAATGCTGAGGGAGAAAAGTAACCTTCCAGCTCAGTGTCCAGTAGCAGCAAGAAGTCAGCATGTTGGACATCATCAGGAAGGGTACTGAGAATCATTAAGGTGGTTGATAAGGTGAATGTGAAGTGTCACTCATCAAATCCTGCAATATTACAACGTGGGGGGGGAAGGAGGCAACCACTGAAACTAGCAGGGGAATGGTATCACAGATAACAGTATCAAAGCAAACACTACAGGCAGTAGGCAGAGGTGTGCTCCTTAATGCAGTGATGCTGGAAGAGTATGAGAACAGACCACAGGAAGTGGCCAGGTTCACCCAATGTCCCTAAACAGTATCTCCTTTCCCTGCAGGAGACTGGCCCAGCACACTGACCCAGACAGGCTGCTGCTCAAACCCAGTCAGGCACTTCTGTGTTATTCTGAATAATAATTCTGTGTTGAGCATCCCCTCCATGCAGGAAAAGCCACTTTGTTGTGCTGTACTGGGAATGTGAATGGTGGCTGTGCTGTAGCAGATGACTTGAAACCTGGCTAATGAGGGTGTATGGGGTTAGAAACACACAATTGCACCATTACAGACACCAAGAGGTTCAACCCATGTGTCCACACACCCTCCTGCAGCGACCTGTAACTCTCAAGGACTGAAAGGTTAGAAGAATGTTACCTATAACAAAAGAGACTCTCAAAATCTCTGGAGGCAAAACAACTTTGAAGAGTTAGTAATTGCTACTACTGTCACAAGTACTTGGGAGGATTATAGAAACAATTGTTTAACTACTTCAAAAGTGCTGCAGAGTGGAATAAAACATATTAATAGGAACTATTCTAGCCATGCTCTGCTTTCTCTTAATTGCTGCTTGTTTATAAATAGTGTTTCAGTGCTTCTTGTCAACCACCGTAGCAAGAGAGAAACAACTTCTTTTGGCTTCAGTTGAGAACAGAAGTCTGTGATGTGCTCCATAGCTTAACTGAAACATTCAATAAAAGAAAAAATGCACAGGTAAGAAGCTGCTTCTCTGCTTTCGTGTGCCTCACATATTTTTGAAGGTAAAAGTTTTTGTTGATTAAGGGTTTTACTTTTCCCCTGCTTCTCACCAGCCTCTCTGCTGATGGAGGATGAATACGGGAAGTGTTGACCTTTCTCTCTATGTTCCAGTGAATAAATACAAATAACACTTTCTTGTATCTGTGCCCAGTTTGGATAAAACACAGTCTAATAGATATTGTATCCCAGATGTTACATCTGATAATTAGGCAGCTTTAAAATGTAACATAGCTGAATGTTATTAAACACACTAAAATAAAATTAAACCTTCATCCCTGTCATCTATATATATTTTTTTTTCTGCAGGAAAACACAGGTTTTGCTTTGAAAAGGTCAGACAAAAGAAGAAGCACAATGATGTAGTGGAAGGTAACTTTCAATTCTATCTTGTCTGTATTAAATACTTCGCAATAAACTGCTCATTAATTGCCTATCATAGGCAAAACAGCCTTGGTGAGCTCTGTTGCTTTTGTGTATTCTAATACACTTCTAGCATGATCCAGAAAATCCAGGCAAGGGGTAATATATGTGATTACATGACTTGTTATCTTAAATGGTTTCATATGTGGTATTTGCTCCAGCTATTTGACATGACTCAAGTTGACCTCATTGTTTGTATGCTTGAAAGGGAACAATTATGCAACTACTAAATGGTATGGAAGACAGCAGTGCCATATGAGACAGGAAAGAAAATAGGAATGCAATGTCTACTAAGCTGTCAAAATGTCTGACACCAACATAATAAGTTTATTTTCTTTGTACAGTCCTATACTACAGAGTAATGAAAAGCTAACATTCATCCTGTAAATCTGGATTAATCATGACAGCTTGTAGCTCTTATTGTCATTTGGAACCTACAAGTTTTGTCGTTCTCTGTATATTTTCAGACAAGTTTTGCATTTGCCAGAATAACAAAAAACAAAATTACTAAAGGAGACAACAGTGGTACTAAAAATAGCATTTTATGACAATGCTGTCAAATGATAACATACATAAAATGATGCACATGTATTTTTAGTTACAAAATCTTTGCATATACTTAATGTGATTTTGGCAACATCTTACAAGGATGTTGAAGCAAGTACATCTTTAGTTTTATCAGTGGTTTACAAAAGCCACTGATTAAATAACATAGCATTAGTTAAAACTGGACAAGATGCAAACACTATAACTTTCTTGCTAGCACTGACCTACTTCTTGCAAAGCCTTTGTATTAACAAGTTAGAAAATGAAGGATGGAGGAGTCCTGGAAAATTCACTGGTATCTATTTAATCTGATTTTCAAGTTCTTTCTTTCAGTTTTCCTGGCAGCTATTTCACTTTTTTGTAAGGGAAAGCATGTAACATCTTATGAAACTGCAAGGCGTCCTCTGAAAACTATTTTGCTTGATTTCAAACCACCTTGAAGCCTTTACAGGGGCTAGAGAACAAGGACATCCTATTGTTCTGCAGCCTCTGACCCCAGTCTCCTCTTAGCCAACATCAGTAGGCAGTGAGTGACTGGCTGGCCAGCACCCAGCTGAACCAGCACAGCTGGCAGTGTGCTGGGGCTCCAAGGTGAGTGCTTCCTGCTGACTCCTTAAGGAACCAGCTTAACCAGCATTGCCAGAGACTGCTGAAGGTACCTCCAGACAGTGTTAAACTACGCCATAACTAAAGAGTTTATTGGGCCTTTGGTACCTATCCCGGTGTCCTGACTGAAGCCCACACCTGAGGAATCGCACACTGTATTTCCCAGTTCTTCCTCCTCTCTCTGTGTTTTCTATTCCCTGTTCTGCAGGTCTCTGGGCATGGTGTGCATGCTCAAGAAAGTGCTCCAGGGAAGAACTGGAGAAAGAAAACTTCAGAAAAAAATAGTAAACATTTTTGGTTTTCACACAGTCTTGGCCATCAATATGTGCTGGTTTGCTACACAGCAAAATAAGCTTTCCTTGTCCTAGTGGTAGAACTGTTGATGCACGTGGAGAAGACAAGAGCCTAGAGAGAACATGTGCTGCTTTGGGGCCGAGGTAATTTTCTGCCCAGTGGCTGGCATGGAGCTGTGTTTTGCATTTGTGCTGAACACAGGGTTGATAACAGACATTTTTGTTGTTGTTGCTGAGTTGGGCTTGCACAGAGCCAAGACCTTTTCTGGTTTTTGTACTGCCACATTGTTGAGGGAGTTGTAGGTGCACAAGAAGTTGGCAGGGGACACAGCCCAGTACAGCTGACCCCAGCTGACCAAAGGATAGTCCATGTGTATGGCATCATGCTCAGTATATAAAGTGGGGGAAAAAGGAAGGGGGTGACATTTGGAGTGAGGGTGTTTGCATCCCCAAGCCACTGTTACCATGAGGGGACCCTGCTCTCCTGGAGATGGCTGAACACCTGCCTGCCCACGGGAAACAGGGAATTCATTCCTTGTTTTGCTTTGCTTGTGTGCACAGCTTTTGCTTTTCCTATTAAATTGTCTTTATTCCAACCCCATGAGTTTTCCAGCCTTTCCCCGTCTGATTCTCTCCCTGATCCCATGGGAGAGTGAGTGAGTGGCTGCCTGGAGCTTGGTGGCTGCTGGGGTGAAACCATGACACTATGACAAAGTGTTCTTTTGGAACAGGGAGGCCACTGCTGCCAGCTCTGAGGGAGGCAGACATTGGTGCCTGAGGATTTATTAAAGTTTTCCCTGGATGATCTTGCCTCCAGATACTGGTTTCTTTCAATAGGTGAGTAGGAAGATCAGTTTTAATTAGCATGACTTTAAAGCTGACCAAAGAGAATACCAATTACTGTCAGTTGACAAGGTGATTACAGCTACCTCAGACACATTGCAACAGAGGAGTGGTTGCTTTATTTATGTGTTAGAAGTGGATGGCAAAGGAAAGCAAACATCCTGATTTAGCTCACAGCCTTGGAATCAAGAGGAGGAGAAAAAATATTTTTACTTACCATGACACATTTAGCGTTTTGTTCTGGATTTCCTGCGACTTCTCTCAAGTATTTAGTGTCACAGAGAAACAAGAGATAAAAGTAAATATATCAGAAACCCTCAGAGCAGAGGGCTTTTGTCTCGTTTGTAGCACTCGTTAGCCCAGGTGTTCCCTCTTAAGTTCACTGCTATGGCATTCCTTGTTGTAGGTTTCAGAATGATTATCCCAAGCAGAATGCCTTGGGAAGGTAATGGTTTCTCTGCATACGTCTAGGTCATTCTGACCTAACCCCTTTCCTGTAACATTGTCAGACAACTGGCTCACTGCCAGAGTGCTTAACAAATTTAACATGCCATTAGAAAGATTATGGTCTGTGTTCAGTACAAATTTTCTGCAACCCAAACTGTTGTGAAAATGCCTGGAATATTTAAATATTGCTTGTCCTAGGCAGAGATAGAGCAGGATTTTTAGTTTTGTTGACTCCTGTCTGAGAAGCTTGTCCAATCTCTCAGTTATTTTTATCCATGTCTAACTTGGAAGAGTTTTGAAACAGCATTTAGCTAAAAAGGGAAGCTGACATAAAAGCGTGTGCCAACTTTCCAATGCTAAATTACAATTACTTTCCTGCTTCACTGCCACCTATGAAGAATGTGGCTACACAGATAACCTAGGGATTGAGATATAAATCTTCAATGCAGCTGCACTTGATGAAATGTTTCAGAAACTACAGAACCAGGAAGATGAGCTGTTATGGTGGCCCAGTCTGTGAGCTTGTGGGGACATCTCTGTCCCCAAATTGTTAAGTTACTTCTTTTAGCAAAACCTTACTCTTACTGGGCTTGGTGACATTGTTTCTTGTACTCATGTGTACACTTCACAGAACAACAATACAGGTTCCCTGTTCAATAAAAGTTGTCTAGAAAAATAAATGCAAGTAATAGCACACACTATGGACAACAGTGCCTAATCTAGAAAGTCTAAGTCGTTGGGAAATGACGTATCTGACTAAGGACACCTTCTATTGATAACAAGAATTAAATAAATGTATCTAAGAAGAGATAAAATAGATAGAATCCCAGAATACCACAATATTTTTTATCAAACATATTTAGGTGTGGACTTCTCTGTAAGTGTGGAATGTTCAGCTAGAGGCATAAAAGTCCATCTTCATTTGTTTGCTATCTAAGAATAGTATCTGTGCCCCTAAATGGATTTCCAAAGTACATAGTTGCTCTGCACTGACCTTTGAAAACTCCAAATGAAATCTGCATGTGTATGGCAGCATCAAGATGTTACTGTTTTACTTTGGAAAAAGCTGGTTGGAAATTTAAGAAAATGGGAAATGCATCAAATTTGAATCTATTATGTAAAGTTTTCAGGACTATCTGTTTTTATTATTTTGGTTAGTTCCCTTCTATGTACAATTCTTTAAAAAGTTGTATATATGCATGGTTAAATAGGTTAGGTAGTGCATGCAGACATGCCCTTGCTTGGGCTGAAGACTTTAAAATTCAAAATGCTTTGAAACACAAAGTGGTAAGAGAGTTCATAAAGACTGTTTTATATTATAATAGAGAGTATTATTTTAAAAAGTTATAGGCTTGTGGTTTATGTTGCTGAACTCAACATGAATAATGAAATCAAGCTCAGTTTATCTCCCTCAGTCTCCAGTTTTTCTCCAGAAAAGTGCCTTCTTCAGCCCCACATTTCTCTTTGTCTCTATCATATGCCACTGGATGGATCTCTTGCCTGTCTCTTTGGTTACTTAAAGGCACTGTAAAGAATACAGAAAATAAAGAGAAAGACTTCCTGGTCTCACAGCAATATCAAGGCACACTCTAGCCTGGATCAGCTGTGTCAAGAAAGATGCAAATGCTTTACTCTGAGATCTGTAATCTCTGCTCCCTTGTCACTGACCACTGGAAAAAGCCATGGCTGGTGCTCCTTCAGGCAGCATCACATTTTGTCTCATTGCAGTTTGCCAGGATGGACATTTTTACTGAAGCAGTAAAGAGAAATGTCTATTGCCTGCAAGCACCTTTCAGTGACATGTTTTCAAACACTTTAGGCAAAAAAGCGTCAGGGAAGATGTGGGTTTTCAGGGGCTGCCAGGCAGGACAAACCACATGCTTCCTGTGGCTCTGGTGACATGCTTATGTTCTGCTTCTGAAAGCTCTGCAGGAAACCAGGAGACAGAAACCAGTTTCTCCTGGCAGAGAGCAGTTAACATTTGGAATTCTGACTTGTACAGTATAGCAGAGGCTTTGGCTAATATGGCACTTTGAGGGAATCTCTGTCTGTGAACACAGACACAGTGCAGTTGGTTACCTGTCTTTAACACCAACACTAACAGACTCTTCTTGGCCTTGTCCTGGATGTCCCCTCGGGGCTCCTGAAGCAGGAGCTGAGCTCTCTCTGACCTTTCTCTAGGACAGAGTTCCAGATATGTAGCTTTCCCCGTGTTGGTGTTTCTGGCAAGGAAATCGTTACTCTTGCAAGAGTGGAAATGAGAAAACCTGCATTTCTCCAAAATCTGTATACCCAGGAGTCAGGAGGATTCTTCTAACAGACTGCCAGCTGGACCAAGAATAATGAAGTTCCAGGGTTTAAACAGTGGTCCACTCTGGCTATTCTTGATGTAAAAAGATACTTTTACTCTCCTCCCCTCCAGTTCAGTCCTCCCACTCTTTAATTTTTTGGTTCCCTTTCTTGGACTTCTGCAGATTAAAATCAGAAAACAAACAGCATCCCTTTCCCTGCTTCAGAAGAACACTTTTTCCTGCTTTTCTTGGCTGATTGCTCCTTTCATAGTCTGTGGGTATCCTTGGGATTTCTCCCAAAGTAGGCTCTGCAGAATGGCCCAGCACCAAGCAGTGTGGCTGTCTAGTGCCCACCAACACTGACATGACCTCGAATGGCTTAATTTTATAATTGCTGTCTCTTAGATAGTATGGGAATTCAAACCAATCTCCAGGTCTCATAACCCCATCACAACCTCCTGAAAGGAGCAGACACTTTCACTGGCCTCAGTCTCCTTTCTGAAAGTTCCAATGTACAGAGCCCATGTTCTTTTTTTTCTGTTCATGCAATTACAGGAAATCCCAGAGACCAGAACAAGAGGTTTCATTGTTTTACAAAACTGGTAACACCTTGATAGCTGATTTGGTTTAGGGCAAAAATAACTAAAAAATCCCCAAAGAAACACTCCCTTCACCCATTTCTCCACTGTGCTAGAGATCTGTGACTCGTATTCTCAAATTCTTTCTAGGAGCCTCAAATCAGAGACCACTTGCCACAAACATCATCTTAGTAACATCAAGGAGGGGCCACAGTGTTCTAAGATAGTTGATCTCCTTCTGTAACTGATTAGATTCACTGTTAGTTAATTTATGGATTATACCAGAGATGTAGAGACCTTAGCACTATTTCAAACCCTGGCAACAAGATGCTTGAAATCATGTCAGTATTAGAGGAGCATGTTCTGGTAGCTCCTCCAACTTTTGACCAACAACTGAATAGTTTGACATATGTCATTCAGTGTTTAAATACAGAGGACAAACACAGAATTTGGAAAGAATGCACTTCCATTTCTTATCACAATCTTTACAGGTATAAAAATGCATCCAACCAAAATAAAATTCATCACAACATTTCCACAAAAATCTATCAGATAGTGCAGGAGTTTGATCTTGTCTGGCAGCCAGATGCCCACCAAGTTGCTCTATTGCTCCTCTCCTCATCAGGACAGAGGAGGAGAAAATAAGACAGGACAGAAATTGTGGATCAAGGTAAAGGCAACTTAATAAAAGCAAAACCAAAGGCTGTATGCAAAGGAAAACCAAAAGATCTATTCTCTACTTCCCAATAGCATACCTCCCTGTGACAGATGATGACAGTCATTCTTAGCCTATTTGCAACACTCATTGGTATTTAAAAAGCAGTGGAAAATGAACTTATGCTGTTCAATTGCTAATTCATTACCATTGGAAAATGGAAATACATTACCAGATAATTCTAATTTAAAATGTAAGAGACATACAACTGGACTATTAAAATTCAGCTTGCATCAGAAGGGCCATGATAGTAGATCTTAAAGGACAGCTAATTAATTGACAAACCATCAAGACATCAAAGAAATGTTGGTTCTTAACAGCTTTTTCAGGATTAATAGTCAGGTTGTAAATTAGAACCCACATCTCCCACTGCCCATCCTCAAGTCCTAAGCAGAAGGGTTATCTTACTGTTCATTTACATAAGAAAGGAAGTTCTGGATCAAATTTTAATCCAAATTTAGAATCGCACAGCTTATTTAGAAATATGAAGAAAAGTTGGGGTCTGATTGATGCCACATGTCTATTGGGAAGAACCTAACATATTGCAAAGTTAGCCAATTTTGACTAATTTAAATTTTAAATTTTGATTTAAACTGCAAAGTTCACAGAATATTGAGACCAGGGTAAAGGAATATTGTAAGGAAGGCCTTCCCTTTCTCAGGGAGGATTGAGTTAGAGTACATCTAGGCAAACTTGTCATCCTCAAATCCATGGGCCCTGATGGGATGCATCCACAAGTGCTGAGCGCTGGCAGACCTCATAGCAAGGCTGCCCATGATCATCATGGAAAGGTGCCAGTGATCAGGAGAGGTGTCTGAGGACTGGAAGAAATGTCACCCCAGTCTTGAAAAAGGGCAAGAAGGAGGATCCAGGGAACCACCAGCCAGTCATCCTCACCTCAATCCCCGGAGAGAAGACAGAACAGCTCATTCTGGAGGACATCTCTGTCCATAGGGAAGACAAGAAGGTGGAATCAGGTGAATTCACTACGGGTAAATCAGGCTTGACCAACCTGATTGCCTTCTATGATGCAATAACTGCTTGGAGGGATGAGGGGAGAGCACGGGATTTTGTCTACCTTGACTTCAGCAAGGCTTTTAACACTGTCTCTCACAACATCCTCATAGACAAACTCAGGAAGTGGGGACTGGATGAGTGGACAGTGAGGTGGCTTGAGAATTGGTGTGTTATCCACAACCTATGGAAGAATAGTTTTAAAGTATTTCACTAAATAAATTATTTACCAGTAAAGAAACTGGGACAATTCTAAATGCTTTCATAAGCTAAACAGCTAAAATATTTTATCATATTTTATCACATAAATTACATCTAATATTCAGAAATACATCATTATTTCCTCAGTAAAACATGTCTTTCCTAATAATTCTGTACTAATTAAATGTATTATTAATTTTATAAAAATAAAGTACATACTTGGAAGTAAATTGTAATTACATTGTGTTCTTCAGCATTTTGTTGAAGGTGGACTATTTTACAAGCTTTCATTTTTCCTAGTTTATTTTAACTCATTTTTCCTGACAACTGAGGCACACCTATAAATTACTGTCACTGTTTGTAGCAGCAGATAAGCACCAGTAAACCCAATTTAGAGGCTAACTACAGCATCTAGATTTTATTTTTTTTTTTGTCCACCCACATCTCTGAATTCCTGTCAGCATCAACTTAGGAATGCCTCTCTCCAAGTGATGTTACATTCTGGGTGATCTTTGCTGCTCTCTTGGGAGACCTGTCATCCCCTGCCACTCATTCCCTTTCCCTCTGTTCCAGAATCACTATCCAGGTCAGCCCTTTTCTTGCTGAATGGAGCTTGCAAGCTCCCTGCATCACACTGTGACGACTAAATCCACTTAGGATTTAGTCATGAGCCAGATACATCCCACAGCATGCAGCTCCATTATTGCTTCACACATCAGACATGTCCCTCTTGAACTGCAAGAGCAGGAGGCTGAATTGAATCAATTTTAACTCTGAACTTTCTCTCTAATCTAATTTCAAAAGGTTGTATTAAAAACAAGATATGACTGGTGCTATGTAATGCTCCAAGTTTGTTTCCCTTCTGTAAATAGCCTTTTAATTTCATTGGAATTAATTGCATAAAGCAAACTGGATTTAGCTCATGTTCCTCATGTCCTTTCTGTGGATTTTTAGCCTTAGATTAGATATCTTGTGATTTTTTTTCCAGTGAGTATGAATATGAAAGATGAAAGTATGTGTTATTGAAGATACTTCAGGTAAGTGATGAGTGAACAAGAAGAACTTATTGTGAGGTGGTGGGCTGAGGAATTGCTTCCCAGAGGATGGAGCAGAGCTCTGCTCCTGGAATTTCTAAAAGTAATTTCAGTGCAGGAGCATGACACTGACTGGGTCTCAGTAGTTAGGAGAACACATTACATACTTTCTGGACCAAAGTTCTAACATATTCTATCCTTTATATCAAATGCTATTTGCTGCCTTAGTGTCATACTAATTAATTTTATTTAATGGCAAATAAAATTATCCACGTTTTGTTTGTTTTGCCATAGTTCTGAATTGATCTGTTTGCTAAAATGGTGGTGTGTTCAGGTATCAGTGTGATGTGAACTCACCCTCTCATGATGTGATTTGTGTTACAAAGAAAATTAACGTGGGGGGAATAAGATGACCCTGCCTATTCTATTTCTACAGGCTTACTCTATTTTTATTTTTTGTTACATGTGGGGGTTTTTGTTGGTGGTGGTGGTGTTTTGTTTTTTTTTTTTGTTTTGGTGTTTTTTCGTAATGTGTTCTCTTCTACAAATAGACACTTAACTGGATTTGGATCTATATTCAGCATTCATGGACCTAATTCCATTTATATTTTCTGTTGAGATCAATATTCTGAGTGACTTGTGGAGCTACAGGGGTATGAAGGCAGTTTGAGAGAGGTGTCTCACAGGAACTGAAGGAAGGAAAAACCCCAAATCTCATCAAAACCCTATGAGAGCTAAGCCTCAGCCTTTGGTCCTGCTGTTCTTTATTTTTTATGTTTTATTCCTTCCCAGAGGAATTTGTGGCCCCTTGGCGAATGGGAAGCAGATGGATGCAGAGATGACCTTTGCCTCAGAACGTGATGATTACTGGAATTCGGGAAGATATGCAGAGAAAGGGTGACTCAACACCTGCCTTGTCCTTGTGCACTTTATGTAAGCACCCATTAGTTTTGTTTTAGTCACTGTGACTTTATAATAATGTTGTTCAATGCTTATGAGATCTGCTCAGCAGTTTTTATGCTAAAACAATTTGATATGAATCTAAACCCAGAGTATAAATCCATAAACAAATAAAAATTCACAATCACTTTCATTTGCAGAAATATTCACTGGAGAACAGAAGGCAATGTGAAACCCTTAGGCAGCACCTTCCCAGAGAGATTTTGCAGGACAAAGGCAGAAAAAAACCCAAACCCAAGCATACAGAACAGTTAAAACCTTGCAAATACGACACATGGATCCACATAGACCTTGGGAACAAGTTTTTGTGCAGAATCCCTGTACCTGTACACAGCACAGGGCCCTATGACCTGATTTTTGGAAACCTGTGTCTGAGGCATGTGATTTGCTCAGCAAATAATAATTAAACTGCTATTTTTAAGCAAGATTTTCCCTATCCTAAGGATGCCTCAGGAGAATCTCAGCACTGGGCTCATCAGCATTTTTGCAGGGCTGGTGGAGGCTGCACTGCTCTCCTGCAGCACTGGGGTGATTAGTGGAAGGAATCACTGCTTCTGCGGGGCAAAAGAGACCAGATATCCAAGTCCTGTGTTTTACCCCCTCTGAGATCATCTTCTTCCTTCACCATTCCTTCCAAATCATTATTTTTCTCTTCAAGGACTGAATCATGGCGCCCTGCCTGTGTCCTTGTTAAGATCTCTGCTAGAAAAATGCTTTTGCTTAAGAAAATAACATCATGGGAAAGGCCATGGCAACACAAACACTTGTTTTGCCAGAACACATTTATACTGGATGGGTGGATAGTTCAGATGGCCATGAACACTTAATAAAGATCATTTTTCTAGTAATTCCCCAAGGCACTTCCTTCAAAAAAACTATTATAGAAAGACAGGCATTTCAGTGGAAACCGCCAGACTTAAAACAAATATGATTATCTTTTTTCATAATTTTTCCTGTCACCTTAGCAATCTAGGGAGGGCAATTTCTAGTCTAAATAAATTGGATTGTATTATGCCTTTTCAAACCTTCAGTCTTTTTTAAGTTTTATTTTTGCATCCAAAATCCTAATAACAGCCTGAAACACATTTACATTCCTGCATTCTTGCATTCTTGCCTCTATTTTGTTGGGTACACAGTATTCCTTTTTTTTTTTTTTTTCCCCTTCTCTCTCTCCCTTTGGTAATATGACCATTCTGCATTTTTTCGGATTTGGAAAAACAGGAATGTTTTCAGCCTTCAAGTTAGTGTTTAAAGAACAAGAAGAAAAAAGGCACCTCTGGCTTTCAGGCATGAATTTAGAATATTAAACTACATGCAGAAAGAAGAAATATGAAATCTAGGATGAGGAAGTCAAAACTGTCTAAGAAATTTTACAGATTGAGAGAATTTAAGGGCAGGATGAAACATCAGCTCTCTGAGTTTGACTCCTGTTTGTGAAGGTGATTACATTTTACCAATCTATTACTATGCTGAGATCCACAGCTCTGTTCAGCTGAAGCATTGCTTCCAGAAAAATACACTGCTTTGAAGTGAAAACATCAAGAGATGGAAAATCAGCACCTTGCTTGACATCCATTAATCACACACACTGTTAAATAGCACACAAGCTTCTCATTTGAATTTGCTGCTTTCCCCCTACTGCCCTTGGGTCTCATTTTTCCCTTCTTCCACAATATCAGAGTCCTTATGTTGTGATAACTTCACACAAAGGAATTATTTGGGGAGCCATCTACTCACCCTTGGTGCAGAGATCTGTTCAAACTGCACCAAGGTGTGCCCCCCAAACTGCTGTGCTGGATTTCATGTCACTTGTGACACTTTGCTGCTCTTCATTTGGATAACCCAAGAAACACAGTGTGTATTTTCCTGACACATCCTAAGTCACTTGTTACAAGTAGATACCATATTGTCTGGAGTTATCTAGAACCCTGCTCTGAAAGCTGCAGGCAGAGTCTCTCCTGTCCAGTCCACTTCCTCAGGTCTCACTTCCTGCAGCTCATTCAGACTTCCCGTCTCATGGTTCCAGGTTTTTGAACATTTGGAATAAAATGTTCATCTAACTTCTTTGTCTAAATGCTTGGTCAAACTAAGATTTAAAACAAAGGATGCCCTTTCATGCTTAATCTCAGATAGAAAGGCTTTCCTGGCAGATGTGGATACACATTCATGCACAGGTATTAAAATCACACCTGAACACTAAAAACAGGGCAAAAAGATTTCCATTACATAGCTAACATTCCCTCAAATATTACAACTACGATTATATTTTTTTGATCAAGGTAACCTTTTACCAGCTCCTGAATAATGAAAATAAAAGAAGCAACACTTCTTTAGCTCCTGATCTTACAAGGATTGAAAAACTCTGACTGTGAGTGGTGTGGGAATCTGACAGACTGAGGCTTACCAGCTCATTCCTCTTTCTTCTCATGCTTAATTTTAATTGCCTCCAATTAAAGTTCTGCTAAGCATTCCCAGTTATGTCATTGGATTTTAGAGTTAACTGTTCAAAGACAACTAATATCATTCAGAATGTTATTTCAAGTTGCCTATTTGTAGAGTCCTGAAGAAAATGCTGCAAAAGTGTACAATGAGTTCATGTTTAGAATATTCTCTCCAGGGAAGGTTATGGGTGTAACCACTGTAGCATAAGCTATTCCCCAATAGTTGCTATTAAATAACTAGCTGCAGCTTTTAGAAAAGCTCAGAAATGTTTATGCCACAAGAGCTGTATCAGTAGATTTCCTTGTGTAGACAGCAGCTTTGTAAACAGGGCAGCTTGGCACAGGACCTGCTTTAATGTAAACTTGAAGTCTGGAGAAGCCTGGATATATCATGGGTTTGTGCACTTCACCAGCTGGGGAAAATGGAAACAACTCCACTGACTCAGAGAGGTCTTTTCTGGTCTCTCTTCTGTGAACCACATTGTTGGCTCTCCTCTGCCCCTAACTGTGATATTATGAACTTTCTGGCCTCTGGCTCTTTTTTCTAATGATTAAACAAGACTAACATTTTTTTGAGGTCATAGTGATAATATGATAGTCCCTTTGAAGGGACTCAGTAAATACAATACAGCAGTAGTGCACTGTGGTATTATCAGGACCTTAATTTTGACTTTTGTCAATACTATCACTAAAGAAACCCTGTTTTTAAAATCTTAAAATGTATGGTGGGCAGAAGAACCACCAATAATAACCAAAACAGGTTTATAAAGCATGAGACTCAGTTTCCTTTCCTGACCGCACTGGGCAGCTACTAAAAGGAATCCATCAGTAAAGCGATTTTTAGAATCATGCCCCTCCTGCCTAAGATAGCCATCCAGAAGTAGCTTCCAAAAGAACCACAAGAACTGACTCACTCTGAGATTCCTGGTAAGCAACTGATTTTCAGTAGTTACTGCTGCCCATGTGGGATTGACTCCAGCATTCTTAGGCACCTATGTGGAGATCAAAATAAACCCCTTTTTTCTTCCTCTTATGGACTGTAAAGACTCTTACAACACCAGCTTAAATTTAGCCACTATCTTTCAAACATCCAAAGCTAGGTCAGGTCAGCTCCCATACCCAAAGCCTGCCCTGCTTTTGAATTATACATATTTTAGATTGCTAAATGGACATTAGGATTTAAATTAATCACTGAGTGATGTCCAGGAAATCTATATGATTAGACCAGACTTGGACAGGAACAAAAAAAAAAGAAAAAAGAAAGAAAAAAAGAATGATTAGGGGACGCTGACTTCTGTCATGGACCCAGGAGGAGCTGGTTTGTCTCAGAAACGTCAGTGGCTCTTCCTGGTGTGACACCTCCTGTCCTCTGTCCTACATCTGCCATGCCAGCAGAAACTGATAGGTTGGCTCAGTCTCTGCTTTGACCCCAGTTTTTTCTCCATAGGGCAGCAAAATTCTCTTTTGCCTTTTTGTTGAGTACTTGATTTGCACTCACTTTCCTAGGTTACATTAGGACAATAAGGCCAACACAATTATTTAAACAGTAACTATAAAAATCATGTTTCTTTGTCTCTAGAAGTTATCCACAGTTGCAGAAAATGACCATATGAATATTCAATGGGGGAAAGGACTGTGGATGACAAATGTTGAGCAATTATATCTGAGCTCAGCATGAGAAATTATGAGGAAAAAATCAATGTAAATTGTGTGCATGTCTTGTGTGCATGCCTGCATGCTGATGGTTGGGATCGGGGGGAGATAACAACCAGTGAAGCTTGCTGCAGGATTGTGAGGGAAAAAGTATGAAACCTGCAATGTGGCCTCTTCTCTGCTTTCTGACCAACTCCAGAGCACTGCATCAAGTTTGATATGCCAGACTGTTAGAAGGACAGTCCACAGAAGGAAGGCCATGCTACAGAGAACAACTGATTAAGTGCAAGCCCTGAAGCAGCAGGCAAAGGAGCAAAACAGGTATTGGAAGGGTCTAAATGCCAAGCAGAAATGAAAAAACGTAACTGAAAATTAGGGTATATGAAAGTGGCTGAGGATAAATATAAGAAAACCTTTTTGTCTAGATTTACATGTCTCTGGTGAAATAACAGAAATCTCCACATACAATTAACACTGTCAGTTCTGGCACACATAACTGTACATTTTGTAAGAATCAAGAGTTGTCACGGATTAATATGAAGCATTATGAGTTGTTTTCCCTCTGTAACCATGAAGATTGTACCTGTTGCTCTTGCACACCCAAGTCCAAAAACCATAGGATTGTAAATTTTAAACACTAGATGGCTCTATTGGCTTTTAAAATGCAGCATTTCCCAAGCCTGCACAGAGTTTTGGGAAGTAAATACCATTCAGAGTTGTGTTCCATTGACAGTCATAGATAGTACTGAAAAAAAAATTAAAAGAAAAAAAACTTGTCTTCAGCCTTTGAGCAATGTGGAACTGATAGCCAGTGCAAGGGACAAAAAGGCTTTCAGTTACTCCCCTGTTTTATACTGAATTTTAACAGTTAATTGTGTCCACAGGATGCCTGCGTGGTGCCTAAGGATGAAAAACAAAGGCTATGGATTCTGGCCCCTTGCATGGAGAAAGCTGGCAAAAGTGGTTTCAAGCTGTTGATATGCTCTTCTAACCTTTTTCACCTGTCTGTGTCCCACTGGCATGAGGGAAAGCCATGGAAGCACCCAGTCCTTCCTGCTGCACTGCAAAATGCCGAAAAGTTATCCTGAGGGATTATCCCTGAACAGATTCAGCACATTATGAGCGGTTAAAGCGTAGCTGGAAAAGCAAAGAGATAGAATATATGTGAAGTTTACTCTTGCTCTTTTAGCAAATATCCAGTTTCGGTACCAGATTACTAAATGAATGTTTGCATACAGCAAATTTACCTTTCCCCATTGTTTTGGGGTAGCACATACAAGTTTGAAATTTATACTTAATTCATATGAGTTTTGATGAAAAATGAAGTTGATCTGAAAAAACAAAGTTGAAGAAACACCAACATGATGTTTATCTTTTAATTATCTACTCATTTAAGTTCTAAATTACTCTGATACTTCTGTTTTGTAGACCAAAGGTTATTGAAATTCAGAAATTAATTATTAGGGAAGGCAGGCATCGAGTTCAACACTTCTTCTTTTCTTCCACTTTAGTCTAGATCTGAGAAGATTGGCTGTTTCCCTACTATCAGCTTATTGTCCAGGAGATGACAGGAATAAGCCTCTCAAACACTGACTAATCCAGCAGCTCACCTTCCATTTCACTCCTTTTGCCATCTGCTCCAGCCTCTATTGGCTACCTGAGAGTCAAAGGGATTTGTCCATGTTGGAGCTGCTCCCTGTGGAAATCCCTTCTTTTCCACTACATGATCCAGCAAAGAATTTATTACATGCAGAGACCCTCCCCACAGATCCTGGGCTTTATGAACACATGAGAAAGGAAAGAGGTATGAAGGTGTATGGTCAAATATATCCAAATAGAGAACCAGAGCAAGGCCCTGAGCAGTGCATTCCTTTACACTAATACTTCAAGGTGTCCATGGAATTCAAGGTCTTTCCATGGAGAAAAAAGGCCAAGGAAAAGGGGGAAAAAAACCCCAAAACCAACATAAAACCAACCAACTAACAAACCCCCAAACAAACCACGCACCCTAACATATCAGGGTCACTAAATCTGAAAGGAAAGGTGTGTAAAGTTGTGGGATCAGAAATGAGTATTGAGAGGGAAGTAAGGCATCAAGCACAGAAGCCCTGATAGCACCTACTGCTCCAGGAAAGCATCCCAAGTGTACACCACCTGATGATGCTCTGCCTGCACATGAGGGGATAAGTAAACAGCAACAGACCCCACCATCTCCATGATTTCCCCTAATATCTGCTAAAGAGAGGGTTCTGAGCTATGGGGCTCTTTTTTCTAGCCCTGCTGGCACTGAAGTGACTTGGAAATCTGTCTTTGGACACAGGCATTGGAATCAGGTCCTTCAATTGTGGCAGCAGCTGAAACATAGAGCTCGAGGTACACAGAACTTTGCCATTTCCCTTTGCCCACATTGGATTAACTTCACTCCGTGCAATAAGTGGGAATTAGTAAAGTCTTTCCTAGACTCAGAAAAGGGCACAAATATAACTTAGGTATGTATGCTGTTTATTTTAATGGAAGGGAATGTCCTGAGGTTAAGAAAGAGGCGGGACTTCCACGAAACCCGAGTGGACAGAGCCACGGCAGCAAACAGATCACTGTGGAGCCAGGGAGAGAGAAATGCCCCAACACCGCCAGCACCGCTTTTCCCTCCGTTAATGTATAGGCAGCGCCAGCACGAACAGGGGCGGGCGGTTACGTAAGGGGAAATCTGCATTCCTTGCGTAACTCGGCTTTTTACATAACCCCGGCCCCGGCCCCCGAGCGCAGAGGGAGGCAGCGGCGGAGCCGAGAGGAGCGGAGCGGAGCGCTGGGCGCACCCGGCACTGCCTGCCTCGAGAACCGCCCTGCCACAAAGGAAATGCGTTGTTTCTGCGTAAAGAATAGAAATAAGAAATGCAGATTCCCATAGCTGATAGTTTAGGTGGGCTTTATGGAAAGAAGACAGGAGGTTTTGAAGTAGTTTTTCATATAGAATCATGGAAGCATCAAGTTTGGAAGAGACCCTCAGGATCATCCAGTTCCCCACCAAACCAGCACTGTCCATGTAACCCCTAAGCCTCTAATCCACATCACCCGGATCCAGATCCGGATGGACCTTGAACACCTCCAGGGACAGTGATTCCACTACCTCCCTGAGCAGCCCATTCCAACAGCTGACCACCCAAACAGTGAAAACATAAATACAACACAGGCCTGGCCAGAGCGATTTTACACAGGCAGACTGGATAAAAATAATAAAACAATTCCCACTCTCAGTGTAAGTTTCCACAGGAGTATAAGAAAATTTTCAGTTGGATTTCTTGCCAACTCTGCCTGCTTAGTGCTATAGAAGGAACACAGAGAAGGTTTATTTGGGCTGTAAATGGTCACTAGGAATCCCCATGTACAAATGAACTCCCGGTTTGGAGGTTGCAGAGTTTTACTGACACTTTTGACAGGAGAGACTTGGAAAAGACACTTGTAAAACAAAGAGAAGGTGGGGCATAATTTGAGGACAGGGAAGGCTGCAGTTCAGCAGTACCTAGACCGGACTTCATTTAAGGATAAAAGTTCAACAACACCTAGCCCAGGGTTTATTTAAGGATATTTAAGGATTGTGTAAAGCCATGTCTAAACTATATCTTGCATTTCCCAGTTCCTGGGCAGTTGAGTGCTCCATCTGCATCTCACAGACACCTGCTATTTGGGATGGAAACTTCTGATCCGAAGGTCGAAGAACCCAGATGCAAACCCTTATCACAAATGATTACAGAAAACTTAATTGCCAATAATAATACAAATGCAGTACTGAGTAGCACTTAACTATTTGCATTTCCCTACAAACATAATATGTAAACTAATTCTAAATATACAGGTTAGATTTCAGTACTGATTTTTGCAGAAATCACCTAATTCAGAATATTTTTATTTTAAGGGTCTCCAAAATAGACCATGGAGTTCTCCTCTGTGAGCTGTAATTACACTGTTTTATTATTTATCATGCACTGGCAGTGTCTGATTTATTAGACCATTGCTTGCTGAATATTTTATGTGCATTCCAAGCAAATAAAATTCCTCTTAAAACAAAGTTGAGTAAAAGGGCATTGTAGATCAGAGCTGTGGATAAAAACTATTTCTACTACATTGCACATAACAGAATTGAAATGTAACTTTCAGAAAATTCTGTTTTATAAATCAGATTTAAGGTAATTCAGCTACACATACAGGTTTGTCTGATGCATTCAGATCTCTCCTTCTTTGAACAGTTACAGAATTTCAGATAAATTATGTATAAAGTCAGAGAAAGGCAGTCTTCCATCTGGGATAACTACTTGCAAAGTCCAAGCTATGTAGGTTTGAGACAAACTGGTTTTATACCAGCATTTTACACAGCTGTTGTGACAAAGGCAGTTAGCAGATGCCAGCAAAGAATTCGCCAAGTGGCTGGAAAGAATTATTTCCAAAAATCCACATGATGACTTACAATTCCAAACACACCAAAGAGTCCCATCTTGCTTGTAAACCTTTCTTGTGCAACAAAGTATTACAGTATATTCTATTTATAAACTCATGGAAAACTTCTTTTATATTGCTTCAGACTCCAATTATTAGGACTGTACAGGTACTTTCCCAGTTTATTTTTAAAGCAGTGGCTGAACACTCATATCCTTTTGCAATATCTACAGTTCTCACTTCCATTTCTGGTTTTAAACAAACTTGTTTATATTTGCATACTCTGTGTATTTTATCTTATAATAATATACTACAGGACAATTGTACTCACAGGTATCCTTTCAGAAGGGAGGATGTCACTTGGCTGAAATCCTACCAGGAACTGGATTTCACACCTAGAAGTCTCAGTTCTAATGTCAGTACAAGTCATTTAAAAAACATTTTGCATTTTATATAAGCCTACTAGTATCTTATATGTACATATTCCAACTACTCAAGATGGAGTTTATGAAAAACTTGGTCTAATCAAACTTTTTCCTCCTAGTTCTCATCTCACATCCCACTTTCTGAAATGGCCTTGAACAATCTCCAAAACATAGGAAATTTTTTGCTTTTATTTAGAGTAGGAGCCAAACTTCTAGATTTGCAAATTCCTCTTTAACTCAATACTAAAAAAGACCAAATCATCTGTATCAAGAGTTCTGAGCTGCTCTAATTCAATTACATGACTGAATACTCATATGCCCAATTAATTTCCATAGGCTTTTTCAAAAGCAGTGGGTAAGAAATACGGTGCTTTTTCATTTGTTGACTTTATAGAACTGACAGATATGATTTACTTTGTATCATTTCAATCATTCAGTGGAGCAATTTTCTCCCTTTTCGAATTATTACAAATTTCTATATTATTTTGTTTAAAAAAGGAATCATTCTTCTTTTATAGTGAAGAGTATTTGATAACGCGATTCAACTGTATTTCACATTTAGCCCAGAGTTCCCCTCTGGCTTTTGGAGATAACTTCATTTAACTGTGAGGGGTTTTTTCTGTTGGAATATCAGTAAGTCTCCAGTAAGTAAATGCATGTGTGCCAAGCATATAATTAACTGAACTGATTGAAGATCAGAAAAGCAAGTACTAGGTCTAATATCGCTTGGGTGCCACTAATGGGTACATTATAGATTGAAATATTTCATTTGATCCATTAGATGTTTTGTTGTTATCAATACCACAGGCAGCTGTATGAATCTATTTACAAAATGAATTCAAACTCCATTAGCTTTTAAGGAACTGCTCAAACGAAAGCAGTCTCTTACAACAGCTGAAACAATTACAAGTGAAAATGAGAGACCGTTTTGATGAATATGCATTCCCATAGTAATCATCTCCCAGACAAAATTTGTCTGTTTCTAAAAATAATCGTTAATAATACAGATGCATATTTAGGGGGGTTTTATTATTTTGTTCCATTCCTCTGTACATGTTGACATTTAAAACTTTTATTGCATTTCCTCTTGTTAAAACACTGACTGCAACAGAGAAAATACCATGTGCACTGAAATAATCATGAGTTTACTACTGTCACCAAAAGATAATCACTAAAGTAAGACTCTTAAAGCAAGTTGAAGACATAATAGAAATACACATTTAAAAAAAATATTGTAAATAAATGTGATCAACTGTAACTTGGTAAAAAGAAGTGGATAACTGTTCTTGTATAGCATGATTAAAAAGATGAAAATAAATACATTTTTACACAGTGCAAAATTTACCTGAGAGAACCAGTGCGTGTTACACAACAGAACTGAACTAACACCCAGGTGGCTACTGACCTTTTACAATGGGAATCCCAACATTTAAAACAACACTGGAGACACTTGTACTATTTTCAGTGTGTGGTGTGTAAAAGTACAACCCACCTACAAATAGAACTGGCAGACAGGATCCTCATGAGGCAGACAAGGTGCTGACTGTCATCACTGAGGTGTTCTAAGGTTTAGTGGTTTCTGTTTTTTAGGTGCTAATGGAAGAGTACAACAACATCTGTGTTGAAGATACGCTGTTTCACTGTTAGCTCAGCGTTACTGCCATTCCCCAGGGATGCACGTGAATTGTTCATTGTGAGAGCAGAGATGGGACAGCAAACTAGACCCACTGGTCAAATGTATGCTCTTAGATAACTGACCATAGTAAGTGCTTCTGCAAAATGTGAGACGACTTGAAGTATTTTCTTGTTAATTTATTACCATTACCCTATCCTAACAATCCTCCCTGCTCTTATTACAGACCTTACAATAGTATTTTCTTAATGCTTCAATCACTGTAGATGCATTTACTCAGCTGTGATCTCAGCTTGCTTTTGAAGTTTTTTACAAAAGGAAAGCTTATTTAAATGCTCATGCCTACACCCTAGGGGATTTGTATTTCAGTGCTCACAGAAGCCATTTCTTTGCATTTTTAAGGTCTCCTTTCTGTGTGAACTCTCAGGCTTTGCTAGCATGTGAGCTCACACTGCAACCTTCTCTCTCTTCACTTGGGGCATGTGGAGCTGCCCGTTTGTGTGTAAGAAAGCTGAGAAATACAGTTATCTTTGTGCCAACCACAGTGAAAAAATAACGGTCCCTAAGTCAGCACAAGAGGGAACTCTGCCAGGCTCTTGCATCCCACAGAAGAGATTAAATCAAGTGCAGAGGCAAGACTGATGTGCCAAGCTGAGGGGAGAAAACCAAGAGGCTGCGGGATACCTGAACCCAGGAGGCAAAGCACAATTATGATTTGGTGGACACCAAGCTTAAACTTTGAGGCAAACTGCCGTGATAGCAGACAAGTTTGAGCAAGTTCAGGCAGGTGGCTGGGAGAAAGGAAGGAAGCAGCACTAACAGATCAGGAATCGAGGGGTGTATTGAATGGCCAGCAGCAACAGGTGTGCTTTACTCACATATCAAATGGGCAGGGCAGCTCTGAGTCAGAGGTACAGACACTTACAGTATGTGGTTTTCTGGGTGGCAGATTATTTTGTCAGGGTGTTGCCAGCAGCAGCTGATGAAGACATTCAGAGTTACTGTGGGAAAAGCACGCACACGCAGCAGAAGTCTTTTTTCCAGGCTGAGAAACAATGCCTATTTTTGTACTATTAATATTGTTTTGAAATATTTTTTTATTACTGTGGCTGACTCCTTTTCGAATGCTTGGGATTGCTACGTGTCTCATACAACAGCTGTGGCCATAATTCTTAGCCTTTTTAATGACCGTATGAGGGTAAATGTGCTGACACTTGTGTAAGAGTAAAAATATCCGGTATTCTTTGCAACTTGGACTTGGGATGGACAACTCCTTTCTTTTCACTCCATTTCTTCACTAGCTGTGTAAAGGAAAGCAGTTTCCGAAGCCAAAATCCTCTGAGGTTTATGCATGGAGCATTTCTATGCCTACCAAGCTGGGAGGGACACAGAACTACCTCATCCCTCCCATTTTGGGACATCTACCTTTAACTCCGCTCGTCTTTTTACACGAACTGCCTTCACTCACTGCATTCCCAGTGTTTCCCTGCATAGTAAGGATACTTTTATATCTAAATGTCTTCAGGTTAGATTCTAAGTACTGTAACCCAAACTTACCAAAAATGTCCCTAGAACTTTAAGCTTCAGGGCCCAGAATCTCTCAAAATAAGGTCAAATTATTTTTTACACGTTAACATCCTCATTCCTGCTGAGTCACACTGGGTTTGAGCTTCAGTTATCTGCCTTGGCCTATTTACCCGGAAAGCTTCTTGGGGTTTTGTTTGTTTATTTTTTAATACAGAGGAGCACCTGGACCGCGTAGCTACACTGAAGAGCAGACGCTGTTGAAAACACTTCTGAGAGGGACATATCGCCGGCACACTTACCGGCTAGTAATTCTGCACTGGCCTCACGACTTTCTGGTCTCGAACCCAAGTTTTTCTACGTTAAAACGCCTGTTGAGGAGTTTTGAACCAGGCGCTCGGGAAGGCGGCACCGCTGAGGCGAATCCAGGCGGGCTGGGCTCCCTCCCTCTCTTTCCCTCCCTCCTTCCTTCCCTGCCGCGCCGGCCGGGGGCCATGTGACAGCGCGACTTCTGCCTTCAAACCGCTGAAGGGGAAGGGGCCACACTTTCCCCGTCGCTCCGGCTGCCGCTGAGACCGCGGCCCCGCGGGGGAGGCGCCGCCCGTGCTCCGCCACAGGTGCAGCCGGCGCCCGCAGCGTCTCGGCCCCGAAGCGACACCGCCGGCCCTCACAGAGGTACGGACAGGGCGCCCCGCCCGCCGCTCGNNNGCAGCGTCTCTCCGGCCGGTGGCGGCCCGGCCCTGCCCCAGCATGGCTCTCCCCGGGGCTCTGGGTAAGTGTCGCGCCAGGCTGGCCCGGGGCGCTGGCGGTGACCTTGGGCCGGAGCCGTGCGGGGTTCCTGCGGCGGCAGTGCCCGCGGGCCCGGCCCCACCCGCTCGNCTCTAACCTTAACTACATTGTAGACATCTTTCTGAAAAGTTCTTTTTCATGTGTGGCAAAGAGGGAAAGGGACAGAGATAGTGGCAGATAACTGAAAACCTATATGGAAGCTGTCAGTGCGTGTACTTTCATTGTCTTTTTTCCATGTATTTTTCTTTTTTTTTTTTTTTTAGTGCAGCATGTTTCAGGAGAAATGGCTTTTTCTTCTGCAAAGGTGCTGACCTAGAGAGCAACCAAAGCAGCCTTTCTCTGAGATCGAGATATTTAGGAAAAGAGCATTTACTGGGTGGCATTCATGCCCTTCCCTATCCCATTGAAATGTCTAGTTGTTGCTCACCTTGGGCAAAGGACAGCACTTCAATAGAAGGATATTGGACACAAAAGCCTCTTTGAGTTCAGAATGGCACAGCTTGCAGGAGTATTGCATGAGGTGCCTCATGACTATTTTAGGTTTATTAGGCTCATTTCAGTGCCATGAGCTAGCAGTGATGTGGGTGAACCTACATTTCAAACTGTTCTGTGCCTTAGTGTCTCATGCTTGAGTGGAGAACGTGAGCTTGGGTTCTGTAAGAAAGAAAAAAACTTTGGTGTCAGTATAGGATTGTACTTGCATCTATACTTACTGTAAGGATTTAAAATACAGCATGGTTTCTCGTGTAGTGTGTTTCTTACTGCATTTCTGTTTCTGATCACAATTCTCTAGGAGAAAGTTCATTTAAACTAGGAAAATGGTCAGCATTTTCTGCTCAGCAGAAAAAACATTATTATTTCACATTGTACTAGTATTGTTAGCACTCTTAATGTAGTTGAGTAAGTATAAAGAGAAATTTTGCCTGGCTGAAGTGGCCCAAAAGGCCTTTGCTGCTGGCAGCTGTATGTGTGGCAGGCACTGCTGCTGACAGCTGTGTTCATCGAGGTCAGGGGACAGACTCCCATGACTTCCTTGAGGGTTGAAATTGCAAAACCAAACCTAAGTTTGGATGCTACTCAGACACAGAATTGTCACTGAATTATTCAGCTAAACATGTATATGTGTTTAAATTTCTTATGTAGAAATTTGATTTTATGAAGACTTAATACTAATTGCAAAACAAATACTCTCCAGGCAGCAAAGAGCACAGTCAGATCCACAGTTCTTTAAAACCAGAGATGCTTTTCTACTGAGATGTGAATGGGTTCTTATGAAATAAGAGTGCAAAGTAAAGTAAAGGGAAACTGTAAATTGCCATATTATGGTCCAGTTTAACTCTTGTCACCTTATCATACTATATATGCTTCTAGAATAAAAGCAAAAATGTTCTCAAAGCAACAGTGAAAACAGGTGGACATTAATTAGAGTCTTTTAGGCTGAAAACAACAGGATCACATATCAACATGTGAAACCTGCAGCATGCCTACAGAAAAATTGTAATGAGAGCCCTGATAAGTTGTGCCTGGAGAGATAAAAAACTGCCATACTCCGTGCTGACTTCCAGGGTGTGTAGTTATTTAAATGAATGCTGTCTCACAAAATATGTTTGCATTTTTCTAACCAAAAAAGATTCTGAAATGCCAGGTTTGGATCCAGACCTCACATTCTGGCAGTGCTCGGATCCATTTGCTGTGACATGTTCGCAGCTATTTTAAACTTATGTAATAAGAATTTAATCTTATTTGTTACAAACTCCATCATACTGAAGGCATTCAGAAAGCTTTATGATACACAACAAATAATGCTGGTCAGTAGCTTATCAGCACGGTGTTTTTTCCCTCTGGAATGCTTCCAGTTTTGCTAAAGTGCACATTTTGGATTGTATGAAAATGGAATAAAAGTAAAGCCAGGAAAGTACAGAAGAAACAATAAAGATGGTGTTTTAGTAGTGATGCTAGAACAAAAAGGAAATATTATATGATAAAAGGCTAGCTACTTAAAAATTTAAAACATAAAACATACAATTTTTGAAAAGTAAGATTCAAATGCCAAGTAGAAATGGGAGTCCATGACCTATCTGCTTTCCACATGCATTCAAAAATGTGATATGAACCACTACAAATGGAAAAGAAAGTCGCTGAGTTAACTATACCATCTTTGCGCCTGTTGTGCAACTATTTCACTTCATAGCAGACCCGTGGCTTTCTGATTTGTGGAAGGGATGGGGTGAGGTGGATATGTACAACCTTCTTTTCTAACTTGCCCGTTGGTTTGAAGTCACTGAGCAAGGAAGAAGGCAAGCAGCTGAGGGAATGTGATTTCCAGGTTCAGTGCAAGGACACACAGCTGAGTATCCATTGTGTCACAAATAACTGTCTGACTGTGCAAGTACGCGGAATCTCCTGGTAAATCTCTACATAAATTGCTTAGGAATTTTTGTGGGTATACCCAGAGGCTCCTGATGCTGCTCTGTTGTTCTTGTGTACTGCATGCTAGCTGAAATTCTGCAGAGCTGTTCTACTTTCTTCTGCCTTTGCTCCAAGATCTGAATTTTGATAGGCATACCAGGGAAGAAAACCCAATCTCTCGCACATCTTTACTTGTCCTGTAGCTCTAACTTTATCAACTGTGCTCCTCATCAGGCGAGATGCCCCGGCAGTTTCCCAAGCTGAACATTTCGGAGGTGGACGAGCATGTGCGGCTCCTGGCAGAGAAGGTGTTTGCCAAAGTTCTGCGAGAAGAAGACAGCAAAGATGCCCTGTCACTCTTCACCGTGCCTGAAGACTGCCCCATTGGGCAGAAGGAGGCCAAGGAAAGGGAGCTGCAGAAGGAGCTGGCAGAACAGCAGTCTGTGGAAACAGCTAAAAGGTTTGTTCTGGAGTCGCTTTCTTAATGAAAAATAGTTTTTGAAATGAGTTTGAGTTACTATCAAAATACCTGGCAAACAGCATTCTGCCTCTTCCTACTCCAGGAGACAGGTCAGCAGCAGGTATCAGGGCCACTCATGTGGTGTCCTTCTGTTCTGTGCAGGAGGTATGGGGATGGGCCCCAAGGAGCTTGGATTTGGTCAAGTTGTCTCAGCTGTGTGCCCAGCAATAGCACAGATCCTGCTTATGCAAATTTAATAAAGAGCATAGCTGGGTAGAAATGAATGCAACCCTAAGAGTCTTTAATGTAAGAAGAGTCAGAAAAAGAAACACTCCCCCCTCTTTTTCTAGTTTCATTAAGAGAAACATAAAATTTTAACACAGAGAAAATGACAGGGGCATGATACTTCTAATCTCTGCAAAAATAGATGAAAGCTAAGAATTTATATTTAAGATCAAGGGGTAAGGTGAAAAGTGATATTGGCATAATGAGGTTATTTGTAGATTTCCTTTACTCACAGAGATAAAATCTAACCACTGTCAGCCATAAAAGTGCACGTTAAAAAAAAATAAAATTGCATTCTACCTTTGGTTTACCCAGGGCTGTAATGAAGCCAGACTTGCTTTGGTTTGTGATTTTTTTAAATTTTTTTTTTTTTCTATAAGAGAGGCAGACTTCCTCCCCTGATGTCAGACTGTTCCAGTGTCTTGCCTTCACAGGACTGTTGGGCTGTTTCTGGAGTCACATGAGCTCAGCAGCAGCCTGACACCAAATGGGTTGGACGTGTACAGACTCTTCAAAAAGCAGGCAGACAAGAAAGCCTTTGAAAGTGATAGCTGAACACATGTACCTGGTTAGCTGCAGACAGGCAGTTGGGCAACACTTGGAATCATGTTTCTGGAAAAGAAGGGAGAAGAGTCAATTTAGTTAAATTAAGGTATGACTCACTGATGATACAAGCTGAGACTTTGGGTTTGGAATTGTGCAAGTGGGTTTCCCAGTTGGCATGTTCATAGACATAAACAGGCACAGAAGGGAAAACCAGATGTTTCCAGTCAAACACATTGGATATATATTTCCTCTTGAACTAATGTGTTTCACTTTTAATTTGGAAGATTTGTGTCACAGAAACAAACCCAGGTTTTGTACAGGTTTAACTGCAGGAGGGGATGTTATATGTATGTTGTTTACACGTGGGAACAGAACAAGTGTTCATCCCTGTCCTGCAGTGACACAAGTGGCACAAGTAGACAGCACACAGTGGCACAAGTACAGTTTGTGCTGTTCCGGTTGCAATTGATCAAAGGATGCCTTTCAAAACTGATGCTGATTTCCAAGGTGGCTACAAGTACTTGAGAGGATGAAATTTGTGTGTTAATTGTACCAGCACTGTGTGTTCTTATTCCTAAGAATATCACAGAAGTAATATGCAGCTTTCAGAGAATGTTCCAGTGTTCCTTTTTCTTTGTTAGTGATTTTTACCAACATTTTAAGGCTTTGGTATCTAACTTACAAGAGTAGGGATTATTTCCATAGTGAAAAAGAAATTGATATCACAGGTAGTTTATAACATAGTATTTATGTATTATATGAATTTTTAAAATACATTTAAGCACATTTAAATTGAGTAAGGAAAATGAATTCCATTTTCCGAGATGTTCCAAAATTCCACTTGAGGTATTCCAGTTACTTCACTGGAAAAAACACCATTTTTTTTAAGCTGGCTTATCTGAGGTGCACATCTATCACAGCTTTGAGGAGAAAAGGCAGCATTTTTAAATTGTGGGTTCCACCTGAAGGGAGGAATGGACTTACGCATCAAAGCCATGCTGTGATATCACTCTGATAACCAACATCAGCCTTCTGCTCAAGTCTCATCAAACACTGCCTAAGGAATAACTAGGTTCTCCTCTTTTTCCTTACAAGTTGAACTGAATGACTGTATGTGAAATTTTGTTGCACATTCTTGTCTGACAACTAGATGAGTTTTTAAGTCTTGCAAGTTTTGGGAGGAATTAGAAGTGTGTGTAATAGCATGATAATTTACAACAATTTCCATATGTAACATTGACTTGATTCTGTCTGATCCTTCACAAATTCTGATGCTGTCAGTCTCTAAGAATCAACCCTTACTAAAGTGAGCACAGTGATCACATTTTCCTTTTGCACAGTGACTGTGACTGAAGTCTGAAGTTTCTGAAGGCTGAAACTGAAGTTGTAAGAAGCGAAACAAAAACCTTAGGGCCTCTTAGAGTGATTTTAAATAAATTATGGCATATTGGAGTCATGTGGAGGGTAAGTGCAATTGTGTGTAGTGTAGATCATGTGAAACGTCAATAGAGAAGAGCTAAAAGCACAAGTACTTTCTGACCAACATTTTTTCTGTGGCATGAGAGATTTAATTTGTAAAATTTCCTAGGGGGTGATTTCTTTGCTGTAATCAGTTTTCCAGTGTATTTAGTGTTTTATACCGTGGCTTATTTTATGTTTTATACCATGAATTCATAGGAAGAAAAGTTTCAAGATGATTAGATCCCAGTCTTTGTCATTACAAATTCCACCTCAGGAATGGAAAGCACCAGTGGCCAATCCTGTCCTGTCTCCTGCAACACCAGTTCTTCCAAGTGCTTTTGTGCCAGTCCAAGTGCCATATGATGTACCAGAATTCCAGAGAGTTTCAATTAGTGGGGACTACTGTGCAGGGGTAAGAAACCATTGCTTTCTGTATCTAGAGGGTGTAAAAAAGATCCCGTATATATACATGAAGCGTAAAATGCCAGTGTGATGGCTCTCTGCAACAAACTCTAAATTGCATTGTGAATACTTTGATTGGTTAAACAGTTAGAACTCAAGGTCAGGTTGTTTTATATTCTATAATAATAAATTGGATAAAAGCATAATCAGATGTTCAACAAATAGGCAATATATGATAGGATAAAAACATTTGTGTGTGTTTTGTATATTGTGTTTGTATTCTGCTTCTGTCACTGGCTTCCTGACTCCTTGGGCAAGATCCTTATGGTCATACACTTCTATTTCTGGAAATTCAGTCTCCTTGTTACTGCCATGAATTTGGTTTGTTGCTAGAACTGCTATTTTTGCCAGTATTTATCCAGGTTTTTCTTCCAGGTTACAGTTGATGACTATGAGCAAGCTGCCAAGAGCCTGGTGAAAGCTCTTCTCATCCGAGAGAAGTACTCACGCCTTGCCTACCATCGCTTCCCCAGAACGACCTCTCAGTACCTGTGCAGCATGCGGGATCAAAAATGGAAGGTTGAAGATGAGGTGTACCCAGGTAAATATCCTTTTTAAAATACTCCATTACATTCTAAAAAATTTAAACATTATTTTGAAATACAGAATTAAACCCTTGCACTACTGTAGCAAAGGGAAGTCGTATTTTTGTGGTGATCTCTTCTGACTGTCTTTGTAATTTATTCTGTCATTGAGTGGAGAATCACTGATGGACTTAAGTTACAAATCCTATATCTAATTTGGAACTTTGAAGCTGTCAAAACCTGAAAACCATGACTAGACTCTCATTGATTACTTTCTTTCCTAAGCAAATGGGATGTTAAGTAGCATACTTGTGTTCCCCCAGGAAAAAATTGTATGGCTGTGGTTTAAAGTGAAGTCATTCCTCCTCATCTTGGCATACTGAACTAAAAGGGGTGATGAGCTCATCTACATTGTAAATTGAAGCATGATGCAGACATGCCAGTTAGCAGGCCCTGAGTCAGGAATTTCACAGGCAGGCTACACTTGCCAGGTCAAGACTGGAAGCTGTAGAGTTGTATTTGTTGGGCATTCTGCCTGGGTAAATAAACTGTGATCTCTCAACAAGGCTTATTAGGTTGAACATATTCCCCCACTATGTGTGTCACAAATTATTTTTGTCACTTAGGTGGGTTGTGTCTTGCAAGCTTTCCTTGTGCATTAAAGTGTTTACACTGCTCATTTCTGGATTAGGCTGTGAGGAGCAACCTTCGGTCTGTACAGATGGGCCACTGTAGATGTGTCCATGTTGTTGACAACTTATTTTCAGCCTTGAAGTGACATTTTAAATCAATTACCTTCTGGCTTAGTGGTTGAAAGAGGGTGACTAAATATGTTTTCAAGTGTTTGTTTTCCAGGAAGAGTGTAAAGAGGACAGTATACTGAATGTTCGAGACAGGAAAGATATTTTCAAACAGCTGCCAGGGATATATTTCCAAGCTATTATTAGGTTAATAACTTTCTTACAGTTAGGATTTTAAACTTACGACACAAAAAATGAGATCTCATTACACAGTGTCTTAATTAGCACAAGTTTGAGCTAGATAGTTATGAATATTAGAGATAAGGATGGTGTCAGTTTATAATATACATTCAGGTGCTGTAGGTGAATAAAAGGACTGGTTAATTACTTTTCTGTCGTGGCTTAAATGAACATGTAAAAGAAGAAATCTCTGATAAGACTGAGCCAAAGAATGTAATTCAGTTGACATAAATGCAGTCAGGATGATTTGTGCTGGTTGCATTAGTAAGGTATTGTAAAAGAAGTGATAGATGTTCATCGCAGGAGTGACAATGTTTGAATGTTCACATAAGCTAAATCTCCTAGAAGTATGTGTGATTACTTGATTCCTAGGAAAAAACTTTAACTTTTTAAAGGCTTTACAAAACTGTACTGAACAAATCCCCACTGTGCTTCTGGTACTTTGTGATTTTGTTCATGACCAGAAGGCCAAGAGATAATCTGGATTTGTGTTGTACTATCTTCGACTTCTACGCTTCTTGCATCTATTAAAAAAATAAATAAAAAAAAATTATTAAAAAACCTCTCAAACAAAACCATCACTGCAGAAAACCACATATAAACAAACTAACTCCCACAAACTAAAAAACTCCAATCAAAACACAACAAAAGCAACTGATTCTGTGCTTAAATACGAATTTGCAAAAATGCTACAGTGAGTCAGAAGGTGAAAAGAAAATAATGAAGGTGAGTATGAAGTCAACAACTATTTTATTGTTCAAAAATCTCAACTGTACTTCAGGCATCCTAATTTAAATACTTCTGCAAACTCATTTTTGAACTTATTCTATCATACATTAGTTAAGAATAGTATTAAATCTGTATGCATTGGTTCAGAGAACTCTAATAACCTAACATTTGAATTAAGGTAGGCACTTAATTTAGAGAAGGGTAGGAGCTAAAGCCTGTCAGAATAAAACTGTTGGAACAGCAGATCTTTTAAAGTAACTGAATGTGATTTTAATGAAAGTACTGAGACCTGTTAGAAATTAAGCTTTACCGAAACAGAAAGTTCTTTCTGTATTTATTTTGCCTTTTATGTAAGTTAGTCCTTCTAACTGTAATGCAAATTTGTTTTCAGATTTCCATTCGCCCCCAGAAGAAAATGAAGATCCTTATAATCTTGATGATGCTCCAGACAATTTGGATTACGTTATCAAGCTGAGAGGTGGCATTCCCTTTGTTTATGATAGCAAAGAGATGATGGAGCTCAATGAGCCTCGGAGTTTGCCATATCCTGACCTACAGACCTACACCCTTGACCTGAGCCACGTTCTTGCTCTAATTGCAGATGGCCCAACGTATGTTCCTCTTTTGTTATTCTCTGCCTCTTCAGGCTGCTGCTGATGTGTAGCTTAGTGCTTCTGTGATATTTAATTCCTCAACATACCTATTCTACAGTAATATTTTGTTTTGCCTTTCTCAAGCATTAATGAATCATGGAAAATCTGCCACCTAATGCCATCTTGGTTTCTTAGCATCAACCATGGCAAAATAAGGAGTTAACAGAAAAAAATCAAGGAATTGACCAAATGTTTCCAAACTTCTTGAAGCATGTGGACTAAAACTTGAACCTCTTTTATTTTTTAATTTATTTTGTTTTGACCTATGCTGAACTTGATGTTTTTGAACAGTTGTCTGAAATTCCTTCATGTCTGTTCTGCTCTTGATTGCGTGAAGAGAAAACCTACATATGTAGAGTCTACAGATCAGCTCAGCAACATAAATATTCAGTCTGATTTGTTTCAGATGTTAATTAACTGCTCATATGCTGCAAACCTGACCTATGCATCCACAATCAAAATAAGTTTGAAATTTCCTAGAACCACCAAATTCCTGGAAAGTATCTAAAAACTAGAAATGTAACAACTCTAGTACAGTCAGTGACACTCACGACAAAGCAATGTCCTTGCCTAGTGCATGATTAAAGCATGTGCATTCAGTTTTAAGTTTATTGCCTAGCTCAGGATTGGAAACAGCATCATCTCTCATGGCCTCAACACCAGGAAAGGAAAAGAATCCACTGTAGGATGGAACAAAGCAGGAACCTGAACTGCTCTTCTGAGCTATTTGCCCTGTGTGCCAGCACTGCATTGCTGGCCCCCCTGCCTGGTAGAGATCATTGCTGACAGTGTGCCCAGTTAGCCCCACCTGGTGCATTCTTTCCTCTGTGCGTCTGTCTCACACCTGTGTCAGTCTGTCTGCCTCATGCAGCAACAGTGGCAGAACAAGCCTGGCCTATTCCCTAAGCCCTTTCTCAGGAGCAAACCCCTGTGCTTGTGCCAGCTTTATCAGCTCCAAATCTCTGCTGGCTTGAGCAGGTTTTGGTTACAGTCACCAATAGGCAAATGCATTCCAGTCACAGTGAGTTATATTCCAAGAGACAGATAATGACAAGGAGGAAAAACCTGAAACAAAAGTCATGCTGAAGCCCCTTCTGCAGCTTTAAATGAAAACTTCATAGTTGTAACAGGAAGCCCTAAATAAGAAGGGCCTTGGCAGGAAAAGTTAGAACACTCAGCACCTTGGTGAATGTAGGTCAGTGACCTGCTCCTTTCACTAATTCAGAGTAAGCTTTTGCAGGCTCATCCACACTCTCTGATAAATGTGCACAACCCAAAAGGAAAAGGTCTTTCCCATAATCTGTTGCATAAGCTCTTCTTATGGTATTGTTTCCCTGTTTGCAGCAAGTGCTTTCCTGTCATTTATGCCCATCACATGTGGGGCTGAGATCAAGAGCCACTGTTCTTTAATCTTTGCTATTGGTAAACTGGTGAAATCTCACCCTTACTCCTCAGGCTTGTGGTCTTTTGGATAACAGTATGACCCAACAGAGACTTTCTGCAGTGGGCAAACAGGTCTTGATCAGTATGGGGTACTGTGAGACAGGGTTTGAAACACTTCCAGAACCATAATTCCAGAACTACAACTGCCTTTCAGGAAGTTGTAGAGAGTGATAAGGTCACCTCTGAGAAAAGGAGACTCAGAGGTGATCTTATCACTCTCTACAACTTCCTGAAAGGTGGTTGTAGTCAGGTGAGGGTTGGTCTCTTTCTCCAGGCACCAACTAACAGGAGAGGACACAGTCTCAAGCTGCATCAAGGGAAATATAAGCTGGATATTAGGAGAAAGTTTTTTACAGAAAGGGTGATAAAGTATTGGAATGGTCTGCCCAGGGAGGTGGTCGACTCACCATCCCTGGATGTGGCACTCAGTGCCATGATCTAGTTGAGGTGTTAGGGCATGGGTTGGACTCGATGATCTTGAAGGTCTCTTCCAACCCAGACATTCTGTGAATTCTGTGAACCATAATGGGATTTGTGTCCTATTGAGGAGAGATTGGCAACAGTAAAGCAGGAAAAAGAAAGCTATTACATTAACAGTGCTACCAAAATATTGTAGAGTCAATAAGAATTGACAGATGGTGAAGAGAAAAACCATGTCATTGGTTAAAAATAGATGGAGAAACATGACAGAAAATGAAAGTGAAGATGAAACTCTGAGTAGGCAAGCAGGAACAAAAAAGCATATTTTCTAAAAAGAGGGCAAGAAATTATTTTGGAAAAAAGTATTTCTACACAATATATGTGTTCTTAAGGCATGAAAAATGAAAGCATATTGGATCTTACCTTGGCTTCTCACATTTAACTGAAAAAGCGAATAGATTTTGAGGATTTAAAAAGGAATTTGGAATTAGTAAGGCTGGATGATGTTGCAGGCACAGGCTGCTCGGCAACCCCAACCTTCCTGTCAGTGTCTCCCAGGGGACAGGGAGGCGTGCCAGTCAAAGTGGCCGAGGCCACCACTCCTGCACGTGCAGCCGGTGGAAATAAGGCTGTGGAGACAGAGGGGTTCTTCACATGAGTTCCCAGCTGGGTTTATTTGTGGCAGAGATCGACACCTACAGCTGTGGACCTCAGTGCCCATCCACACGCTGGAAGGGGCAGGAACGAAAATCTCAGAACTGGGGAAGTTTCAGGGTTTTATCATGTGGTGGCAAAGAGCGGGCAGAGCATCAGAGTCCAATGGTCTGAGGGCCTGGGGGTGGTGCATAGGAGGGGCCAGGGTATGAGGGCCAATGGGTCAACAGGGGAAGAGTGGTCAAGGGGACAGGCACCAATGGGGCTTGAACCTGTGGGGTTACAGAACTTGGAACTTGGCCACGTAAGGCAGATGGGAGGGTGCAATTGGGGTAACTGATAACTGGTCCTTGGACTTCCATGGGAGAAAGTAAAGCCTAGAGGCCGCCCTTCCAGGGCACTCACAGGATGACAAGCTGTTTCTGTTATATATGAGAAGATTGTTCTATTGGAGGTACCATTTTAAGAAAGTTGCAGTTGACATCACATTTGATTATAGGTTTCATGCTTTGGTCATTATTACTAAAAAGACTGCAGTTTATGCATAGGTATAGTGATAAATACTTGGACAAGTTGAAGGACATAACATGGTTATGTAGAGTTCTGTCTGAGATTTCACCAATAACTTTGGTCTGAAATTAGCTCACATATTTGTTAACCAGCAGGAAAAAAAGAATGAATTTGTCTTGGACCTCATAAAACTCCCAACTTTGTTTTTACTGTGAAAACTTTGATGTTCTTTTTGAATTTGAAATACAACTAGTTTTAAGTTACAGTTCATTTTTGTGTTTTCTTTTACAGAAAAACATACTGTCATCGGAGGCTTAACTTTTTAGAATCTAAATTTAGCTTACACGAGATGTTAAATGAAATGTCAGAATTTAAAGAACTAAAGAGTAATCCCCATCGAGACTTTTATAATGTGAGAAAGGTAAGTGTGAGAAGGATTAAAGGCATGACACTGTTTTTAGAAGGAGTTCCAGCAATTTTGTTTTCCTTATGGGAGGTGCAGATGATATGCACGAAGTAGCGTGTGCATACCAATCAACTTAATTAAGTTATTTTAAGAATGTTAACATTTTTCTACATGGGAGCTCTCCAGGAAAAGTAACTTGAATGTGCGTGGGTTAATTGGATTATGCTAAACTAATTTGTTTACTTATTCAGAATCAAAGGGGCTTAATTGTGTGTAGATTGCTTTAAAGGAGTGAAACAGAGTTAATCAAATGAAGCTCACTTCGTTTATGAATAAAAATAGCCATATGAAGGTTTAATTAATTTTAATGAACTCAAAGACATTCAATTGCATTTTTCTGCTTTCATGTAAGTATGTCCTACTAGACTGTAGTAGGAGCAGCTGTATAGATTTTAGATGATAATTGCACTTCATATTGAAAAGAGGTGTTTAAATACATGTCAAAAGACCTCCCACAGAAACTAAACTGAGGGTTCATGCTGCCATCAGTATCTGGTAAAAAAAAGTCTGTGATATATTAAGTAAAAAGATTATCTGAGCTGTAGTCTTGGCTCCCTCTGAGGTACGGTGGGCTATAATTAGGAGACAGGTAGGGGAATCAAGGAGTTGATTTAATTTCCTGACATATTCACACCTAAGGGAGCTGTGTTCTCTTCAAAGCATGGAAGCAACAGTGTTAGGCTGCTTCATTTGCTTCCCTTTTCTGAAGTGGAGAGGGAGTTACTGGAGTTACTGCTTCATTTTGATAGGTGAGGTTTCTTCACAATTGCTGCTGGTGTTTTTTAACCACTTAAGGTGCATTTTTGCATTGTTTCTCTAAGCAACTGGAAGAGGCAGTCCTTATTTTGCAACTTCAGGGTTTACTAATCCTTCTTGTTACATTTTGTTGAGCGCTATTTTCATCAAAAAGTCCTCTTGGCTTTTCCCTCAAATGCCTTGAGTATTTGCTACTATTGGGGTAATGAACTGTCCAAGATAAAAGTGTTTGGCTGTTCCAGTGCCCATCACAAGGGTGGAAGCAGATGAGTTGTCAGGTAAGTTCCAATGGATTTCACCCTTCTAACTGTTAAACATATGGATGGGAGGATCTGTCAGCTAATTCACTCAAGTGGCAGAGACTCAGCTTCCAACTGAGTTTTCTTACATAACCCTGGAAGGACATTTGCTCTGTGCCACATTCAGAGAAACCACTCCAGTAGCTGACAGAGACTTTAATAAAACACACGGTGACTGAGACATGCAGAGGTGTGGATTCGGTGACTACCACAATCAGTTTGATTACTGAGAAGTTGTAGTTAACAAGATTGTACTTGCTAAGTTCAGCTTTTGATCTAAAAGCAAATGTTAAATGTCTCTGGGCATATCTTAATTATTTTTTAATTGCCTGCTGTTGAATAAGCCACTCTACAAAAAGATTCATGTTGTTCCAAAGCACAAAATGTGCATTACTTCCCCTCTGGCAATAAGCACATTCCAGAGAGCAGGAACCAGCCTGCTCTTCTTTGACAGATACCATTCCTACTGCCAGGTACTGCTTGAAAAATTCCTGCTGCACAGAGTTAATCTTGCTTAAAGTATTTTTATGAAGCAAGCTCACAAGTCATATTTTTCTGAAGCACTCTGGAAAGTAAAATACACTGTAGATACAGTTCCTGTAAACCCCCAAATAATCTTGTTTTCCCTATGTCTTGCTAACCCGAGTAATGTTTGGAACTGTAACTTCCCAAAAGTGCTTCCTCCCTATTCACAGTATCAGCAGTGAAACATTTGAAAACCGTACTTCTCTGTGTTCTCAGGATGGCTCTCTGTTAAGTCAATCCTAAGCAGTGCTTAGTGCTCACAAGGAAAGCAAGGAACAGGATTCACCTTCCCAAAGGCTGTTGGTGAAGTTGTGTATCGCAAGTGTGGAGGTCCTGGTACAATCTGCTTATATGAGAGAGCCAAAGTAAAGGATGGAAAATGCCAAAATTAGAACAGATATGAATGTAGTGGCCAGGTCAGTCAGTGAACGTGTATTTCTGCATTTAGAAGGGTACAGTAGAAAGCTGGTCAGGATTAATTGACACGGTTGGCATGACAAGCAAACATTATTGGTTTTCCCCTGTCTCCTGCCCCCTTCCCCACTTTTTTCCTGATTTAATAGGAGTTCTCATCCAATAAGCTCACCTATTTCTAAAAACCCAGGATAAAGCTCATCTTAAATAAGGGATGTACATGTTTATATCTTTCATATTGAATTTAACTGGAATGCAGCCCAAGATATGTTCTGCACTGATCAAACTGGACCTGGAAAATTGCCCTTTACTAAGGACACAGGTATTTCTTTAGACAGACAAGAATCCACAGGTGGTAAGACAGCGTGGCTGACTCCCCTTGGCTCTCCACAGGAGGTGAACAACTGTCTGTGTAGAAAAACACTGACTTTAGAGGAGACCTGAATCTGCCATCAGCAGGGTTCCTCACATCCTCCAGCTGATGCACAGCAAAGTGCAGGCAACACACATTTCCCACATAACACTGCCTGCATGAAGGATGAAATTAAGAAACAAAAGTTTAGCTCTATGGTACACAAACTCTGAACTGAGTTTTAACCTTTGTGTAGCAGGGTATCTTGTCCCGTACGTGAGGTTTGTTTGAGGAGGGCTTCCCATAGACCTCTGTGCCCAACAGCCTTAGATAATTCAGAGCAGACAGTTAATTTTCTATTTTTTTTTTTTTGAGGTGAAGCCAAGAGATTTTATCTAATGTGTATTTGCTACCTTTGTAATGTATATTTATGTACTGAATGGGCAGGTGTCCTTCACTCCAAATAGCTTTGATACAACTTCTAAAGATGAAAAAATCACAGCCTAAGCCTCTTTGGATGTTCTTTCTTTCTGTAGCCACTGTTTCAGTGTGTCAGCAAACCAGACCTGAGGATATGTCCTGGCAGTGACTTTTACACATCGCATTCTCCTGCCTGCAGGCTCACTGCCCAACCTTGTGTGGGGAGCTGTGCACGGGAGAATGCAGTTTCTGCATTCACAGCCCTGCTGAATGCTCTATTGCAATAGCTGGCTGCTCCTGTGACAGCCGTTGGATGAGGGCATTGCAACTGATTCTTAATTTTTTTAATTAATGGTTAGACAAAAAGGAAGTAAATTCTAGCTGGTTTTTAAGACCACAGAGTTGAAGTACCACTGGTTGTACTTGTTAGAAGGGAAGTTAGAGTGGGGTAATATGCTACTAAATTCTATAGATCTCACAAAATACTGAATGAAATTAGCAGAAGCCTGCTTTTTAAACATTGCTTTACAAGCCTTGTGAGTGAACAGTGAACCCATACCTTAACTTCTCTCAGCTTGGATTCATTCTAAGTTTGCTTTTTGCAGGGAATATAGCACTGGGATGAGGAATGAATTCCCTTCAATTCAGCATTGAAGTAAAGCCTGCAGAGGATTTAGTGTCAAGTTCATGCAGCCCGTAGCTATTGGGTTAGGAGTATTTACAAGTTGAAGTGTATGTGTTTAGAAAATGTGGCAGGTTTATAGCTGTGGATACTACTAATCCATGCCTTGGGAAAGTTCAGTGTTACTAAAAGGGCTGGCCTTGGCATTTCTTTTTGCTCTCTTTATCACTTACCACTCTGAATCTAGCTCATAGGCCTAGTTCAGTGCAACGCTGTCTGTGATATGCACAGATAAGCATCCATAAAATAGATCTGAGATGGATGTTTTGTGGAGATCAAGCCCTGCAGAGAGAAGCACAGGGTGGTCAGGTCAGTGAGGAAGGGAATGGAATAGTCTGTACTGAGAATGTACAGAGAAAGAAAGCCTGGCTTTGTTACTTGGAGAATTGTGAGTGAAGGGAATTCTACCATCCTTTAAGTGCAAGAAAGCTGATGTCCACCATCACTTGAATGATGGAACTACAAGAATTGAATCTTTATGTAAACAACAGTTTCCATTTGTTAAAAGGGTGAGTTCACTGAAGGTATAATACTGTGTTCCAGGACAGGCTTCTGTCAGTCATTCTGTTTTTCTTTCCATTGAAGATTAATGTGACCTTGAGTGAAGGGTTTTCTGCTGGGGGAGGGGACAATAAGCAGTGCAACAGGAAATTTGGTTAAGGGAATGGGTTTTTTTCCACTAAGGAGAAACTGGGCTGGAGTGGCACTGTAGTGAATTTTAAAATGCAAGGAGAATGTTTGCAAATAGAAACAAATAAACCTTGTGGTAGGGGTGTGTTACTCATGGTCTGGAAAAGCATCAGTTTATTTCATGTATTGTATGAAGAACAGAATATTAACGTCTTAAACTGGGAGTGGCTTTATCTTTTTTGGGGGGAGGAAGGAGGCAAAGGGGGGTATTTATCACCCTTACATGAATTCAGTCTGTTCAAATTGTTTTAGTAGAGGCCTTTCATAATAAAGAACCATAAAATTAGTAACAACCTTTTAGCATGATAACATTTCACCTAATAATAGCAACAACAATAATGACAGTAATCTGCCTAATCAAATCAGCCCACCTGAGCTCTGTCCAAGAGTTCTGTATTCAGATACTTCATTTAGTTAAGGATTACACCCTGCATGGTGAAAACGTACAAGAGCAAACACACTAACTGTGTGCTCAAATCCTTAAAACCTTCCAAAAAGTTGCATTTGTGCTAAAAAACAATAAAGAAGAAAAGCTGTGTGATATTCTTATGACTTTAGACTTGAGTCTTTTATGACTTTTTGTTACTGAAGTTGCTGCTTGCGTAAAGGTCAAATTATACTGGGGAGTAAAAAAAGGTAGCTAAAATAGTGAATATTCTCTGGAAAAAGCATGAAGGAGATTCCAGAAAAGTTTCTTAACTTTTGGCAGATGTGTATGTTTATGTTGAAGGAGGAGGAGGTAAAAAAAAAATTAAAAAGGCAGATCTTTGTTCTCAGAATAATCCTACTGTGGTTAGCTCAGCTCTAGGGCTGTGTGTGATGTGTTTGTGGGGACAGGAGAAGATGTCACAGGAGCTCACTGAACAGCAGTGGCACACTCCAGGGAATTATTTCTCAACAGGAAGCAGGATTTTAAAAGCAATGTGATCCTTGCACACAAGCAAACAAAAGAAACAAAAAGCCTCCTTGCTTTCTGTCTTTACCCTCCTAATGCAGTGAATTCATGTTGATTTACATAAAGAGGAAGCGCTGTGTCTTGTTTTGTTCTTTTTTCAAGACTCATTAATTCCAGTAGCTGAGCCACTACTGTAACCACTGCATTCTAAAATTTAATAAACTACACTTATTCAGGGTCCCTGCACCTGTATTCTCTGATTTTCATTAGCATTTAGAGCCTGTAGGGCATCTGTTAACTCTTGGTTCACTCTCCTATACAAGTTGACCAAGTATAATAATAGTATTTCACTGTTGCAGGAGGAGTTTACAGTTAACAACATTTGTACCTAAACCAGAGGATGTTTATTACCTCAAGTAAGCACACGTATAATATGCATTTGAGCTCAAATATCTATACAAATACTCTGAAGAGGGTAATAGTATGTTAAGTGGAGGTGTTTTTACTGTTTATACACAGCATTGTTTCCTGTGCATTAATAATGTACTTCATGCTCCGTACTCTGAGACAGCAATATGTTTCTTGCTTTATAATTTAGCTTTAATGTGTCTGGTATATTTGAATTAGGCAGTGATTAATAATTAAGTGTTTAGGATTCAGTTTTATATCCTGGTCTTTATGTGTGCTACTGACATTCAATGGGAGAGGCTGCAACAACTTGTTTATATATAACATGCAAATAAAATGACTCCAGGTGCCAAGTGAAGCAATGGCATTCCTGTGGCCTGGATGTCGTGGCATAAACCCAGGTTTACACTGCAGGAGGGTGCTTATTCATGTGCTCTGTGATCTGTTTCCTGCTGATCCTTAAAAGCAGATAAGGATGTTGATTAGTTCTGTTGGAGGAATGCGAAACTGCAGAGTCACTGCACAAAGGGGAATGCATTGGGCTCACTTTGTGCAGTCTCCTGCACAGAGGAGTCCTGGATGAGAGTCCTTGAAGATATTTAGGTTCAGTAGCTCCTTATAGCTGGCTTGCCAGAGTATTTGTTTTATCTGAGAAGTTCTTTTAGAGTTACTAAGGACTTACACATACTGAAGGGAAAACCTAAATGGCAACCAACCCCCCAGATCTCGTAAGTTGTTTCTTTGGATTGTGTTCCAATAGAGGCTGCTCAGGTAGCCGTGCAAGGTGCCGAGCAAAAGCAAAAAAGGCCTGTGGAAACCATTTGTTTCTTGTCAATATTTCTTTTTTTTTCAACAAAACCTGAAGTACTCTCAGCCCTTCTGTGAATTTGCACTTCTTTTAGTGTGTGAAGAGATCTAAGAAAAGAGATCTGAAAAGTGTGTCAGCATTATAAGTTGCTGCATTATAATTAAACTTGGGAAAAAATGGTGACAAAAATCTCTCATCTGTATATTATTCTTGAGTTCTAGTGACCTAGGATGTTTCATATGGTTGAAATACAAGCATGACTTCTGCTTTTGGAAATGGCTGAGAATTCCAAGTCTCTTCAGTCAGTGAGGATAGTTATAACCACTAGAGAGGCAATGTTGATTCATTAATGAAGTAAAAGGATACAAACGGATCAGAGTGTCCTTTAAGGAAGTATCAAATTTAATCTGAACCCAGGGTCAGTGATTTGCACTTAGAATGTATCTTGTTGAAAATTTTCCTATTTAAGTAGAAAAACTACTAATTAAGGGCTACTTTAATTACAGTTCTGCTTATTGAATAATTCCACCACAATCTCAGGGTTCTGAAACATTTTGATTTGCTTAGGCACTAATCCATTTGTTACTTAAGGAATATTTTAGAAGACTTTAGTCCCTGTTGTCAGTGACACAGATACTTTGCTAATAAAGTTTACATAGATGGATGATAAGCATGAATAACCTTTTGATTTCAGGTTGACACTCATATCCATGCTGCTGCCTGCATGAACCAGAAGCACTTACTGAGGTTCATTAAGCACACCTATCAAACGGAGCCCGACAGGATTGTTGCAGAGAAAAAAGGCAAGAAGATGACTTTAAAGCAAGTCTTCGAAAGCCTTCACATGGACCCCTATGACCTCACTGTAGACTCTTTAGATGTCCATGCAGTAAGTCTAGTGAAATGACAAAACAAATGAGAAATAGCTAAGTTTTCCAAGAGTAGAATTTTAGTTTCTACAATGTTTTCATGATAACTTACTAAATCAGAATTTGACTTCATGCATTCTAGTGCATGTTTGAAAGAAGTTATCATGGGATTTTCCTTTTCTATTCCTTTTATTGCTAGGCAATTTAATTTATAAACTATTGTGTGTTCTTAAAACCACGGTTATTTGGGGCTTTTTTCCTCCTCCAGGGACGTCAAACATTTCATCGATTTGACAAATTCAATTCCAAGTACAATCCAGTTGGTGCCAGTGAGCTGAGGGACTTGTATTTGAAGACTGAGAACTATATTGGTGGTGAATATTTTGCTCGTATGGTCAAGGTAAATAAGTTTCAAGCTTTTCCAGCTGTAGAGAAATGAAGGTTTGTAATAGATTAGTGATGTCATAATTGTATACAGACCTAACACTATGGTTAAGTGATTCCAAGTGTTGGGCTTGCTCCAGCAATTCCTCCGAGGAAAACCTCTGCTAAACCAGCCCCTGCTGCTTTCTGAATAGTTTTATGAGTTAGAAACACACATAAGCTTTGTATGAGTTCAAAGCTGAGTTGTGGGTAGTTTCAAACTCATGGAGAGCAGCTGAGGTCAATTCACTGGTTTAATATTTTCCTAGGATTTAGTTGGCTACTGGTAGTTGCTAGGGAAGGAGGGGCTAGGGAAATGCCTCTACATCAATCTGCATCTCCACATGCATGCAGCTGGCTTCAAATTATTTCTTAGAACAAAAAATTAGTAGTTTTTGTGATGCAGTAGATGTCAGCTCTTCTTGAATATACAGAAGTATTGTCTAAAATTAATTGCTGTAATATTGCTTACAATCACAGATTCTGGGACAGATCTCCATTGCTCTGCATATTTTATATAGACATTTGCTGTAGTTTAAATAGCCTCATTCTGATTTATCAGTCTTAAACTTAGGTCTGACAAAGGTGTTAGTAATGACTGCACAAGAACATTGTCCTCTAAAAGGAGGTGTTAGAGTTATTCCCAGTTATATATAGTTAAGTTATACTCACATGATATTGGAGCTAGCTTGCTAGTAGAATATTTAGATGCCTGAAATAAAACAATGGATTGAAAGACAAAAGATTCCCTTCATCTTTAAAGGATGCCAATACAGTTATGTCTGCTCTGAGGAAAATGAAATTATAAATATATTTCTATCTGTAAATGATGTTAGTGTCCATATTAAAGCAAATATATTTATTACTTACTAGGAAGTAGCCCGTGAACTAGAAGAAAGTAAGTACCAGTACACAGAACCCCGCTTATCCATTTATGGACGGTCTCCAGATGAATGGCTGAACTTGGCAAAATGGTTCATTAAGCATAAAGTTTATTCCCCTAATATGCGCTGGATAATTCAGGTTCCCAGAATCTAGTAAGTAATCAGGAGCTCTTGGTAATCCTAATAGTTTGAAATCATACCCATGATTTAATATCTGATAATATTTAGATGGCTTATTAGCTGTCCTATAGTTCTATTTATAAGCAGTAGCTTGGTAGATTTATTTTTGACCATTGGTGCAGTTTTCCTGACAGTCTGGGGGTGGAAGACAGGAGATGGGGATTGAATCTACTCTTTATGAAGCTATTGAAAACTACTGTTAATTATTTTTAAGTCTGAAGACATTAAAACCAAAAATTACAACTGAGTGAAATCAAGCTGCATTCAAAGGCAAGTTAAAATACAATTTAGTAATGAGAATAAATCAACTCTTGAATTCCATGAAGGAGTAGAAAATGCTCTGTCAAACTGTTACCATCAAGATCAGTTACTAAATGACAGTGAACTTGGAAACAACCCAGACTGATGATTTCCAAGCTCAAATCATTGTCAGTTCTTCTTAGTTTTAAGCATCCTTTGAGACTTTATTTCTTTTCTTTGTTTCCAATACTGTGTGTTGTAATACAGTCTCCCCTGATAATTTTGTCAGACATAATAGCTGAGCTTCATGTTTTGAAATGTCACAGCTGGAGTATGAGTAGAGAAGGAGCTGTCGCAGTCACATATATCTGCCAGAGTGTGCTTTTCCTTGAGGAGAAAGTTTCTCTCCTTTAATTTCTCACATAGCAATTTCTCACATGCATGGCACAGTCAGCAGTTTGAATAAGTCATGCACTTAGTGACACATGGAAGTACTATCCCTTTTTTCTGAAAGGCTCACTAAAGCAGAGCATTCTGCTTTCCTTTGGAGTAGTTACAACTTCAGGAAAGAGAATCTTTGCCAAGAGGTAGCTCTTTATCTCCCCTGTTAGTACATGGATGTCTGTAAGGGACAGGGTCACTGCTCTGGGGCAGCATCTACCCCTACATGCTGTCTCTATTTTTGGAGCACTCAAGAGCTTCAGCAGAGCCTGCATGAAGCAGAGTGGCAGGCAGTGCAGGAAACAGAGCACAGAAACAATCTACCCTGACATAAACTTCGAATTTCTGAATCCTGGTGGAACTGGAGCTCTAGAATGTACACAAATAACAGAAAATACAAAAATGAAGGACAATACAAGCCTATTAAACGATGTGTCTATCTTTTTCCCTTCAGCGACATATTTAGGTCTAAAAATATTCTGCCTAGTTTTGGGAAGATGTTGGAGAACATCTTTGTACCTTTGTTCGAAGCAACAATCAATCCCAAAGACCACAAAGAACTGCACCTATTCCTCAAATATGTAAGTATGTTTGGGTTTTTTGTCTCATATGAAATGGATCCTCTACTACTCAAATGGGTTTTTTTTGGCCCACAGCTGTTCTCAAACACTAAAAAAACTTTTTTCTTCACAGATTGCTCTTACTATTATTGTTTCAAAGCCCTGACACATAATTTAGTACAAGTCAGTGTTAGGTCCTATTGTCATATAACCTGTTTATTTCCTCAGAAACAGCTCAGCAGCTAATTATTTATCCTTTCATTAATGACCAAAAATGTTTGTGTGTGCATCATCATCCAGGATGGGTACTTTGAGCTGCTTCTGAACTGACCTCCAAGAAAGAGACAGCTGAAAGGAAGCTTTGTGTAGATCCTGATGGAACTCAGGAGAGAAGTGGGGATGTTGCTGCTGGGATGAGGTTAACAACAGGCATTTCTGAGTGTGCCTCAAATCACAGCTCTGAGGTTTGCTGGGAGCCTCTTGCTTTCAGCTGCTCATCAAAGACAGCAGATGAGTTCAAAGGATTCTAGTCTGGATCTTAGGGAGTCCTGCAGCTTTGTAAGCCCCTGCAGGAGCCTGAAGGCTTTTGTGTACCTGGGCTTCCTGTTTGTCTCAGAAGAAAAAAATGGGTAAAACTTTGAGAAAACACCTTATTCCTGCTGTGTGCATGGGTCTGGTGGGATGCAGAGCAGCAGGATAGGGGAGGGAAATAAACAAGGAGGGACTGGATGCTTGTTCAATCAAGTCCTGAAGCAAGAGTAAGTGGCCCTGAAGTTTGCTTCTAGAAAACCCTAATTGCTGTGAATTTCCTCTCCCACCAGGTGACTGGCTTTGACAGTGTTGATGATGAATCCAAACACAGTGGCCATATGTTCTCTGACAAGAGCCTTAACCCTGACCTCTGGACCAGTGAGAAGAATCCCCCATATAGCTATTATTTGTATTATATGTATGTGAACATCATGTTGCTAAACAACCTTAGGAGGTAAGTAGATACTTTTCTATTTTACAAGCTCCCAGAAAATCAGCATCTCTCTCTCAGACTAAGTCAGTATCTAGATTACAGATTTTCTGAAGCAAGGGTTATTTTGAATTATTCAGAGAGTTGAGTACTTGAGATACTTTGAAAATACTAACAATAGAATTATTTCAAACAAAAATTCAGAAATTGTAGAGGAATCAGATTAATACCTTGGTTTGATATTTGTGTGTATTTTGGGGGGGTTTTTTTAACTCCTTAAAGCTGAATAATCAAACAGAACAAAAGAAGGAACCCCACAAAACCCACTGACTGGCCTTTGCTCGGCTTCACAGCAGATTACCAAATACAATGTACCTGCTTCTTGGTGGCTTGCTATCTCCTGGTAATTTAAGAGACACAAAGTTCTGTTGTGACACACTGGCTTAGGGGCTGCTGCATTCAGGGACAGACCAAGTAGGACACAACTACAAACTGCACATCCAGCTAACTTCATTTAGCAGGCTTCTTGACTCACTCAGTTTTACTACTTTTGAGACCAGTGTCTGGGCAAGTAATGCAGGGAGCTAAGGGACATCAGACTGTCGGAGCAGATTTTGCCATCGTGCTCAGGAAAGCCTGAAATTCAAAGTGAGGTTATGCTGCTAAATTTGCAGCTGACTCATAGAGTGACCTGCACAACTGACTCCATCTGAGGCACAGTGAGGTTATCCACTGAGATCAAAGTGCCATCATTTACCCTGAAAGGATTTGGTTCATTGTTATTGAGAAAACGTTTGGGGATTTTCTTATAGAAGGTGCACAGATTTGTCATTTTACAACTTTATCCAAGTTAACAGTCGAAATGTTATTTCTTCGCTCCCACTGCTACTTCAAGCATTTCTTTATCATCCTGTTTGATCAAAACTTGTAATACAAACACCCACCTTAAATTACTTTGTATGTGCAACAGTCAGGCATAGTTGTTAGTTTTATTCTGTAATGGAAAGGACACACTACAGCCTACATCCAAGTCATCCCTTCCTCATGACTTCCTTTATATTCTCTGCAGTCTATATGCTTTTTCTATTCCAAGGACAGATTCTGCCAGAACTAATGCATTTCTTTCTTACCTCGAGATCATTCTGACTACTGTATTAAAATGCCCCCAGATAATCATTACAGCTAAATGAGATACTGACAGAATTCACCAATGAGTCACTACAGATTTTCACCCTGTTCACCCTGTTAATCATACTGAGTTCTTGAGTCAACATAGTCCTGACCAGACTGTTATATATTTTTGGTAATATTGGTGAGGATGGATTACATCTTCACATCAGGAGAAATGTTACTAAACTTCTACCCTTTAATTGCCTTATATTCTAGCACTCCTTGTTGAAATCGTGTTTTAAACTTCTCCAAATGCTTACGGGACATTTGTCTGCACAGAATAGCAGGGTCCATTATAACCTTGAACCCAGCATCACTTTTAATGTAGACGATAACATATTCTAGAAATTACAGTGTAAATTCTGGTGTAATAATTAACATCTCTAGATCATCTCTGCTTCTGAGGGTGTGGTTCTATGCTACACTTAACCCAAGATGGCAGGCTCTCATTACACTCTGTTAGCTAACTCTTGGCAGTGTACTTCCACTTCTTTCCTCATTTTGAACCAGGAATTTTGCAGCCACAGTTTGCATGGGTTTACTGAATTTTCCATCTGTCAATTTCCTCAACTGAAATCCATTCAGGAGCTGTTCGCCCAGTGGTTAGACAATTGCTAAATGAGGTGTAACTGGGGAAGGAAAGAAGACACAAATATGTCTGGTGCTAGAAGGGGCTCGGGTAGAGGGACATGCCCTTTGGCCAGCAGCCCACTACAGGTAGGCCTGCTACTCTAACTCATCAAACTCTATGAGAATGTGTAACTTAATTTTTCTTCTTTTTAAATTCACATATTACTGGCAGTTCTATACCAAATAGATAAAGAACAGTGCCTGTTTTACAAGTGGAACTTGCTTTTAATCTCCTCAGGGAAAGAGGCATGTGCACTTTCCTGTTTCGACCTCACTGTGGAGAAGCTGGGTCTATCACACACCTTGTTTCTGCCTTTCTGACAGCAGACAACATCTCTCATGGATTGCTCCTGAAGAAGGTATTGCTTGGTTGCTCCTAATCACTGTGTGCTCAGACATCCATCACTGGTTCTAACAGCTGGCACCAAGTTGACTTTTATCTGAGCAGCCCAAAATTCATTTTGGGCTGCCCCGTTAATTAATTTTCTTAGCAAGGCACAAATAACTCTTCAGTTTGGTAAGAAACTCCACCCAGACCCCCCAACACCAGAACATGTGGACCTTTCGCAGGGAGTCCAGGGAGGCCATGAAGATGCTCAGAGGGCTGGAGCACCTCTCCTATGAGGAAAGGCTGAGAGAATTGGGGCTGTGCAGCCTGGAAAAGGGAGGCTCCAGTGAGACCTTCTAGCACCTTCCAGTACCTAAATGGGGGTTAAAAGAGAGCTGGAGAGGAACTTTTTGCAAGGGCAGGTAGTGACAGGACAAGGGGGAGTTGAAAGAAGGCAGGTTTAGATTAGATATTGGGAAGAAATTCTTTACTGTGAGGTTGGTGAGGCATTGGCACAGGTTGCCCAGAAGCTGTGGATGCCCCATCCCTGGAAGTGTTCAAGGCCAGGTTGGATGGGGCTTGGAGCAACCTGGGCTAGTGGGAGGTGTCCCTGCCCTTGGCTGGGGCTTGGAACCAGATGTTCTTTAAGGTCCTTTACAAACCAAACTATTTCATGATTCAATGAAATAAATAAAGTCAACTGAACTTCCTGTTCTTAAGCTACAAAAAGGCAGCTTTGTCTTCCAGGAGAGGAAGATCAGCTGTTAAGATATATCAGAGATTTGGCAGCATCCACTTTTGGTTACTCCAAGCAGAGCTAAAATTACATGAACAAAACTTTAAGACTTTAAACTTGCTACTGCTCCCTGGTTTAGTCCCAGAAGAACTTAAGGAAAGTTCTCATTTTTTCTCTATGGGTACAAAGGTCATTTTCTCTGATTGGCATTTCTGTACTTCAGGGTTCATTCAGAAGTTCTTTAAGGTTATTTTGATCAAGGTTTGGTTATTTTGTTCAAGAAATTCAACATAGCTGTTTGACACAACAATCTTTTAGATAGAGCAAATGTTTTATGACAGAACAAATGTTATAATTCCTGGCACATTTGTTAATAAAAATCATCACTCAACCCATCTGCAGGGCACTGTTTCATAATTAATTGGTCAGTGGGTGGCAGACTTGTACTGAGTTTACTGTAATTTTTCAGGATCTCCCTTATAAGTGAGATTTTTCTGGTTAATGCTGGAAAATTCTATGTATTTTCAACATCACCAAGAACAAAGAAAAAATATGCCTAAAATCATGTCTGATACTATGCACACAAGTAGTAATTCCCAAAATTAGACCCAGACAGAGTAGCACTAAAGCAGTGTGTAGCCATAGCATTCTCCTCTTCACTCTTCTGCTGCATGACCTAGTGTGATAAGATGGCATAGCAGGTACTAATAATAGTAACAGTAATAAAGGCACTTGTTAGGTTCTTAGGTCGGCTAAGTCAAAACAGTAATAAAGATGATGTGATCAGAGATTATTTATATTAGGTACAATAGCAACACATGACTTCTCATAAATTAAAACTTCTTTTGCTCCTGAAATTTTTCTATTGGACTACAGCTTTGGAAGTAAAAAATTGCTTAGCCTTTTTTAGCCAGTTCTTGCCTATCTGTTTTCTGTGACTTTCAGGTTTTGGGGGAAGGTATGCAGCTGGTATCAAATCAGTGCCCATCATGCTCATGTGTATACTTATGAATCTACAGTAATATTAGTCACCATGTTTTTAAAAAAATGACACTTACATTTAGGAACATAAATTATTTTTATAAAGATCAGTAAGATTCAAAATTCAGACTTTTAAATATTTCCTGGAGAAGTCGTGGTTCAATGTCAACGTAATTTTTTTGATCTTAGTCTTCTCCCTGTAGTGCTGTTTCCAGAGAAATCCTTCTCTTTTTCATTATCCCATAGTACCATTAAATGCTGACTGTGTTTTGTTTTGCAGAGTCCTGTCCTGCAGTATCTGTATTATCTTGCACAAATACCCATTGCTATGTCCCCACTTAGTAACAATAGCCTATTCCTGGAGTACTCCAAAAATCCACTACGGGAATTTCTGCATAAGGGACTGCACATCTCCCTCTCCACAGATGATCCTATGCAGTTTCATTACACAAAGGTAGGAACTGCAAAAAGCACCGGTTCTGAATTTGGCAACAGCACCACATGGGTCCAGAATGACCTGGAAGCTTTTTTATTTCATTGCTTAGGACATAGCATCATGTCTTTCAGTCACTTCATTCATTCTCCCTCCTCATTCTCTGTCTACTACTCACTGTTAGGCTTCAGAAGGAAATGTCTGATTTCCTAATTATGTTTCTTTTGTACTCTTGCCTCTCCAGTGTTGGCTGTTGAAGTATAAAATGAAGGATGAGGCTGAAGGGAGGTTTGAGCCTTCATAAACAATCCTCTAGAGTGCCAGGAAAGTCCAGTTTCCTTACTCTAATAAGTCTGGGGAAGTACATTACAAAAACACGATGTGGAATCTCAAGATGACATATGAGCTGCTTGCTCAGTGAGCTGAAACAGATTCCTGCCCTTGGAGTGGCCTGGCAGGACAGGAGTGCCTGGTCACTGGCTGTGATGGCCTCGTTTGCAGCTGGCACGGCTTTGAGCCCTGCTGTGCCCAGAGGGGCCCGTCGGTGGCTCAGCTCCGTGTCCCAGGACAAGCCGAGCCCTGCTGGCCTTGCCCCGGGCTGGCTGCTGGCCGGGACACGGAGCTGCTGCTGGCTGGAGCATGGATGCAGTCACATGGACTGTGCAAGGTCCTGGGCTGGGACAGCACTCTGGGGCCACACCTGGCCGCCTGGCATGGGAGGGCCAGAGCGAGAAATTGCCCTGCAACCTGTCCATGTGCAAAATCACTCAGGCTTTACAACAGAGTGTTTGGGGGGCTCCTTTGCAATTGCCTAAGAAATGCCTCCAAGGATCTGGACTGCAGGCTGCAATTTCTTAGACTAAGCTAACTGGATACCCAGTGCCTGTTAATTATTAACCAGTAGTCCTTGGCAAATTTGAAATAAAGAATTCTTTTCATAGTAGTTGTGATTTTAAAGTTTGAAACTTCTAATTTTTCACAGCTGTCTAAAGAGCATGTATAAAATCCTTAATTAATAATGAGTACGTATCCCCATTTATACCTTATTTACATATCATTTAATATTAAATGTATTTTGCTGGTGCAGGAAGCTCTCATGGAAGAATACGCTATTGCAGCTCAGGTGTGGAAACTAAGTACGTGTGACTTGTGTGAAATAGCAAGAAACAGCGTTCTACAGAGTGGACTGTCAGATAAGGTAAGTATGGTTGGAAAGCCTCTTCTGTGAATATTAGGGCAAGTAGGAACCCAGAAGTCTTCAATAGTCTGAACACTGAATAGCAGGTGCTTAGTGGTGGTTTTGTGCACATACTTGTCCTCTTTTCCAGAAATAGTCACAAACTATCTGCTATGCAGTCTTCCATTACAAGTAAAGTATTAACATTACTTTCCCCCATTAGCTTTGTTTCGGAATTATCAAATACGTAGAGAGACCAGATGCCTGTTTATACTCAGTACTCCTCCCACTTACAAACTTACAATTATTTTCATGATATCCTTCTGCCAGTGATTTTCTACATCATGTCTTAGCATTAAGTAAAAAACTGCCTGTCATAAGCAAGACATGTTTTTGCTTAAAAGGGAGTACTACAGAAAATATTCTGGTTTAAATAGGCAGTCCGATTAGATTAAATTCCCTCTTGGCTTTAAAATTCTATACAGCCAAGGCTTTCTGTAGGACTTATTTTAGAGCATTCTCTCTTCTATGTCACTTATGAACATTTCTCTGAAGGAACTGAGAGGGATATGTGAAGGGGCTTCATGAGTATATTCTGTTCTTTCTTCTAATATTCCCTAGTGACAACTACTCATTTTCCTCTTGTGCAACTCTTAACTAACAAGAGACCTAAGCCTCTTTCTGCCCTCTCAAATGCAAGATGTGGCAGTGAAGCCTGAACACTAGCACAGAGGGTTTTAGCAAGCCAGACTGAGTGCACTTTTGACCGATTGTTTAGATAAACCTTGGCCTTAAAATCTCCTAAACTGGTTAAGACTCTGAGGAAGAGTTCAATGGCCAGCTGGTTGAAACTGCTCTTTTCACTTGTACTGGACTCATTCAACTAACAAACACTCATTTCTGCAATAAATCAAAGCAGTTAACTGACTTCTTCCTTTTGACATTTAATCCCATTCACAGGAAAAGCAGAAATTCCTAGGGGTGAATTATTGCAAGGAAGGGCCTGAGGGAAATGACATTCGAAAAACAAATGTTGCCCAGATCCGGATGGCCTTCAGGTACGAGACTCTGTGCAATGAACTCAGCTTCCTGGCTGATGCTATGAGAACAGAAGATATTTCTACTCTGTCCAAGTAGTTACAAACTCAGACCAGAATGTGTCCCTCCTAAGCAGGATAAGATGCTAATTAACCTCAAATCATCCTTCTTTGATGCTACTGAGACGTAACTGAACAGGACAGAGACAAAGGGAGTATCTGTGGAAGGTAAACAGTGTTTGCTGTCACATGCTTCTTCATTATTCTTGTTGCAAAGATTTCGGCTTCTACGAACATTAGGCTTTTAAAGATTGCTGTAAATATTAACTGCAAACTCAGAATCATGTACTATTTGTTTCATACTGTCTTAACTGTGCCCTGCAGTGTAGCCTGGGAAACCAGAGAGAATATCCGTAGTGCAGCTGTGCTGTGCACCTAAGGATCCTGCAGATGCTGACAGCACACACCCACCTGGTTTGGTCCTGCAAGTCTCAGTACCAGTCATGGCTTTTAACACTCTTAAGTTCAACCCTTTATTCATTAACAGCTTCTATGGGGTGCAGAGTTTTGAGGCTACCCTTTCATTCTGGAAGGTGTTCTGACACAGTTTTTAACTCAATGTTTCAGCAGTTATATTGGAAAACAAAACCAACATCAGGTAATCTTGCTCAATGACTAATTAATTCCTGTTGTTATGTAGGATGTCAGTGAAGAACAGCAGATGAATGCTTTTTAATTTATCAAGTGGAAAACATGGTGTCAAAATCACTATTATACATTGTAGTGAGTCTAATTATATCATGAAGATTTTGCCTTGAAAGTTGAGAACTTTTTTTATTGCTTTGTAATGGGAATATGTAGATATGCCCATTCAAATTACTTAGAAATTTATGCAGATAATTCTGGTTGCATATAAAGAGAAATTTTTTACTTGAAAACGAAAACTGTTCTTATGAATCAGTGGTAGAAATGCCAGACCTGGTTCTGGTCCTACTTCTGACATATTTTTACACATTTGTTTTAGTCTGTATTTTAGTCGACTACAGCTGAATGGGAAGTCAAGCTGTCTATTTATACAGAAGCCAGCCCACTTGAAATCTGTCATTTCATATCATGGTATGTTATGTTAAACTATTTATATATGAGGAAGTGGTTAGTAAAATACAGCTACTGGAGTATTTATCACTTGCAGTCTTCTTTCTATTTCATCATCCTTATGACACAGTACTGCTCCTTCAGGAAGGATTAAAGGTAGTAACATGATGGCACCTGTGTACTGTAGAAGCTGCAGCATTCCACACCAAAAAAGACTCGAGGCCAGGGCCAGCAGAGGGTGTGGATGCCTGTGAGTCCAGCACTGCACTACTCAATTCAAAGGCCTGCAGTCTCTGAGGCAGGATCTGAGCCCAGCGTTAGACCCCTGACTCTAATATCCTGCACTGGGCTTCTTCAAACAGGCATTCAGCATTAATGCATAAATAGCTAATAACTGATAGTGGCCCATCCAGTCTCACCTGACCTTGAACCCTGCATGTTGTTCTCCATCAGATGTCTTGTGCCACTTGTATTTTCTAGGCCAGGCTCTTCTCCTGGAGCTCAGGCACCTACAGCGTTCCTTTCAAGAGCTCTTTGGGTCTCACTTTCCCTTGCAAATGCAGCCAAAAGTGGCAGTGGTGACACCACCAGTACTAAAGGACCCATTAATGGCATAAATGTATAGAGGCATTGAAGACTCTCTCCTCAGGCTGTGGCAGTTCAAAGAGATGCCTAAAAAGACACCTTTTTAGTGTTCCTGCTGTCCTCTATGGAGATTGCAAAGAAATAGCACTAAAGTAGGAGAAGGAGGAATTCCTTATCACCTCCTACAGCTGTGCAGCCTTGCAAGAACCCCGAGAGAGAGAAACCTAAAGATGTCAGGAAGGAGCCTGGAATTAAGGCTGCTCTGAGGGAGTCCAGGGCACAAGAGGGAGCATTCTGGCCCTCCACTCACCATCACAATTAGCCAGTGTCATGCAGAGGGAGCTGCAGTGATTGCAGAGGTTTTTCATCCAAAACCACAGCTGCAGACAGGTGGTGGGAATTTGACTTCAGCTCTTCAGTGCCCCAGCCCAATGTCTGCACCAGATTTTGTATTTCCTGTACACTTAAAAATCAACTTATGCTGCCCAGCTGTACGAGAGTAAAATTGTCCCAAGTTCTCAGTCAGCAGCCCCTATTGGCCTCACTGTTAGGAACTTTAGCAGCTCATAGAATGCAGTCTCAGGATTAGTGTCATTTGCTTAGGATGAAGTCTGAGAAAGTGACTTGAGCTGTTTAGCTGCATCAAATGCAGATGTGTTGTTTTCATCAGTACAACCTCCTAATAAAGAGTTACCAACATAACATTATTTGGGAAAAACATCTGCATCCAGGCTAAATAAGTAACATGCTTGGTATGAAGAATTTCAATTTTAAGTATTTCCATCTGCTAAACATTGCTTTACTTGGGTTGTTTCACCTGAAGCAGCTATTAGTGCTGCTTTTGTTGTCACTTACATGTCTTTTTTAGTTTCCTTAAAATTACACCAAATTTGTATATGTTTAATGCCTTTTCAGCTTTCCTTACCTCAGGTTCTAATAGGTTCATAGCTGTTATTGAAAAAAAAAAGGAAAACTGGATTTGAATATTCAGTGAATGGACAGTAATTCGGATTCTGACAATAACCACAGTAACATATAAGTGGTCATGATCACAAGTTCTGCTTTCTGTGCTTTCTTGTGTGCTGCTTTTAAGGGGAAATTGGGCTTATAGTATTATATTTGGGGAAATATAAACAGACATCCTTTCAGGCCTCCACTACTATATTTCTGCTGGTCATCCTTTAATTAGGTAAATATTACTGATTCCAAGTTCAGTTCTTAAGCTTTGCTTAGTTTTCTTTTTTAAAAGTTGCACTTTTGTGCTAATGTGAGGCTGTTCAAAGTAACCCTGTGGGCTCAGGTTGTGGCTGGAAGGAAAAGGTAGATCCAGCACGAGTCACTGCTGTACACACAGCCACCAGTGCAGGACAGGGCAATGGCTGATCCCCCCCAACTGTGCTGAAGTCAAACATGCTTAGAACAGAGCTGGTTTCACTCAGGGGCTGGAAGAACATCACTGCAGGTGGCAATTGGGTAAACACTGCTGGAGGATGGAAGAATATCCTACTTTCTCTTGACTTCATTAGGAGGAAGGTTCAAATGTTATTCAAGGTTTCCTTAAACCTGTTGGTTCAAAAGCATTTTATATTTTCAACCTGAAATGGTTAATTATGGTTACTTGATGTTTACAACCTATCATAACCTGAACATTTTTTTTCTGTTGTTACTTTATCAAACTTAAGGCATTTGCTCTGCTACTGGAGAATACTTTTTTTTTTCACAGCCCAGAGCCACCTTATTGTGTCATATCATTGTTCTTTATGTGTGGCTAAACCTTTCTGTTCTCTTTGCCTAGATAAAATCTAAGTCTGAAAAGGTGTCTGTAAAAACTGCTTTTTCTTTCTGTGCCTGGGTTACATGATGTTTATCTTCTGCCTCTTGTGGAAGCATTAAACATTACACTAATAAATGAATTGTAAAGGACTATGGTTATGAAGATTGTATGTCTATCTCTCAAAAAAATTGTAGCTCCTCCAAATCTCGACATTTAAGCAGAACTAAAACCCTGTGCAATTAAACTGACTAAACCTAAATAAAGCATGAAAACTGAAAAAAAATCCAGTGCAGATAGAGAAGACAGTAAGCACTATTTAAGAGAAGGGGCTAAAGGCTTATCTGGCTTAGAACAATGCAGTGTTAATGCAAACCAACCATTCAGAGCTGGCATAAAGGGCTGAAAGTGACACTGCATTGCTGCCCCCACTGTCTCTTGGTGCCTACCCTGCTTCCCTGCTCATCCAAGCTGGGCACCAGGGCAAGCAAGCAGCAGCTGTTCCTCATCCTGGAGCCTCATCTGGATATTGAGCTCAGAGTCAACACACCTAACCTGGGAGCAGGAAAGCAGTCCTGACCCTCAGGGCAGAGCAGTTCAAGGTGTACTGTGATTCTCTGACTACACACAACAGATTTATGTGACAAAACCCAACTAAGAAGCCAACAAGTGACAGATTTAAATAAATAGTACCAACACAGATATCCTGCTACAGTCACCATGGCTTTTGAGGAAAAGCTTAACACAAGACACTTCAGTAAGAAAGGGAGTAAAGATTTTTAGATGAAGATTAAAACATAATCTCTTTCAGTACATAAAGTCTTTATTTCTGCACATGAGCAGCACTGGTGAAGCACAGGAGTACAGGTTCATCTGTAACTGAGGAGTGTGCATTTCTCCCCCATGCCTCTCAAAGCACCAAACAGCACTGTTAAACAGCAACAGAGAACAGTCCATACAATAGTGAGACACCAACACCACTAATTCATTCATCATTCACCATGACTAAGAGGGAGTGTCTCACATAGAGTAGTTTTTGAAGGTCTATTAAAATGGGTCAGAACCATTTTAGTACCAGCATGGAAGCACAGACTGTTGTATCAAACTCCCACCTTCTTACACATACAAATTTCAGAAGTGTGAGTTTCCAACTACTTTAAGCTTACTTTGTGAGAACACCTTGCTTTTTAAAAAGCATTTTGATCCAAAGAAGAGTGCTCATTTAATCACGTATTGGATCATATTCTTCATTCCAGCAGACACACACTGTGCAAAGTTCTATCCAAGTTCACAAAAATGATAACTCCTTTTAATATTACAACCCCCATGCCCAGTGTTTACTATTTGAGCTTTTTGGAAAAGCACATAGCCCCATCCAGGCTAATTCCAGTGACACATCCCAGCAGGAAAAGTTTTCAGTCCTTAAAGAGTATTGCTGTATGACAAATTCTAGGCCTTGTAATCAAACATCTGAAGAAATGACAGTTAACAAGAACTCCGTTTTGAAATGACTGATGTTTAAGACACACTCACGATGCAGAGTTCTGTTCACCCACTTAAAACAGGTGAGGATAAAACCTTTGGCAAGTTAGCTTCGAGGATGATTTAACAATAGAAACCCAAAGAAAATACTCAATTACTGTCATATTACTTCCATCAGAGAGTGTGTGTGAATACAAAATTAAAGCATTATGTATATGCAGTGTAAGGATTAAGGCCAGCCAGGTTAACATACAGCTTGTACTTGTATCAGACATCCTTAAGGCCTCCTGAGGGGGCTGTTCTTTCAGGATTCAGCTGGATGCAAAGCACCAAGAGCCATAGCCAAGAAGTTCCTCCCCAAAATGATGCATTTGGTACCTACAGCTCTACAGGGGTGGGATTGAACAGCTCCATTCAAACCCGTTACACGGAGACCTCAATGGTTGCCCTGGTTTCCAGAACTTGAAAGAGTATGGATTAGAAAACCTTTCTAATTATGTATAGAATTTTCTTTAAAGGAAAGATAAGGAGGGTAAATATACCATTTCCCATGAAAAGAAAGAACCATGCCCATTACTTTGATACAGTGCCTAAACTTAAAACCCAGTAAATATAAAGGTTTGCTAATTGCTCTGGTGCACCTACCTTCTGCTGTGCCTGTCAGCTGGTCATTTTATCCATTCTAATTTCCTGATCTGTTAATGAATTCCTCTCCCATTTCTGCCTTGGCTTCAAATGATCCAAACAGATAAGCCAAGTAACTAGACAGAGGAAACAGTTACATTCATTATGTATTTCAATTCTTACTAAAAACCCGGAAAAAATTACAAAAAAATATTACAAATGTTAGCATTCTTAAGCTTTAAAATACCATCAGAAATGTGATGAAACAACTTGTGAAAGAAGTGTATCACACTTCTCTGAAAATAAAAATCCTTTCCCTGAAAAAACCTGCTCCTAAATATTGTCCTTTTAAGAATTAGACTTGTTTAATTTTTCCCATCACTGAAGTGGGTTCCAAATTATTTCTGTATCTAGAAGAGGTCAAATCAGAACCAGTTTTTTTTTTTGCAGAGCTGCATTAAGGTACCTTGTTGATACCACACTTTAAGAGAGTTTGACTCATAGCGCCACACTTTTAACCACACCACCTGTACAATGTGATTTTATTTGGATCAAAACACCAATTTCAGACTTCTGTGGTACTAAAGCCAAGAGACTCCTCCAGCTGAAAAGGACTCCAGCATTTCTTCCAAAGTAGCTTTATTGCACAATTCATACACAAAGTTTAATATAGTGGAATGTTCTTAGCTATTAATATCATCTCTAATGCTTAAATTACAACTTCACATTAAACCGGTAAGAAATGTTCAGTTAATACAAGAAAGTTAATTTGTTCTAATTACACCCCCCCCCCCCCCAGCTATTTGCAGTAATTCACATTTTCAAGGTCTAGCTTCTGGAACTCATTGCCATGTTCATGCCAATGGACTCCTTTTCCAAAACTTTTTGCTAAATGTTGCACTTCAGACTAAGTAACACCAACCAGTACCAAATTACTAGTTTTTCAGTGTTAATGTATCTATTTCTCTATAGAACATACAGTACATATATTTTACAAGGCACACATTACAGTATCTACATCACAGCAGTGTGAATTACAGCATCTTAATTTAAAAAAGCTGTACAGAATACAAAGTTTACTTTTTCACTATTTAAATAATTTTGCATTAGTTTATATTGTAATTGTCATTATGCTGCAATTAGGAACCTGTTTGCATCATTATAAAATTACATTTTAAGAAGTTCATGTAAGTTCTCCACAGAAAGTCAACTTATAAAATCTCAGTTCAGAAGGATAATTCTTGAAGTACTTGAAAAATAAAGTTAGCTTGAAGCTTTCATTTAGATGTTCTTTCTGTTCCAGTGACATAAAAAGTTTAAAAAATTCAAAGGTTATTTGAAAGTTCTGAACATGGACTAATGCAAGATCAAAAAGAAACCAAACTGGTGCATGATTAAGAACATTTGCGCATGTTTTAGTGGAAAATCCTGGGCCAGTAACAATTTCCAGCCCAAACAATAACTGCCTTTATGCAACCAAACATTCCATACATTTACTGAAGAATATCTCATTGCTATCAATGGCTTAAGAAAGGAAAAAGAAAAAAAGTTCTATGCTATATACAGTCCTAAAAGGATTTTTCCATAGCTAAATACAGATTTACATACTAAGTCATTCTGGCTCTCAGATGACAGACACATGAAGAGTACATTGCTTCTCTGTATTAAAGCCTATGATAAATTTGACAACTGAACAACAAGCTAAGCTCAAATGGGCACCACATGCTGTGCACATTCTTAAAAAAATTGATGTAATTAAATTATTTTGTAGCCAATTAAGAAAAATAACCTAAATGGGCATATCTACATGTGCACATGACTTTTAGTTCAGAAGCTGTCTGTGACAAAAGGACTTAAGCCTTACGGCATCATGGACTTTTAACAGGTATGGCAAGGAAAAATGCAGTCGTACAGTAAGCAAGATTTATGCTGATATTCCCTCAAATGCTACACTTGAATATTTCAACTTGAGGTTACTGAGTGAGAAAAAGTAGTATTTGTTTATATATATACATATATATAATTAATTCTCTACAGTAGCCATTCATTTCCATAACACTATTTATGCACAAGAAGCTTAAGATAGGTTTCCTGAATACTAATAATTTTAGACTGTCTAAAAGGTTTTATTCTGCTAGACATGACGTACTGTTGCACTCCAGTGGTGATACCCCTTTTCCAAGCTGTCACATGCACATCTTGCTCCAAGCCACGTTAAAGAAGTTTCCCTCTGCTACATAAAAGCATATTGCACTTGTAGATATAGAGCACCCTTACTTAGATTATCACTTGTTACTCTTCATACACGTTTTAACTCTGATCTCATCACTTCAAAAACTCAAGAGCAGATAAAACCACAGCATCAGACTAGACTACACCTTAAGTATTAATTCAAATAAAGGCATTCTCTTCAGATATACCCAGTGTTTAGAAATAATTTTAGCTGTCCTTTATCAAAAACTACCAAGAAGCTGATTTACTGCTTTCAGGATTGTGTATGAAACTGTTTAATGTTTCCAAGCTAATAAGACTATGCTAAATATCATATTTTTAAAAATACTCCAAGAGATAAGTCTCGTTAGAAAAATAAGGGGAAGTGCACAACTACATTTACAGACCTGGCTACACTCTCCAAAACATTTAAAATAATGAATGCTAAAAGTCAGATCAGATTAAATATCTGTAAACACTAAGAGCAGCAATAACTTCCTACTGAAGAACAGGCAGTGGGACATCTTCAAGTTTCAACAGTAAAATTTCAAATTAATAACCACTAGTGCTAACTCATCTTTATTCATATTTGCTGTGAATAAGGGACTGCTTTTAAGGGTAGGAACTGTGAGTTCAAGCCATCTGCCATGGTTCATCTCTGTAGCAGTCCACTGTGATGCTCAAACAGCAGTTTGCAGTTGTAGTTGTGCTGTTATAAACTGCTTCATCGAGTAGCTGAACTGTTAATATCAAACGCTGTTGTTAAAGTAAACTTTGTTAATGATTAAAGAGTTTGCTGAAGGAACAGTTTAGTAATGAAGACTGCACACACAGAGACTTGCTCAGATACCCTGTGCTTTAGGAGAGCAGCTCAGACTCACAGCAGCCAAGAGGAGAAGGAAAGACAGACTCTGGAAGAACGGCAAGGAGAGGCAAAACCAGGCTCTTGGGAAAACAAAAGCTTCAAGTGGTTCTGCCATCATCAGCCTGGTGGGCAGTGTCAGGGTCTGTGGGGCTGCCCCGCCTCATCCACCATGTTAAGGATGTAAGTGGCAATGTCATCTTCTGTAGGGGCCTCTGACACCACCCAGGAATCTCCTGCCCCGGTCACCTGCCGGCGGCACACAGGACAGTTCCTGTGGCGGTCACTCCTGTTAGGAAGGCACAGAAATGAGAAGTTTTCACTGACCGTCTCTTGCTGGTAAGAAAAAGCCAAAAGAGCCCCCAAACAGATGAAAAACCCAAACAAAAACCAACCCAGTGAGAACTTCAAGAATGATCAGATTAACTGGATTAGACCGCCTCTCTATTTTGTTTGTTTAAAAACTTCTTTCTTTGTTGAGAAGACTTCTAAATGGAGCTCCATTCTTTGAGTGAAAATTTGGAATCATGTTCTTTCTAATAATTTGCTCAGGCCAGACAGGATGCATCTGGCTACCTGGTCAGAAATTTTAAATGGAAATTCAGTGTCTAGATTAATTCTTCCTATCTTCAGGAATTCAGCTGAGGTCCTTCCAAAACCAGTCTCCATAGGCTTCCTAGATAAAGAGAAGAAGGAGCTTTTTCCTGTGTCATGCAGCCCACTGAAGTTTAGAACTGGATCCTCAGAGTACCACTCCCCTCCATCTCGGGGGCCCCAAACAATGACCTGGGAGCTTCTGTTTTGCCTAAATTAAGAGGAGATCAATCTTAAAAATTACAGACCAAAAAAAGTGTGGTGTAACTGGAACTTTGTGAGGAGTTCAGCTGATTCATCAGCCAAAGCAGCATATAATCCTCTCTCCAGTGCAGTCACTGAACTAAGCCCTGTCTTGCTGATAGATGTTAGGATATTTTACCAGAAGAGAGAAATTACTTGCTGTGTTCTGAGATCCAGTGATTTTTTACTATGGTTTCTCCTTGTGGAAGCCTGGTATTTGTTACAAAAGTAATTTCCTTGGTAAGTCTTTCAAAAAGCCACAAAACAAATTATGTGTAAATCCATTTGCATTAACTAGCCAAAAAGAAAGCCTTTTTAACAGAGCAGGTCTGTCCCCTAGTGCCAGACTGCCAAGACACTTCCCTAATCCTTGTGGGCCTGCATGGTCAGACAAGAGCTGTGTTCCTCCACAAAGGAATTTTTCTCTCCCACTTTTCCAAAAACGGGTGTATCAGAGATCAGAAGCTGAAAAGGTATTTGGTTTACTGTGAAGCTGAACATTGTAAACTACATGTTATGTATAAATTTGAAGGTGCTGCCATTGAGAAGAAATATCTTTCTGGAAGAGTCTGATATATTTAAATCAGTAAATTGAATGCTATTTATCTGAAGTGAAAGCATAACATATGGAAAAAAATCTGATACTTATTTCCCAAGTAAGTGACAGACAGTCCAACTTGTCTTCGTATTTGCATAGTCCCAACAAGCCTTAAATGAGATTTTGTGAAGCATAACATGCCAGCATCTGCATATACCATCTTCTCGAGTTTTTGAGCAAGACTAAAACAATTAAATTTTAGAAGAATAAAAAAGATGTAAGAAATTATAAGACAAATGCCGAAGAGCAACTTGCACATCTCTTTTTTACAAAATTTCCTGTTTTCTTTCTGCTGTAGTCTGATCTTACTCAAGCTTGTTATATGTATTGTATGTACATTAGCTTGAAATATCTTTAGACATTAAATTATACGGCAACCATGGAATCTGTCAAACCAAACTGAAACATGTCAGATAACCAGTGCGTATTATAAGATAATTAATATCCTTTAATCTATATTACCATTTATCAATGCATTTCTGGCAGAAACTGTGAGCACAGGGCAGGATTAAATCAGCACGCCCATCCATGCAGATGCAACATTCCTCTTCATCTGTCAGCTGTTTAACCCTGCAGAAAAGAAGACACTGTTTTCTTCCAGATATTTGATATTTATGCTCCAGTAACTACACCAGTTACTACCTTTTTCATAATAACTAGTGATGGCCAGAAAGAAACACCTGTGCTTTTAATCTATGAATGGACTACTTCTGTCATCCCAACCTATGTCAGCAGTGAACAGAAACTAAGTCAGAATGTGCATTTATTTTTTGTGCCAGGTGCTTTCGGTGTTGCAAAGGGTTCTCTAAATCCCTTTTCATATCAACAAGGAAGTGTGAGGAGTTGTAACTGCTTCATATCACATGACTGGACAGAAGAACAGAAACACTGTTTACATTAAAGGCAGGAGAAGAACCTGCCTTCCTGTCACTGCACATCAGGCTGAACTAGTTCATAATGAACTTTGCCAAATTTCTGTGTGCTGGTTTATATCCTAGACAAAAACATGCATGTCAAGAAGATCACTACCAGAATTCACTCATTTCACATGGCATCAAAATGCCAGGAACTGAACTGCTCATTAGATTGAAAAGGCTGATTTTAGCTTGCAATATGCTCCATATAATTGCTCCTCAAATCAGGACTCTCAAGCTGACTGTTAACTACAGCTTTTCCAGTTACACTCCCAGGTGTTCCTGTTGGTGGGGCAATTTTAAAGTTATCTCACTACCCAAGACAGATATTGACATTTTGTATCTTTTTCCCAAATAATTAACAGTAGTATCTCAAATAGTTGCACCATCAAGACTTGTCAAGTGCAAAAAGATGCAGAGAATCCTTGGCTTTCACTGGCCTAACTAGACATGTAAAGTTCTCAATTTTACAGTCACAGCTCACTTCCAAAACGACCAAGGAAGTGTTCTAACATACTTAGGTTTTCCAAAAAACCTGATGTGGGAATCCTTGTTCTGACTTGAGGGACAGAGACAGCATTCTATAAAAAAATAGCATTTCAGGAGAGTCAGTCCACCTTGATGACTATTGACCAGACCATTTCTGCTTAGGCATCTAAGGGAGCTTGTGAAACACAGATTCATTTTTGAACTGTACAGAATAGCCAGCTACTGGACAGCAGTCAACATGCCTTTGTTTTATCTTTCAGTAGGTTCTTGGGGTTTCCTTTTCAATTTGCTTTTGGAGAAATTACTTTAAAATGACAGATTTTTTTTTTCACAGATGGTAATTTGCATACAATGAGGGCAACAGTTTCCAAGAAGCCTGCTCACTGTGTTCTTTAGACCTGTTCTCGGTCATTTTCCTCCCTCATGCAATTCTGAGTACTAACCTTTAATAGCACTTGAATTTCTGACATTTTCTGGTGTCTATACAAGTAATTATACAAGGCCTATTTATAAAGTTTCTGGAAAGTCAGCTTTAGTCACAGGACTAAGTTCCTGAAGAAACAGTAAAATAAAGGAGTGACGGACTAAGGAAATGCTTATCTCTTCATTATCAGAAAGCATAAACCACTTAGGCATATTTTGAATGCTCTGAATAGGAAGTGGATGTTGTAGAGAAATGGGGTATTATTCTAGTGGAAGAAGTTAAGAAGAATGCAACAGATAACACTTGCTATTTTTAGATAGCGAGGCCTAACTTTGCAGAGCTGAAAAACATCTAAAGGTGAGAAGAACTGAGGCAAATGGGTGGTTATCACAGAGAAGTAAACAGAGTATTCCACTGGTGTAGAATACTTGAAGGTGCTTCAGCCTGTATTTTCCTTAATAACTCAAAAAACTTGGCTAAGACACAAGCTCACCAAACTGCATCATATTAGCAAAGTATACTCTTTTTGTCACTAATGCAGCCTCAAGCGATGAAGGATGCTCAAACATGAAGGATGCTCATCTCCCTTGTCTCCAAGTCTGAAAACTGAAACTCACATAGGAAACCTTTTATCGTCCTCACTGACTTTAGCAATATATAAAGTTATTTTGCGTAAGTATGTGCGGTCTGTGTTAATTGGTTTGTCTGTTTGAAACAAAAGACCATTTCCAGAAAAGCATGTGTTCTGGTACAACCTTGAAAAAGCAATTTTCCTGTTCTTTCTCAAACATGTTCACAATTTACAAGAAATTAAATGAAATGAAAAGAATACCTTCTGCAATCCACTGACTTAGAAAAACCAGTGGGCTCTGTGGAGTGACAAGAGAGCTGATCCCTTCTTCATTCCAACAGCTGAAGTGTGACACTCAGGCTGTTTCATTAAAATACCTGGCTGCAGCTCTTCACTAGTGAACATAGAGAACTCTACCATTTACTACTTTTTCTTGTAAAACCCAGCTCTACCTCAGTTTAAACTGAGTTAGAACCCTGATCTTATTCAGAAAGTGAAAAGTAAGGAATTACTGGTAGCAGCAATACTTCCACACAGGGAAAGGGTGACAGGCTTCTTCAGTTTGAACTGAAGTTATTGCAGGTGTTGACCTCACTCTTTTGTGTTTCCTCTTGTTAATAAAGCAGGAGGTCAGCATGAGTGAGACAGTTCACATTTTTCCAGTCTTACAAGTTAAATTATTACCATAATTGAGTTTCTAGTGGCAACAGATGGGGACTTTCACATGCCAAAATGTAAAAGGAAGAGAAAGTTTAAGTGGAACAATAACAAAATCCATTTAAACAAACACTGTCAACCCCCCTGGATTTGTAGCTGCAGCTGATTCCGTTTCCTCCCATTTCCGTATTCAGAAGATTCAACGTATAACATGTTTATATTAGAACTGATCTCTAAAAGGGTTGTTCTGAAGCTAAGGTATGCTAGCACCATATTTCAGGATTTCAGCCAAATGCACTGCAGCTCCCCTGGTGCAAGGGAAGGTGTCTGTTCATGTTTGTGATGGTACAAACATGCAGCTGCCAAGAGCGAGCAGTTCTCATCAGCAGGTATTTGTAGTTCAGGTTTTAAGCACAACTCCCAAAATGCTTATGCTGTAACTGGAGTCAGAAGCTAAAGTAGATCAAAATACCTTCCCATCCACAAGCTGGCCTGACACGAAGACAGAGACATCAAACTCTCAGCAGCTTCTTCAGAAGTATCCCTCTGTGCAAGAACTCCTGCTGCTTGACTGGTGATGTCTTTATAAAGTTGAGTGAACTGATATAAGTTCAAGATTCTGGAAGCTTCCACGATGCCACTTGTTTTATTTATCTTAAGATACAAGAATTGTTTAAAGTTACTTATCAGATTTTAACTTGGTATTGCTCAGAATGTTTGTAAAGCACTGCAGTTCTCATGTAGGGCACCAGTCCCCTTCCCAAGTGTCCATCACCACAGTAGCAAGCTGCGGTCTGCCTCAGCAGGGTCAGGACCGCCCACAGCTGCAGCAGAGTGAGGAACACCACAGGCAGCACCGCAATTTTACGACAAGGCAATTGCCATCACTACTCAAATGGACTCTGGTGTGAGTAGGGACCTAACGCCCAAAAAACTAGGCTGAACTTAGAATCAAGCACAAGATCATCAGTCATTTGATATTTGAACTTAAATTGCTTACAGTGATGGCTGCCTTAATGAAAACTTGGAGTAAACAGAAAACTACCAACTGTTGGTTTCAAACAGAGTTTGAGAGTTGGCTTGTTTAACCACATGTTAAAGACTGCTCATTTCATTGAAGGAGTTTACCTGATAGGATACTGAGAGGAAACGCTTCTCATTAGAGAGCAAATTTCATAAGATTTTGTCATGGTCTTCCAAATAAGTTAAAACATTTAACCTTTAGATTGGTTTTCTAAGGGATCAGACTATGTACAGGCACACTAGATCAACTAATAATGCCTGTGAGAGCAGATTAATTTCTACTACTAATTTGAAAATTTACAGTTCCCAGTTTGTTGTACCATTGGATTACTTGACCTCACAATCACCTGCATTTGTAACTAAAGGGCTGTAAGTGCTCCACTGGAAGGCATCAGTCCTTTAAACTTAGTTATGAAAATGTTTTTGTTAGAGTGCTATTTGCAGAAATGTAGAATTTAGACTTAATTTATCACCAACAGCATCTTTGAATACATCATCTGTATCAAAACACATGTAGCACATGTTGGATTTTCCAAATAAAACTGACAGTCCTCAAATCTTTGCATACAAACTGCCCATCAAATTAAAACGTTCACACTTACTTTGGTACATATTATCCTAACGATCACCTTCCAGAAAGCAGAAGAATCAGACCCAGGCTGCACTTCAAATAACAGATGTTTGTCTTGTCCAGAAGCCAATTTTGCAGTACTAAAAAAAAGCAACATCAGTTTAACACCCTGTGCTGGACTTGTAACGATCAGCAGCCTCAGCCAAGTAGATTTATAGTTCACCTGTCTGTTCTCTATCCTTAAGAGAGATTTTATCAATACTGCCCAGGGGCTTCAAAGTAAAGAGTAATGACCTTCTTAGCATGTCACTGAATACAAAATACAGAATCCACTTCACTTTAAATTGCACAGCAAACTTAAGAAAATGTTGAGCAAGTCTTTGGTCCAGAATCAACAAGCAGGTGTACCTTATAGACATTTAAATTCATTTACGCTCTCACTGTTTATTATACTAATCACACAGTCTTGTGTCCAATCTGAAAAGGTTACTTCCTCAACAGGTATGTAAAAAAAAAAAGACTGTGAATACCAATGTATGCAGATGAGGTGTATTTTTGTTAGTATATATTAATAATGAGGTAATCAGGTGAACATGTCAGGTGACCTGAGATTAGTTTTTTTTATCGGATCACAGACACAACAGTCTATTCCATAAGAATCAGAATACATTAGGCTTAAGTAAACACTGGAAAGAAAGAAACCACTTGAATAACAGTATTTGGAGTATACTGACACACGCCTGGACTCTCAGGCAAAACATCAGGTTATGTTCTTCAAAATCTATTTATGTGTCTATGCAGAAGAGAGCTATGTGTTCTTGAAGGTCATTCACAAAAGCATGACCCTCTCCAAGATACTTTCTAAACTGAATACAAATTCACATTTTAGTTAAACAAAAAACATTATAAAGCCCTTATTCAGTGTGTGCGCGCTTCTACTTCACTTTATCACTCATTTTATACCATAAATACAGGCTAAAAATGACAACACTGCTTTTTTGCTCATTTCCTTTTACTGTCATTGTACTGGTCAAACAAAAGGCAGGCTATGAAAAATCTGACAAAAAAGCAGCCTTTTGTTTGGGATTATCTAGGTCACTGGTTTGGGACAGCAAGATAGACCTCACCCTTAATGAGTAGCAGCCTTGCATGTCTGCAGAAGTGGCAGGGATGGTCACAAACAGTTCTGTCTCAGGTGCCACCCTCCTCATGTAGCTCTGCTGTCCCTACCAGGCTCCTATTACTCCTTCCTACCCAAACTGACAAGCAGAGAGTAAGCAGCATTGCATCTTCAGGTGGAAGGAAGAAGAATAAGGGACACAGGTGACACTAACAAAAAAGACGATGCTAGATCACCTCTTGTGAACTTTTAAGAGAGAGCAACACTTGCTGGACAAAGAGTATTGGAGAAAAGTGAATTTAAGGCTTTGAAGTGTAGTTACCACCATTATAAAAACATCAAGAAATGAGGGAAACATTTCAAAACCATCAGGCCAGTTCTGGCTTAGCCAGCACAGAATAATGTATTGCATATAAGGTCTCTGTAAAACATGAAAAAAAAGAAAGAAGCAAAGTAAGGCTTACATATCATTGAGTTCAGCTACTCTTCCCAGAAACTCTTCATAGGTTAGGAAACCACTTTCTTGAACCAAAGAGGCATGCTTTGCTACTTTTTCTGGCAACTTGTTAATTACAGTTTGTGTGTGGTTTGAAATCTGTTGACCCATGGTGAAGTTCTTCACCTCAGTTCTGTAGTGAGAGTTCTCATTCACTTGTAGAGTCTCTGGTAAAAATATTTGAGAGAGTTACATTTGTGTGTTTGTGAGTGGCTACTCCCTCATTTTCTTTTAGCCTACAATAATTATTACACAAGTAACACAGCCTGAACAGTCAGATCAGAAATAACACAGAACACTTTGATGAGTCTGGAATGTGGCATTATATTCATACTAAAAATGTACTATTTTGCTTACAGCAATACTTATATTAAATAGAGATAATTTTCCACAGAGATTCAGCTCCAATGCACACATATAGAAATACATCTAATGGAATGGAAAAAAAATCCTAAGATGACAATGGTAATTTATGACAATCTTTGTTCATCCTAAATATTTGTGCATGTAAATATTAGAATGTCTGCAAATAAGCACATCAATATCGGTTTATAAATAGACATCACATTAGGAATCATCTTTCTTACATCAAACTTACATTGGCAGATCAAAAGAACTCCCAAAGCATTCTGAAACTGGTAAGCCAAGGAATCCATGTCAGTATAAACCAATTTAGAAACCTCCCTATCTGCACAAAACACTCAACTTTAGGATGTATTACAGAACTGACTTGCACAAATGTCTCCAACTTATTTCATCTTTCCTTCACACCCAAATCTTCTTCCCCGAAAGTCTGCCTAAGGATTTAGGCCATTGCCTCTGAGTCTCCATGCACTTACTCCCCTTGATCCCTCTGCATTTGACTTCCCCCAAAATGCCACTTTGCAGAGTTCATTGTTTGTTAAGCAAACCAGTTGTATAATGCCCTTTTAAGACATCTACAGATAGAGGTGGGCCCTTCCAAGCGAACTGCAGAACATCCACCTAAACTCAAACACGGAGCAATCTAACAGTAGCTGTGTTACAAACTCCTGATGAGAGCCGTCACAGTGAAATCAGCACTATGCCCAGCAGGTACCTGCAGCAGCACTTGGGCTCAACCCCACCCAGAACAAAACATACAGCTGTTGGGATCTCACCACGGTAAGAAAAACACAGCACACCAAGAGAGCGCCTATCAGAGCACACTGAAGTTCTATGCAATTTCACCACAATAAGCTTCCAATTTATGGTTGGAATGGTGACCAATTTTTATTCCCACACAGCTGTGCTCCCCCTCCAGCCACTTTTCTCCTTCCCGGTAAGGCTGCAGTCGCCTCCCGTCCCTCTCTCCGGGGCGTTTGGTGAGCACACGCCCAGGCCACACGCGTCAGGCACTGCCTGTCAACAACACAACCTGTCACCTTCCGGACAGCTCCTCCCGGATCTCCCAGGCTTGTGCTCCCCCGAGCTCCTGAGGGAGCGCCGTGCCTCCTGCGGGCCTGCCGAGCTCAGCCCCTAAATCCCAGCACTGAAAAGTTTGGGGAAAAACACCTGCGAGGGTGTCTGCAGAACTGATACCGGGAAAAGTTTCACGCCGAGAGTGGTCGAGCACTGGGAAGAGGCTCCCCAGGAAAGTGGTCACAGCACCAAGCGTGAGAGAGTTCAAGAAGCGTTTGGACAACGCTCTCATGCACACAGGGTGACTCTTGGGGTGTCCTGTGCAGGGCGGGGAGACGGACTTTGATCCCTGTGAGTCTCTTCCAACAAGGCACATCCTGTCACTCTATGAAACGTTCCCTGGTGTTCACCCTTCAAGACCCGACACACTCCGCGTCGCTCGCAGACCCACGAGGCGGCCCGAACGCGCCAGGCACGGCCCTTCATGGCCCAAGGGCGCCGCGCCCGCCCTCCTCCGGTGCGGTCCC
>VZTR01031133.1:1716719-1772441 GCA_013400775.1 Chaetops frenatus
GCACCGTTGCCGGGACACGGCGGACGCCGCGCCGGGAGCGGGGCCCGAGGCGGCTCTGCCGGGCCGCTCGCAGCCCTCCCCGGCCTTCCCTCTGTCCTGGTCCCGACTGTAGGGCTGCTGCACCCAGGCCAGCCGGCGGTGGCGCTGTCGCTGAGCGGAGCGGGCCCCGCCGGAACATCCATAGACTCACAATCAGTTAGGTTGGGAAAGCCCTCTGAGTACATCGAGTCCAACCTATGACCGAACACCACCGTGGCACTGAGTGCCACGTTCAGTCGTTCCTTAAACACCTCTAGGGACGGTGACTCCACCACTTCCCTGGACAGACCATTCCGATGTCTGATCAAGCTTTCTGCGGAGAAATTCCTGCTGCTCTCCAACCTGAACCTCCCCTGGCACAGCCTATGTCCTCTGATCCTGTCGCTGCTTTCCTGGGAGAAGAGACCGACCCTCGCTTGGCTATTCTCCATTCAGGCTATTGTAGAGAGTGATAAGGTCATCCCTGAGCCTCCTTTTCCCCATGCTAAACACCCCCAGCTCCGTCATCATACCTGTCCTCCCGACCCTTCCCCAGCTGCATTGCCCTTCTCTGGACTCGCTCCAGCCCCTCAATGTCCTTCCTGAGGGGCCCAGAAACGGACACTGCACTCGAGTGGCCTCACCAGTGCCCAGTATCCACTTCTCTGGTTCTACTGGCCTCACTATTATCTATTCTCACACACAGCAGAAGTGCTGTATAGAGTTGATTTATTTAAGAAACACTCTGTAATAGCTGGGCTGACAAAAACGGGGTCACTTTTCACCCTGCACCCTCAGCAGACGCACACTCGGTGCTGCACTGCCCAGGATTCACAGTGCCTTCACTCTTAACTATGAGCTTTATTAAATAGTGATTTAAATGAAGCTTAATGGAGTTTGAGTGCCTGGCTCAGTGGGATCATCCCAGGCCACAGCTGCTGGTACAAATCCCGGTCTGCAGGGAGGATGTGGGCGGTGGATGTGAGTGGCAGAGGTCAATGCTCACTGACCTTTTCACAAAAAACCCCCAATACCCATAAAGGACAACAAGCCATTGAGAAACAGACATCCTAGAACATCCTCTGGGTCATCCACATCCTGATGCTGCAATATTAAATTCTACTTTTTTTTTTTTTTCCTTAATTTAAAGAGGAGAAAAGGAGTAGTACTTCCCCTTCCTGCCCGCTTCTGTTCACACATAGACACACGTACTTCCCACGACAAAGGCATCCCTATATTCCAGACAGGGATTGGGGCTGGACTGGAAACCTTGTTGTATTTCCTGCAGGCCAAGCACCCCTTTTGCCTAAGGTCAGCAAACATCTGTAGCCTCAGTGTGGGAATCTGAGTGGTGTTACCATCAAGTGACAAGTACAGACTGTGCTCTCCTGCTCGGTGGGGTGAGTTATTTGTCCAAGGCACTTGAGCAGCTCTGGCACATCAAGGAGCTTCAGAACTGTTGAGAAGGTCTCGTTAAAAAAAAAAAGCACAACACTTGAGAAAAGTCAGAAACATAATGAATAATTACTCTTAAGTTTCTGCTACCTCTAGTTAAGGGTTTGGTGTTTGACACTCTTGGTCTGGAGAATTAAATAATATTTCCTGTTTGCACTGTAGTAGTGCATCCCTTGCAATTCCATTCAACAATGAGCAGGAATGTTTTGTACTTTCCAATTCCAGTGTGACCAAGTAGTGCTCACTACATAGAGAAAATATCAAATACAGCACTTGTTGATTAGTACTAGAGCTGCCTTTATTCCATACAGAGCAATGTAACAGCTCCTTTAGCCCTTGTGGTATTGGCATAACTTGTGTAGTGGAATGGAGGGACAGATCAAACCATGTGCATTGGTCAGGTATCAGTGGGAAGGTCAGGATGAAGGCTGAGTTTTTAAGATACATGACAAAATAAGACATTTAGAGATTAAGGCAAGATCTTATTAAAACAGATAGGATAGATTTTTTCAGCAAGTAAACACTTCAGGGGAAAAAAGCCCTTATGCAGCTGTAAAACAGAAGCAGCATTATAACTATCTCTTGGCTGTATGGAAAAGAATACAGAAACAGATAATTTCTAATCTCTAAAAGATGGAAAAGAGAGGCAGAAGGGAGATTTTAAAAATTTCCCAGACTACCTGGAATCCACTACCTTTGCCTGTGTCCTTAGGCCCATTTGCTACTCTGGCACCTTCATGATTGATGTCTGTGGCTCTTCCTGATGGCCTTACTTGTGCTGTCTACTCCTCACAGAGCACTTCCATTCAGGATACAACGTGTTACTGCTGTGTTTTTCCAGGAGAGGAGTTACTTAACTGGCTGGGAAAGCTGTGTCTAGTGCTGTCCTCCATTGCACATTTTTCTGCTAAAATTCTGCTGATGGACATCTGAAACGAGCGGTTTTTAGAGCTGTACTGAATCCCTTGGAGCTATAAAATATTTTGGAACTATTAAAATAAATTTAAAAAAAAAACAAAAGAAAAAAGCTACCAAGGGAATCTCTAAGTATGCTGTTAGCAATACACTGTAACTCACTATCTAGTGGGATATATAACCACTGGGCTATATATGTGAATGAAAAATATTAAAGTTCATAACCCAGGATCCTACACTGTTGAAAACACAATATAGGTGAACAGTTCTATTGCTATTTTAAAAATTATTATTATTATTTAAGACTATGCTTTTCAAGCTGCTTGATTAAGGAAAAAAACTGCCTTTGGCATAACAACCTCCTTCACACATAAAGAGATAAGTTACTTCAATCCTTTATTCAGGAAAATATTTGATAAACTGCTAGTGTTGTTCTTTTATAACAACTAATTACTTCTGTAATATGAAGGTTATATGAGTTCTTTTTAACATGAGACAGTTTTCATGAGAATAAATTGTCCAGACAAACATATCCACCATAGTTTATTCTTTAGGGAGTACTGTAGATATCCCATACTACCTGAGACCTTTATTATGAAAGCAACACTTAAATACACACAAAAGATCTCCAGTGTAAGTGTTGAGATACAGTTCAAGGGGTTTTTTTGTCCCCCTCTGTCAAATATCTGATGTGGAAGAATGATAATGATTTCAATAAATAAAACAATACATTATGATACAGTGAAGGTATCTAAGAAAGTTGTTCATTGCTGTAAATATATATAAATATATATATAAAAATATCAGCATCTTTGTACCCTTCCTTGGACATTTGAATGACAGTGGGTTAATCCTTTGAGTTTTCCTCCGTTGTAAACAGAACTGTTTCTTCTGTTTGTAAACAGACATTTTTAAAAACAGCATGCAACCACTGAATGGAAATAAGCTAAACTACATGAGGAAGAACTACAGTATCAGCATTTTATTTTAGGCATTAGGCTAGCAAACATCTTCCAGCCAGATAAAAAAAATCTTTTCATTATATATTGATCTGAATTCCATGCAAATAGTTAACCTAGTGCATGTCACTAATAGCATATTCCTAATTGTCTTTATTGAAGATGAAAAATGAGCTGTAATATGGATTTGTAAAATTTATTTCAAGTAAATACAATAGCATGTTCTTTTGTGAGAATATTTGTTGGCAAAGATGTAATTATTAAAAAACAAGGTTTCATGTGTTAAAGATAGAGAAAATATGAGTATTTACAATCACTTATGTTTAAAAGCACTGCTAAGTTCTGTGTGCTTCATTTTATACTTCCATCAAGAACTGTACATTCTTTCCCTTAAACTTCTGCTTCTAGACATTTTACTGTGGCATCAGGCTTAGTTTTACACTCTTCTACCTTATTTCCGTTATTCTGTGTCTCCTTCTCAGGTGTTTGGTCATTTGATTTTGTCTCTTTGAGAGCAGTAGTTACAACTGCTTCTTTTTGCTGATTCTTGTTTAAAAATGGTATGGTTTTCTTGTACCTTTAAAAAGAAAAAAGGATAGTAAAGCAGAAATACTGACATATTTTGGTAGTATCATTCAAACAGCTAGAATTAAGTTACTCTACCATACTCAAGCAGAAGTCTCACAGAGAGCAGTGGCATGCTAGATAATTGTACTTTGTCCAGCAGTGTGCTTTCTAAAGAAATATTCTGGCTTTTTTTAAATAGACAATGTGTATTCAGGATTTGTGGTACACAATAATAAATCTGTCTCAGCTCGGGTGTGAGAACTACACACTTTTTAATAGCATGTAATGGTGGACTGTACAGAAGATCTTACACTTGACAAATGAGTTCAACAATTTTTTTTCTGAGCAAAGTCATAGTCCAATAATAGAACTTCCACCTTGAGTGTGACATAGAAACAAAAGAAGGATAAAACTGCATAAACAGGTTTATATATGAACAGATGCACATTTCAGTGTTGCTATTTTGACACACTTGGAAATGATTCACACTAGGCATGGCTGACCAATTAAAAACAGGCAATATTTTTTTTTTGTTCCTTTTCTAAAGCAGAGAGTGGCAACAGCAACAATAAACTTATCTACATAAAAACAAGGTTTAAGATTTTTTAAATTTGTGCAACACAATTATGTCATCATCATCATCACTTTTCTGCTCTTTAGAATATATTTTAAATATTCAGTGACTGTACTCTAGGAGTAAACTCAGTCCAAGAGAGGAAAAAAAAAAGCAACTTACTTTTTGATATAACAGACTGCTAGAACAACTGAAATAATGAAAAAGATGATTGCCAGTACAAGAAGTGCAGTGGGGATACCTGGAGATAAAAGTGGTATGAGAACAGCGTTTTTATTTATGAACTTAATGCTGACTTTCTAAAGGGTCAAGAGCATAAATCTGGATTCTTCTAAAACCAGTCTAGTGTAAGAGTGCATCCACATCAACTGAAGAACAGAAGTATAAGGAACATCAAAAGGTGAGTTACTCCTGCTTATTTCTTTCAGGATAGACTAAAAAGTTATTATTTAGGCCATCCTGACAGATATTTGTCTAATCTGCTCATTGGAGGGTTTTACAACCTGATTAGAGAACACATTCTTGTGATTAATTGTCCTTAGCTAGAATGCTTTTCCTCATATTTAGTCTGTTTCTCCACTGCTGTGTATTAGGATTACTTACTCACACCTCATATCTTGAGAACAATTCTCCTTACAACTTTCTTGGCTTCTTTTGGTTTTAAGAACCTGGTGAGTTTTCCATTACTCTGAGAACAGAGTATTTGCCAAGACTTTTTCAGAAGTATATTATATGTAATACCCCAAATCACACTGACCAGAATGAACTTCCATAATTTCATTTAAAAATATTATCAAAAAGTATAAAATCAGATCTTAGTTCTTCTTAAGAACTATTTTAAAATCCTCTGCCTTATAAGATTTGTTCTGCTAAACCATAACTCTCCTATTCTGCCTCCAGGTTCAGCTAAATCAAAAGGGATGGTGGAGCAGCAAACAAAAATAGCAGTGAACAGTTTGACTAACAAATAAGGCCTTTACCTCCAAAAACAACAGCATCATTCTTAAAGGCCAGATGGGGAGTGTGCTTGGGAGAGTCAGTGGGTGAGTGCTCCTCTGGCATTGGTGTTGTAGGCCCCTCTGTTGGTAGGATTGTTTCAGTCACGCATACAACACGAAATCTCTTTTTCAGGAATTGTTCTGACCCTGTCACTGTCACAGTGGGCACTGCTGTGATGTTCTCAGTCAAATCAGAGGCTGAATATGCAGTTAAGTCCCTTAATGGACTTGATGAAGGAGATGGGGTTGTAGTTGGGTCTGGTTGACATGAATTAATTTGGACATCTGCAGCAGGGAAAAGAAATACATAAACATTGTGTTGGATGCCAGTTTTATACCTATTGAACACACATTTATTGAAATTGTTCCTCAGTCTTTCTCTTGTGGAAATTATTATTTTTTTGTTCACAAAAGCTTTACCCAAACCAGGCATCGCTATTCCAAACATGTGCTTGCAACCTAAATTACACAGATTTTATCATTACTCACATAGTTACACACTCCTTTAAGCAAGTGTGGCACTCATTTTATGATTCCATACCAGTGACTATATTCCTCATGGAAACTACTTAGAGTAACACTGCATATAAAACCCAACAGTATAACCTCCCACAGAGCAGGAAGCTTAACTGCAGATTCAATATTCAAAAATATTTCAACTATATTATATATATATTCTCTTTATATGCATGTACTGTTGATACTTGGAAAATTAATTTGATTTCCTGTAAAAAAAACAACAACATAGCCCATAAAGTTTCAAATAAATCAGGCCCTAGTGTGAGATCATAGATTTGATTCTAAGTGGGGAGGAAAGGATAGGAAGTAAGAAACTTCAGGTTTGAAGAAAAATAACTAATTTCCAGAATGTTGTCTGTATAAAAATGTCAGTGCAAGTGAACTTTTGTATTGAATTGGAAAAGCTGAGTTCTGAATCAGGTTCCTGTGGAAACATGAAAATTCTACTTTGCTAGTGAAATTCTATATTCTGAAAAGCTATAAAAATTTCACTAAAGTAACAACCAGGTTACAACATAAATAACAGGGAAACGATGTATGTGCTGTTTTCCAAGTGAATCCCCACGGGAAGTCTGATGACGCAGTCATCTTTACAGAATAAAATGCCAAAGGGCAGGGGTTTGACACTTTTTTCCACTATGGTTTTCAAGAGCTTTTGGCAATGTTTTTGGCACAAGAAAATTGACCGAATGTGCTTCTGACAAATATTTAGGATAAGAAATGCCTAGAACAGGCAACAGTTTGGAAATTAGAATAAAGGAAAGCAGAATCATCCCAATGTGAAATATACATTAAATTGTCATCTAACCATTGAGAAATTTCCTCACATACTCTAACAGTATATATGTAGTTATTTTCTTTTAATTAAAGCAAAACAAAGCAAATAATTTGGAGTTACTTGCTGCCTCTTTAGCATTACCCAATCTATCCACCACTTTTGATGCAGAATAACACAAATTTCATGCAGTGAAACACCATGTTGCATAGGCCTTCTCCCTACAGCTTTATCCCCAGTCTCTTTGGAACCTCCAATGTTCCCAGTCACCAGGCAGGGTCTCAGGTCTTTATATCTTTGCATGGACATTTCCTGCATCTCCATCTTTCTCCTGCTTTTTTCAACCCTTATTCACACAGAGTTCCTGAAAACTTTCAGGATTTTTTACATATTCTCTTGCTCTTGTTATCTAAAACTCATTGGCAAAGTCTAGGAACTGATAATAAATAATGAAGTTTCTTTATTTGGTCTAATTATTGGGACATTTTTTATGTAGTAACCATAGATATGAGACACAAGCAGGAACACAACATCTCTGGTTAATTATTTTTAGTTAATACCACAGAAGCCATTAAAAAACTATATTGATCTATTGTGCTGAGATCTAACTTATATCAAGGCCTAAGTTCCATTGCTGGATCTTCAATCTGTAAAGAGTGAGGGGAAGGAGAGGTCTTTTCACACTTATAATGATGCACATTAAAGAGAGCTGTTGGATTTTACTGATTATAGATTGGGAATCTAATTAGCTTTATGGTCTCCTGGCAGTTCTGCCTTATAATTTAATTCAGCTTAATGGATAGATCTCCCTTTATAAAAAGAAATAAATTCCAGTTTTCCTGAAGTACCCCACTCTTGTCCTTTTTACAAGAACAGACACACCACACACGCACACTCTAGTTAAAGATTCAATCACTCTCTTTCAAATTATCATGCCCAAATAATCAAAACATATTAAGAGCATTGTGTCAACATAACAGAATGGTAAAACCAACTCTTCCTCAAGAGCTTCCATTGCAGCACCAAATTATTAATTGGGATTAACTGAATTCACCTTTTGTATTTCCTGGAACCTTCTGAGCTAAGAACAGTTTGACAATGTTTAAGACTGGGGGGAAAGGGTCAACAAATTATAGGAAGTCACTCACTTGTTACAATTTTTTCATAGAGATTTAAAAAAAATTAACATAAGCCAAAACACAGAGAAAATGTAGTTGTCATGCTTACATACCTGAGGAATTGAAGCAGTAGAGATGAAATTTTTTATCCTTGCCAGCATTCCATTGTGCTATTCCAGTTTTCCCCTGACCACATCTCTGGTTGGATGTTATCCGAGGAATTACAACAAATCCCTCTTTCACCCATCCATAGCTACAATAAAAAGCATCAGTGCTTTTAGTATGAGATTTACCAGCAGCCTCAGCTGTGTGAAGGTGTTCACTAAAGGTACTGAGCCACTAACTGATGGCACATACCTGCATGTTTCAAAGCCGTGTTTCAGAGCCTCTTCAACTTGTTTTTTGCTTGCCAGCTGTAGATTGAATTGACTACATCCATTACTTGCTTCTGAGAAATTCACCTTCTGGTCAAGATAAATTCCTATACCCTTGATCCTGCAAGATGAACCTGTAATTAAGCCATCAAATAGTCAAGGTTAGTATTTGAATATTAACATTTATTCCTCATGAAGAATATAAGATCAACAGAATTGAATATTTTTTAAAGTTTCTAGCTTGAGGATAGTAGAAAACTGATTTCTAGCATAAAATGCATTTTAAAAATAGAACATATTCTTTTAACACAATAGTCTGGAATTTCAAGAGGTTTGACTGCCAGTAGACTAAGTACATATACAGCCTTTTTTCTTTAATTATTTTTTAAAAAATAAGTTAAAGCTAGCAGTTGCACCAAGACATTGATTTTGTCATTACACCCTTCTTATCAAGATGATAAGGTATAAATTTCACATAATTTTTCATGGAATTAATACACCAATAAGAAAACAAAAAGATTTTATCATTTCTGAGGTTCCTTATTCCTCCTAAACTCTTTTTTCTTTTTTTTTTTTCTAGCTTGGCATGATGCTTCCATCCCCCAGCCATTGTCAAGGGTTCCATTTACTGTGTTTGGCAGGGAGCAGGACAAGAGGAGATAGGCCAGGTGAATTTATAACTTTTCCAGGCAGTTCATCCAGCTTTTTAGATATCCACAGCTGGCACCACTTTGTGACACCTGCACCAGCAAGTGCATAGCTCAGTTTGCACCTGCTCTTCTTTCTCATCTGTGTTAAGGGCATAGGACAAAATTCAGCATTTGTCACAAATAAGGAGAAAGGGTATTATTATTTTGCTTCCATATTTTACTGGGAAAAAAAGATTCTTTTTGAGTTATATACAGTAATCGCCCTGTTAAATGAAAAATTGTAGCATTTCATTGCAGACATGTCAGATAACCACCAGCCACAGGTGTTACCTCCTTGCTCGGTGTTTGTCAGACTGTATTCACTAGATGTGTACACTAACGAATACTTCACAAAATCTTCAGAATACAGGCAGTCCACAAATTCTCAAGGCAGGATGAAGTGATGCCTCCAAATCCACCCCATGGCTTCTTAACAAGATAAGTTAAATGAATTTTATGAATGAAAAGATAGACCTGGCAACCAAGCCACTTGTGATGAGAAGGAGATAAAAGGTGACTAAGCTCATGTGGAGTGCAAAAACACCAGACAGGCTTTTAGCTCCTGCTCCCACTGGATGGGGGCTGGAAATGGCTTTTGGAAAATGATGCATCTCTGATGTCCTTATATTTAGTTTAACTGGACTTAAATATTTGGTAGAGTGATCATTGAATCAGGTGGCTTTATCTTAGCAGAGAGGGAAAGCCACTGAACCCTTGAGCAGTCCCCACAAACTGTGGCTGCATCCAGCCCTGACCTGAACATAAGCCAAGCCTAAACACATTGCAGGGGGATGCAGAGAGCCCTGTTGCTCAATGAAAGTGTGTGCAGTTATCAAGGACTTTAAGTCTGCCTTATTTAGTCTATTATTTCTCTATCTTCAGGTTTAAGCAAATACAACTTTTAAAAAATGTAATGTTGAGAAAGGAAGCTTCTCAATTACCAACTTTACAAATTTCAAATAAAGCTGAGCAGCTATATGAAAGGAATGTAATGAAATCTTAGAAAATTACCTAGGTACTTGTGCACTGCTACTTTAGTCATTCAATTACAGGACAAATATTTTCATGTGTGTATTGCATGGTAGATACACAGCATAATACAGAAAATTAAGTTGCAAATTACAAGAGAAGTGACTTTAGGATATGGACCAAAGTTGGGTCTTAAAACTTGCTAGGCCTTTTTAAACAAAACAGTGATGTAAAAGATACATTCTGTAAAAGTTATGAATTTCACAGTGTGAGGAAGGAATCCAGAAAGAGAACAGTAGCCTCTTCAAGACACTTCATCATTTCTTAAATCACCTCTGAACTCTGTTCTAAAGATGACTGAGTTTGTACAGGAGGCAGACTAGTCCTTTAGAAGTACATTATCCTTTTTGGTCCACAAGCTACACATAGCTGTACTTTAAGCTCTGCTCTATTTAGGCAACCTTGTACTGGCATATTCTGCTCAGTATTTTGGTCTTGGGTTAAAAATTTGGTTTACTGAAATAAGTGGGAAGACCTAGACAGAAGAATCTCACAGCAAGACAAAGTTGCCACAGAAAAGGAAGAAAATTGTTCAGTTTTTGTAAGCTGTGGATATTGGCCGTGTTGTGTATTAGTTCCCCTTTTTATTTTGGGAGCTGTTGTTTTTCTCTTGTCCTTGTGCCTAACCTTCACTCTGATTTATTAGAGAGAGTTTCCGTTGGCTTCTGGTGTCAGGGAGCAGCAAGAATGAGGCTGTTCTACCAGGAAAGGAGCTGGGAGCAGAGAGTGACAGGCAGGGCAGTGCCCTCGCCAACCAGGGCACAGTCCCACAGCACCTGAACAGCACCACAGTGGGGACAGTGACAGGTTTCACTGGCAGCCCCAGAGAGAGCAAGACAACGAGTCAGACATCCAGAAAGTCCATTTGGGAACGGCAGGAGATGGTTCTACACATGCCTGAAGTCCATCCTGGAGACAAGGCTACCTACAGCCTAGATCCAGACTCCATGTGTGAAGCCCAGTCAGCAAATCACTACAGGAGGGGACAGGACGTGCCACGAAACAGCTCCAAGATACAGCTGGAGATCAGCCCTGAGCTTAACTGGACCTCTTGGAGCCATGAGGGTGCATGAGGATGTATCCCAAGGGAGGGTAATCCCTTGGAGGGGAGCTAAGGGGCATCCAAACAGCTGCAAGGAATGAGACTCAAGCTCTCCTTTTCCCCAGTGGAAATTGTACAGTGTTGGTTTTGCTGGAGGACAGTACTGTTGTTAGGTACTCCAATCCTCTGGAATTTCAACAGCACTTAAGTATCTAATTCACTCAGTCCAGAAGTCTTTCAATAGGTGAGAAAATCAATTGTCTATAAAAATGGTGTATGTTCTTTAACATAAACAGAACAATCATTAACTCCTTGAAAAACAGTGAAGCATCTGGAGGCTTCGAGTGTGCATTAAGCATCTGCAGATATTCCAGCAGCTACTGCAATTAGCACAGATGATGTCAAGTTGATAATGGAATTTGAAAGAGAACTGGTCTCATGTTTTGCTCTCTGAAGATTGTACAAAACTGTTTGCTCTGGTATTTAAAATAATACAAAATAAAGTTACATTTCAATAGATCTGAGCTTAATCCTAAATGTGATACCAGATCTTTAAAATAAGCAGTTCTGTGGTATTTCGATAAAAAGGCTTCAGCATTTTCAGAAATTTAATTAGACCACCAATGAAAGATTCCCTATATGCTAGTTATTGTTGCACTGTATTCTCAAAGCCCTGTGGTTTCCTCTGCCAGAAACACATTTACACTTGCTCCTTCCTCACATTTTTGTTTGTAAATCCAGCTACTTTTTTCAAGACTTTAAAAAGGGGAACTTTACATACCTGTTACAAAGTAGTTTTGAGCCAGGAATGTCATAACCCAGATGAAAGACACTGCTGAGGTAACTCCAAGATAAGTTGCCATTGCCACCAGCTTGGAAAACTCAAAAAAGTAGGAAATTCACGGTGTTTTGTCTCCTGTGCTAAGGAAAGTTAAGGTATTGGATGCTGTCAGATGATGAGATGACTTCTGGAAAGCAACTTCAGCTGTCACTGCACTGCTTCATAGAAAGAATGTCCAAGCCAATGCATTGACTGTCCCACTCCAGGGCGAGGTCACAGACCGGAAATCCCTAATCACCCTTTCCATTAGCTTTCATGTGGGGATTGCTGGAAAATTTCACTACTGCTGATTCAGAAAGCACGGCTGAGGAAGGGAGATAAGGTTGTTAGACTGCTAAGTCAGTAAACATTTTGAAAGAAGTTTTTCTTTTGCTATTTTTTCCTGTTATACTGATCAACAGATCATAATTCATGTTGTCTATTCATCTGGTAAATAAAACAAATCTTCTATTGTATCACAACATGCCACACAAGATTTTTCTTTTTTTATTGGAATTGGAAGGGCATCCATTCCCCACTATCCTATTTGTCTTGATGAAGTAGTTGGTTGTGTTTTTTTTTTTTTTTTTGCTTAGAGTTCCAATGCAAAAGTAGTTCCCATAACACAGAGGTAATATGAAATTTATTTTTTAAGAGATTTAGGGATACACTATTGTAAATGGGATTCCTTTTGAGTCTGTAGGTACAGAGGTGGCAGCCAGTGCCATGACTGCTGCCTTGTGTGAAGTTCCAGCAAAGAGTGATTCCCGTGGATTGATTCAAAACACAGATGATCCTCACAGCTAAAACTCAGAAAACCTTCTGTAAGTCTTAACAAAGAAAATTTTATTTTTCAGAGGTTCCAGTAAACATAAGAGCAGAAATGGAGTTCAAGGGATGGGCTAATTTCTTTGGTGTCAGTCATGACTGCTGTATCTGCATTATTCCTGACAGATGTTTGTCTAACCTGTTCTCAAAGATTTCCAGTGATAGATTCCTAACATTTCCTCTAATGTGCTAGTTCACTGCCTCACTGTTCTTTAAAGTTCAAACATATTCCCTGCTCTAACTTGACTTAGCCATACCCTGGTATAAACCTATCACTTCTTTCCCTGCTGACAATGGATAGTTTATTCCCTTATGTTTTACAGCTGCTTTATGTTTTTAAAGAGTTATGCTTCTGCTCACAGTTTTCTTGCAGCTACGAAACCCCTGCTGCCACACTCTCTGGCTTCATGCCTTGCTAATGGCAAAGACTAATTAATAAATTGCTTTACCTGTTTATACAGTTCAGAATGGTGTCAATCCTTCTATTTTTGCCACAGGATGCTTTTCTTACGTCATGTTCAAGTTGTGATGCAGCAAACTTTTAGATATCCAGTGTCTCCAGGCTGTTTTCAGAGTCCTGTAAACACAAGCGTAACAGTGTAAAGCTACCTCTTTAAACTGTGGTTCGCATTTAGAAAGTCCCAATTTAATATATGAGATAGCATTAACTTTTAACTGGGCACAGGCACATCTGCAGCAGCATGTAACAGGGTTATTAGATGGTGTTCTGTAACACAGACAGGCACCTACACGGCCTGAGGAGAATGCTGGGAGTCCGTGAAATCATATCTCCATTAGCAATGATGAAATGAAAATTGGGCTGTGTTTGGGAACTGAATTTGGTAAAGATTGAAGTCTTTAGACAAATTTTTACCTCCAATTTGTTCCCTCCCGTATTGTGGTATACTTACCTGCCTCTCCAAAGCCATGGCAATGTCAGATACTGTAATCAGACTTAGCTCTCACTTGAAGAAGGCTGTAAGAGGATTTGCTTGCATTTACAAGGTAGAAGCAAAAATTAATTATTAATTATTCTGTAGCTCTCATGGACTATAGACTGTGGCTGCAAAATTCTGAGAACATTAAATGAAATTTTACAATTGAAAATGCCTACCTTGAACCGTTATGTATTTCCTACCATGAAAACTAACAAATAGCTGGGTTTCTGACGTTCTAAAATTGCATGCTAATTGTCCTGCCTGGTGTTAACACTTTGTGCCTCCTATCCTCAACGTGGCAAAGTTCCTTTAGTCAAACTCTTGATGTTCAGTAGGATTTTTAGCTGTAAAAATGAGATAAACACCTTTTTAACACCAGACAAAAATATGAGCTTCTTCACAATGTCTTACAGATTAGGAGAGGGAGAAAAGAATTTTAGAATGACAAAGCAAGCCTGAAATAACTTTGCTTTTTGTCTGTTTCTTCCTTTTTGTAGTTCAGCTGTTCCAAAACTGTGTGGAAGATCACTTATCTGGACTGTAACAGTACAAAAGGTCTTTAACCTTTTCGTGTGTCTTCTTCGTAATTAATGTGGTAAAAAAAAGCAGACCTATACTGAATGATGAATTAGTTTTTGACCTAAATACTTATTGTAACCTATATGAAAAATTCCCAGCCTTTTATGTCAGCATGTTTTAAAATGCTGATGAGGGCTGCAAAATAGAAAACTTTTGATAAGGCAGAACGCACGTAACAGTTCTCTACAATCATTTCAAAAGGAACCTTGAAACTTGAACACAGTAGAGGAAACAAAAAAACAAACAAAATATCATGTAGAAAATACAAATATCAGGATCTTTCCTTGGAAGCAGTAATTTCTTTCCAGGTTGTTGATGTCCCAGTTTGTCCCCTGACAGAGACCATTGAAGATTCAGAAGTTGAGCAGGGACTCCTACCCCCTGGTGTGAAGTCAACTCCGCACAAGACCCAGGCTTCCCAGCCTTCCCAAATCCACAAGGACACGAAGCAAATAAAGCCTCCTAACCTTTCACCCAGAATCCTTGGGTTACAGATTTCCCTTGTGGCTTCCCATGTTCGGCCTCCTCCCATGACACTCAGCCTCCCTCTGAAGCAGGAGTTAAACTCTTTCCAGGATACTTCAGCTTCCTCTCTCAGCTGGTTTCTAGGGCATGGCAAGGACGATCCTGCTTGCAAACACTCTCTCCATTGACACAGGAGTTTGCTCTCCTCTTCTGTACCGTTTTCCTGAAGAACTGGAAGACTAAGAGCAAGACCCTCGGAACATGTAATAGTATAGACAAGGCAGGACTTATTTCATGAGGACTCAGCCATCAATATGCAGACAGAGCACCCCAAATCTTTCAGGTAAAAACACTGAGGACTTTGAAACCATAATTTTATTTCAAAACTCAAGTATGTGATACTATACAGTACAATACCAGCACACTTGTGCAAAATCTTACAATATTACAAATTTAAATACGATACACAAAAATAGTGCCCCTTTGAAATTCCTTTTGCTAGAAACATTTGTGCTATGCAGGAGAAACCATAAATGTGTCTTGTTAAAGCAGAAAAATAAATATTGCACCTCAAGAAAACTATTTCAGTGTTAATAGCATAAATAATAGGTCTGTTTCTTGTTATCTGATGTGATCTTTGAACACAGAAGAGGTTGTTTGGCTTTTTTTTTTTCCAGATAAAGCAAACTAATATCCAACAGATAAAATGATATTTAGAATAGTTTTTGAGCATAATCTAGTTTCCTATTAAAAAAAAAAGGTGTTTTAATTAAATAACTGAAAAATAGAAGCATAGCTATTTAGTGTGCTGTTAATCATTGTGGTTTGTTTTTTTAGTGGACAGTTTGCTCAAAGTAGTTATAAAAAGAACAATTTTTTAAAATAAACTTTATCTTCATTTTTGCACCCCCATTAAAATCTCTTGCCTCTTTCATTTCATTGGTGGCTAAATTGTACTTGCCTCACACATGCAAGTAGTTCAGTTCAAATCAGTACAACTACTTATGGGAATTGTCCCTTGTGCACTAATTCCACAAAAAGCCAGTGTGCTGAATTTTAAGAGAGGATGGAGACCTCATTCACTCACTGACAATGGTGAATTCTCTTCACATGCTTAACATTAAGCAATTAGGGAGTCCTGTTGATATCAATAACTTTCTAGGTGTACTTAAAATAAGTTGTTGGACTCACAATAGTGCAGATGTAAATAAAAACAAATTAATTCAATTACAGGCACTGTTAATTCTTTTTCTTCAGTGCAGCCCAACATTTCCACAATCACATAAATATGTGCCATAATTTTTGGCATAGAGAAATCTGAATATTTAGGAGTATTTAGCTTCAATCTTTATTGTCTTGTTAAGTTATCAATGTCATTTGTAAAGGATATGAAGTTAAAGAAGCTGATTTTAGTAAAGAAGTATTCAAGAAACAACTAACAAGTTTCTTCAAATACTGAAAGTACATGAAATATCACAGTAGTTCTTCACAGTCAGAAATTCTAACTGAACCACACAGATTCCAAGTAATTTACAAGAAACTTTCTCCTGTCTTTACCAATTGCAATTTTAGACCAAATCACACTTCCCCGTTATCCTTTTTGAACTTCCTTAAGCACACTATTCCTCAATAATATATACTTTAAAATAAAAAAAAACCCTCCTAATTTCTCATAGACTCCCTTTCCCACCCCACCCCTCCCCCCCCCCAAAAAAAAAGGGGGGAGGGGTCTGTTTCTTGGGGGGGTTTAAATTTATTTTTCTCTCCCCATGTAAATGTCTCCTAAGAAACACACGGCCAACAAAAATTCACTATCAGGATACTTGTTACTAGTGCCAGGTATGTGAATTAATTTTCTGACTGAGTTAGAAACCTGTTTTCTTTGATAGTTAGCTTAAGGTTCAGTGTTTCCACCAAAAGAAGACAGGACAATATTGACTGCATCGAAACTGAAATTACAGTACTTCATAACACTCTTATCCTTCTGTTGGAAAACAGACCAGTTTCTCAATCAGAAAATGCCAGGAGACTGCAGAACAGGAGTGCAATCAAGTGTCACACTGGGTTTGCTATTGTGGCTGTAGCTATGGAAAGACAAACATGGTTCACCTTCACTCAGAAGTGACACTCAGCAGGTACAAATGAAACACCTCCAGTGACACATGTTTTGGTCTCAGCCCTAGGTGCTGGGTTTTGTACAGGCAATGGCTTCACCATTTTCAAATTGCTTGTCCAAAAATTTCAGGCTTTCAAATTCTTGTGTAAGAACTCACAACTGCCAAATAGGCAGAACTGACAAAAAATCTGGGCAAAAGATTATTCTATCCTGATATTGTAGTTCAGCTTTGGAAGTGTATCAGATCAGTTTTGGTCTTGGCATCAGATTCTGAAAATGAACTACTGAAAACATGCAGTGAGCTCTCCTAAGCCCTCACTGCTTCCATGGCCTGATTCATGTAGGCACTGATTAGGTTCTGACTGCTCTCAGAACTCTGTTCCTGCTGCAGATCTCAAATGCCTGTTTCCAGTGTTAGCAGTAGGGCAGAGACCACTTGGTGTGATCACCTCTATTCAGAGGTTTGAAAAGCTTTTGTTTTCTTTTTTCAATAAAGAATTGAAGATTGCTTCTCATGTCCAAGACTGCTGTATTTTGGGCTTGGGCAGCACATGGACCCTTCCAGGCAGCTACCACTTCTGGCTGTAACCAGTACTGACTCTGAGTGGCATACAGAAATTTCTGGAATTTTTTCCATATCAGAAGTTCCCAGACTTATTGGATGATATCAGCTTTGCCATCTAGACCCCATTTTAGGTTCTGTTCAGTATCCCATTTTAAAAAAAAAGTGGTGGTCCCATTCTTAAAGTGTATCATAAAACACATTTATGCATGTACTTAGCATTCAATTTAAATAATCATATAGATAATTCATCTTATAAAATTACTTTAGCAGCAAGGCATTTGGTCTTAGAATATAATTATATTCTTCCATGGAAGAGTTTCTATTTCTACCCAATAGTCATGAATAAGGAAATTAATTAGCCTCTTAAAACCCAAAGGACTTAAATGCAATTAGTACCTCAACAATCAACAATAAATTCAGGAAATGCAAAGCAAAGCACTAACTGCAAATGCAGGTTTTATGATGGTCTTCAAAATGTCAATGTCCTGTGCAAATCATTCTTTTAAATGTCTTGCAGGTTGCTGATTGCTGTCACAACCTTACCATGATTCAATACTACTTTATTTGTACGAGTCCTTTACCATAAGAGGACAGACAGGATGATTTATCAGATTGGCATCTTGGCAAGGAATGCTCACCATGTATTCCAAGTAACTCACTTGCCTAAGGGATCATGTGGAACAGCCATAGGGGTGACTAAGCACTACCTTTAACAATGGTGCTCTAATACACAAACTTGCTCAGGGACCACAAGGGCATGGTTGTTCCTCTGTTATTCCGTGCGCTGTTCCTGTCGGAATCCCGAGTTCCACCAGGAATACTGATGGGCTGCAGAACAGCTGGCTTTCCCTTCGGGTGCCTCTGACTTTTCATCACAGGAGTTGTAGGAATGGTAGATTCCCAACACCACAGCAAAAATTACTATTGCAGCCACTACAAGCCACACCACGTTCCAGTGTTTGCACAGTTTGGGGTACAGGATATATAAATAATTAACAACGACTTCAAGTCTGCTGTAAAATGAAAAGAAATCTGTTATATATTAATCATAAACAGATTTATTATCTTAAGCTTTTCCATTAGAAAGGTGTCATAGATGGTGCATCATCTTTTTTCCCAACACAAACACCTTGGCAAAGAAGAATCAAACTGTAAAGTTCTTTTATGAAGAGCTGTACACTCACCAACTATTCTATATGAGTAATATTTGTGAGGCAGCTGGAGACTGTAAACTTGACTCTTTATTTCTCCCACCTGTCAGCTGGCAAATCTCAGGGCTTGATATTATGCAAAATTCTGCACTGTTCATACCTTGATCAACTAAAGTAAGCATTGGAATATGTGGTAAACATTTCTTTCTAAGAGTGTCATGACTAATGTGATGGCTGCTCTCTGAAGGTGGCTGAAATCTCAAATCAACAGATGTTTATAGCTATAATGGTTATGGAATGGAGATGAATTCTGGATTAGGTAAGGATCCCTGCCCTAACCTGGGATTGGACATATCACTTGCTCTGGCCAGCATTCAATTCCTCTGTAATGCACAGACAGAGAGCACTGGCACAAAGTCAGATTCCTGAATTACAACCTTCATGAGACAGTGCATATCCACAGGGAGATACATTTTGGCATCTACAGAACTTTCATGAAGCATTCTTTTATCTCAAATCAGAACCAGACCCCACTAAGATGAAGCATCTGTCAACATACAGCTTTAACTGAAATATCAAAATCAAAAGTTTTGTGTTTTCCAACTACATTGTCTTGGACTATTACTTTCTGTGAAAACACTGTTATTTCAATATGATCCCCTGGAGGAAAACATTCCAAAATGATAGTAAAAAACACTTGCTTGGGTCCTACAAGTAGAAGAAAGTGGCCCCTCTTGTACAGACATATTACACCACTGTCTCACCTGCTTTTCAGATTTTTTATCTCATCTTCATTTTCACTCTCTTCATGTTCATCATGACTTTCTTTGGGTGTCTCTTCATCTTCTTCCTTCAGTTCCTGAAGTTCTTTGGTTTTCTTCAGGGCTTCCTGATATCTTTATCAGACAAAACATTTATTTCTTAGTCTAGGATGTTGCATAAGCATGATCTTATTTAATGAAAAATTAGCTTTATGTTTTGTTACATATAATAAAACACAAGTAGCAGTGTTGCAGCACTTGAACAAGAGTAAAAATTAGCTGAAGACCATGATTAAGGCACACAGGCAGCCACCCTTCCTTAACAGAGGATTATATTAGAGCTGATGCCAAATGCATCATTTTGAACAAGAAAAAGAGGTTGTAGTCCTCAGCAGAGAACAACTTTTGTCTACTGTAAAGGAGTCAGTAAATATTTCTCTATAATTTTCCATCATTTTGAATATCTTCTAAATACTTCTTTTTTCCCGGGAGAATAAATGGAAATTAATCCTGAAGACAGATGGCATGTTGGATTCTGCAGGAGAGAATCAAAATTTCTGTCTCACTCTTCACATAACACAAAATTCTTTGCTTGACATTCAGAAACAGATTCCAAAGTTTTCAATTGCTCCAAAACATGCTGTGTAAAGCACTTTGAGACACCAACAACATGACTGCTGTATTGAAAATTAAATTTTAGAAACATATGTCCTCCTCTGGTAGCACATATTTACAGATTTAGTTCACAAGAAATATTCCCACCCCTTGTTATATGCTTCCTCTTCTATCTTGGCTTTAGTTTCAGGGCTGATCTCTTCCAACCCACTCTGTGTCAGCACAGAAGTTGAGGTTTCACACTCAGGCTCTCCATTTGGCTTTCCACTGCCAAGACAAAAGAAGCAGACAAATAGAAAATACCATCACAGGTATTTGGAGTTTACTGCAATTTCATGAGTCGTGATTTGTTTTTTTTAATGTACATTGGAGAAATGAAATGTCTTTCAAAAGAAAAAAATTAAACACCAAGAAAAATATTAGTCTCAGGATGCTGTGATTTAAGAACAGTAATAATTATTATGTTTCTAAGGTAAGAAAACTAGCATTTCTATTAATCTTTAAAAAAGAGAAAAGAGCCAGTTTCCTGGCTCTTCCATGACATTTATTTGCTATTCATGAAAACTTTTCCCTCAACTTTCTAAAAATCATCCTAGAAATTGTAACCTGCTACATAAGAGGAACATAACAGAAATAATACCAAATACTAATTCAACAAAACATTGTTTTTATTTGCCTTTTAAGTATTCTCCTCTGGCTTTATATGATGAACTGATGCACAGGTTTAAAAAAATACACATACTTCACTTTTCTCACCAGAACCTTTCTCAAGTAAAGGTTTTGAGCATTTAGCCTCAAGAGAAGCTGTTTTATATTGCTTTCTTCCTGCAGTGCTCTCCTGTCATTTATTTGATCTAGGACAGAGAGTTTAAGTGATTGAGACATAACTTAGCAAATCTATCAAAGTCAAGGTTTAATAAACTCAACAATGGAGCCCATTTCAACTTCTGGAATCTCATCCTTTTTGCAGGCCTTATTTTTCTGGCACTAAAATCAATGGCTGAATAATTCAACCTGATTGACACCATCTGTGGACAATGGATTTTCTCTCAAGAAGTCATGTTAGCATTAGGTATTATTTTCACTTGGACATTAAACAAACTTCAAGCTTAAAATTGTGCTGGACTAAGTAATTCTAGACTGCTAGATCAGCTGGCCCATGCACACACACTTATGCTCAAACTTGAATTTCAAGTTCTGCCTCTGTTACTTGGTAATATGATTTGTTTTCTTAGGTGCAAAATATTGATAACGGTTTTTTTTGTTGTTGTATTTTCTCACAGAATTTCTGTCCAGTTTCAAAAGATGGTCTAGATCTTGCAGAGTTCTTTTGAATAGTAGCAACCAGTGCTGAAGCCCACATGTTTTTATTTTACCTCTGTGCTTTACTAGGAATGTAAATACACAACGACTGGGAAAACAAAACCAAAGATAAATTTTATCCTGCCTCAGCACTAATCTAAAATACATGAAATTCAATATTCTATAGTGATGTACACATCCAAAAGCTTTTAATTTGCATTTTTAAAGCATTCTAAAAAACAGTAGCAATACCACAATATTTCAAAATATGATTCTTTAAATTATCATTTAATATTAGCATTTAATAGGTAGTGAGATGACCTAGAGAAAACTCACTTTTCTAGAAGTGCTGGCAGAGCAGGAGTAGATGTTAGGTTGCTCCTTCCATTACTGGGTGATTCAGACTGTAAGCAAAACACAGCAATAAATGTTACATTCATTAATTAGTTAACATACATGACTAAATAATTAAATACCAATTAAAATTCATTAATTATTTTCAAATGAGTGCTCAATAAAATAACAACGTGTGCTGCTTAGGTTTCCTTGCCACACTCATGAGTAAAGTATCTTTAATATGGTGCTTCCACATTGCTCCCATTAACCAGGACTTGCACGCTAAGAATTTTCGCTGACATTTGTTTCTACCCCACTTATTTTTTCCAAGGAAAGTCTTTCTCCTTCACATATTGATCAATGAACAGTAAAATTATTTTATTGTTTCTCTCCTATTATCCTAAGGACATTAATTTATTACTTGAGTTTTCAATGGGAAATTTTAAACAAAAATAACTCATAATAAACCATGGCAAACAAAAACACCTGGTTCCTGAAACAATTAACTCTGAATACATAATAAATAAATTGCACAAACAGATGCTTTTCTTACAAGTAAAACAGATAAACAGATTTATCTTCTCAGTAAAACCCTCATTTAAATAAGCCTATAATTTCAACAGAAAAATGCCTAACTTTAAGGTTATGTCCCAATTTAGCTCATTTCTGAACAGTGAGTATGTCTTGCAGTTTTTCTGCAAAGCATTTGTATGGATTTATTATCTTCAGATCAAAGTTTCATTTAATTTATTGAAATTTTACAAACAAAAATTCAACACAGAGGCTGATGGCTCCATTGATCCCAGATCATCACAGAACCTCTGAACTTGTACCAGACACATTTCTGTACTTTAATTATATGTGTTTCTGTCCAGTGGACATTTGGCAATGAAGAGCAGCAGTCCAGCTGTGTTCTGTGGTTTCACACCAAAATTTCTCTCATACAGTGGACAAAAATTTTCACTATTTTTTTCCTGTATGTTACTTCAGATTAAAAGGCAAATTGCCTCACTAATGTCCAATGCCTGTGAATCAGCAGTCTGCCCTATTCAGCCGTTTTCAAAAGGATCATTTATGGAGGTAGACTGTGAAGGCACATGTCCCTTACACAATAGGAATTACCTCTGTCCATCCCCTTCACTAGGATAGAGTCAAAACAAGTTAAACCAATGAAAAGGCTTCCATTTTACAGTAACTATGGCTTGCCCCTATGCAAAAATGGTTTACACAAAAACTGGTAACTTTAAAATGTGGGGTTTACTTACCAGGGATGGCATTGAAGGTATGGGTGAAGCTGTTGGTGACTGGCCAGGAATGTTCAAGGAGTTAAATTTAGGAACAACTGCAACACTGACTCTCCTCCGAGGCATATTCTGGGAGAAACAACAATTATTTTTTCTATCATACAACAAGACAGACTGAAGAACAATTCTGTACATTAATTTGTGTGGTAAAGATGTAGGTTGGTGTCCCCTTTTGGAAAAGGAGACCTGGAAGCAAAAGTAAAATAAAAACTCATGGTTTTTCCCAGAAATTCATGTTGTACTGCCTGGTATCTCAAGTACTTAATGTGAAATGAGGTGTGACACAGGGATGCTGCTCTTTTCCCTCCACACTGAAAGCTCAGCATTCTAAATCACACAACAGAAATGTTCTGAGTTTGTACTCTCAGCTCTTATCACAGGCCTTTAGCTTTGATTAAAGCAGATGCACAATGATACTGGGGAAAGTGCCAGTGTCACAATGACTGGAAAATAATGAAGTCACACATGAAACTCTTATCTTGCTATGTACCCATTAGGATATACTGTACCCACTACACTGTATTAATTACATATAAACCTACTGATTATAATTTACTGAACAAAAACATCCATTCCTTCCACAAAAGAGCAGCCCTTTCTCCTCCTCCTGAGCTATTAGATAGCATCATGCAAAACTGCTTATATTTTCCAAAGACCATAAAAATTCTTTCTATGACAAACACATGCTAACTGTAACAACATATTCTAGCTCAAGCACAGATTAAGTAAATTTTTGCTGTCATTTCTTAAGTAGCCAAATGCTTCATTCTATAAAATCTATGTAAAATCTATGCTTCAAACTGATTAAAAACATCAAAACACTTAGATCATCTAACAGCTTTGTTTCAGTGCATATCCAAACACTTCTAAGATTCTGCTTTCAACAACTTGATAGGAAAGGAGTTAAACACAGGTTTAGTGAATACTTAGGAGTCACTCCATGATCCTGGTTCCAGACAAAACCAACCATACCTATTCATTAATGACAGTTTTATTTAATATGCTCCTGAAAAACTACACAGGGAAGTCTGCAGCCATGGTAGGCAGTCCATTCTACTGTTAGGGTTCTTTTTCTCTTCCCTTATTATTTGGACTTGTCCCTGTTAAATTTATTCTCTTTTTTTGAGACTACTGCTTCAACTTATGGGGCTATCATTCTGAAATCCTGTCTTGCCCTCAACACAGTCTGTGCTGTAATTCTTTATACCTAACACTCAGAGGTGGCAGGAAAAAACTAAACCTGAAGAACTACAACCCAAACAAATAAAAATATGAAAATAAACAGTAGACTGAGTATAATTCCCCTGATCACCAAATTTCATAATGGTCATACCAGGACTCATGCCTCTCAAATCACTGGTTGTTTTAGCAGATTTGTGATAGACTTGATCTCCAACACTGGGAAGTTTAGAAATAAAACACTGGAGTTTCACAGCAGGCACTACCATTATTGCATAAAGTCATACAAAATCACGTATCCAAAATTGCAAAGCACATGCACTAAATTGCATGAACAATATTAAGAATTTACCAACACTGTTTTGACCACAGCCTAAAGAACTGAGTGTATGCAGACAAATAAATTTCACTGCATAAAATGTTCATTTTCTTTGTATTGTAGAAATACCTTTCCAACAGTGAGAGACATGGATCTAGATGAACGAGGAACTCCATCTTCTGCATAGAAACAAAGATAAAGAACAGTCTTAGACTATATGAATATCTCTAGATAATAATAATAGAGCCCTTGCTTGGATTTCAAATGCAGATACAGTATATTTATACTGGAGTGATCATGCATTTATTTGTCATACAGTTCTCAATTTACAAGAAATTTGAAATTACTGCAAATAACCAAATCATTATTGTTTTCACTGAATCAGGCAAAAAACCCACTACTGGCCTCCATCTACAAGTTCTTGCAAAGGAAAATCCTCGTATTTCAGTTTTCGGCAAAGGAAAGGAAAGGTTGCAAAAAGAAAAAAGTGGTTTTAATAATGAAATTTTGCCATCATCTGGACCTAAAAGGTAGTTGCAATAAAATTGTGCAGGGTACATGGATGTGCAAGAGGCCACAATAAAATATATTGGATCTCATTAGAATTTGGTAAGTGATAGTGATTTCAAATTACTGTACTACGGCAATTAAGTGTGGCTCATATGAAACTTTTTAACACTTTTCCGTAACTTCTTAAAATCTATTCCTTTAGATCAGAACTTCATGAACAGCTTTCACGACATTTTACTTTAAATTGTTAATAGCACCAACATCTCTCTGAATTAGAGGCAAGACAAACCCTGAAATTTTTATTTTTCTTTACCAGATGGACCATAGCTTCTGCTAGAATTCTGATTGGCAAGCTTCTTGAACTCCATTAGTTCAGCATGATCCTTTTCATATGTCCTTTTCAGATTTTCCACATACTGCATCATTACTTCTGTTGCCTTTGACATACGCTTCTCCTAAGGAAAAAAGAAATATCCAGGTAACCTCTACACACTTCCAACAAATCATTTGCCTCTATTGTCAGGGCTAAATCTGGAGTAGTTGTTCTTAAGGAAATATTGGTGCCTCCATGACTGAAAATTTCTAAGATAGTTAGAAGACAAAGGCACATTTCTAGGTATTTCACAGAGTATCGTAATTTACTTAGTCATGTATTCATACACCCTGCCCTGTGTACCTGTCTGATTAGTTCTATGGTATACCACATTTATTTTCAAACCCTCAGTGATCTTAGTCACTGGCATCAATTCGGTTACTTTAGAGGGCAGAGGAAACATTCTTGAATCCGGGAGTTCTTATTATTCTGTGTTCTTATTTATACTCACTCTGTTGTCATACTCTTTTGTAATTGACTGAGCTATTGCTAAAGGCAGGTGACTGAATTAGATGAGCTTTTTGCCCCAGAAAAGTCTTCTTATTTGTGCTGCACTGATTTGAAATGAGTTTTTTTGTGATGCAGCTGTAGTTCTGAATAAAAGATATGCTCCTGTTGTATAGATGTTAAATAGCTTAATGGGCAATCTTCTTCTGTTGGAATTCTATTTCCAGGCTGCAGCAGTATGTTACCTGACACTACAACAGATGTCTTTAATCTGTCAAAATAGCAAATAAAACCCAGAGGGTGAAGGTAACTTCTAGCCCTGGCTGGAAAAGAGTGAACCTGTGGATCCAGGATAGAGCTGAACACCAGGATGTTCTCACCTGGCGCACGGCTCCGACCATCTCGGCGCGGCTGGAGAGCCTGGCAGCCAAACGCCGCAGCACCGCGATGTCCTCCAGGAGCTTCTGGTAGGCTTCCCTGTGCTCATAGTGGTGCCACAGGTGAGCTGAAGACTGGAGCAAAAATACAGCAGGTTTATCAGCATGTCTTTAGTTCAAATGGAGTGGCCAGAGCCCCAGAACGGGGAAGAAATATCTGGGCAGAGCTCCACATGGAGAGATTAGCCCCAGAGGGGGCCCAGCACTGCCATCACAGACAGCCCAGAGTGCTGCTGCCCTGCCTGAGCACTTCCCAGCAAACTGCAGGAACACAGTCTGAGGAGCTGGAGAGGGCTTAGCACATTTGCAATACTTTCCCTTCTGAAATCTACAGTGAAACATGCCCTGCTTCCTGTGAACTCTACAAATGCGAAATTCATTTCAACTAGCACTTGAAAATGATTGCTGAGGGACAAAGGACATTTAAATTCTCTGGGCACAATGTATCAAGAAGGCCACAAGTGTTCTTTCAGTTCCATGATACTTCACTTATTTGGGAAAATAAGACATAATAGTCTCAATAATTGCAAAGCTACCTTGATAATAAATTGCAACCAAAATTTGACGAGAAGAACCATAGGAAACCTGTGTGAAAAAATAATGCACAAAATTTCAGATTTTCCTTTTTTTTTCTTGACAACTGTAACCTCCTTATTTTCTCAAAAAAATTGGAAATTCCTGCAGATCAGCTTTCTCTTGAAATTATATTTCTGAATAACACATCAATAATCACAAGATTGATTAAAAAATCAGAAAGACCGCTAAAACTGTCACTAAGCTGTAAAACATGTGCCTGTCCTACAGAAATGAAGATAACCTCGCAATGAGATTGTAACAAGTCTAGGCTTAGTATGACAGAGATTTACAGAAGCCATCCCTGCTTTTAATTGCTTGTTAGTTTATCCCATTGTCTAGAACAAAAGTTTTCATAGGGAAGGCAGTTTCCACTTTGTTATAAATTATGTTAAAAAGCTTGTAAAAGCCAGACTGTAACATGTGAACTGCTTAAAGGAAGAAGATCCTAATCACATCTTTCCCATGCTGGCAACATGATCCTTGGTGTCTAATTAGGCATTCTTAACAGAAATACATGGCAAATGTAACAGATTTATTTCCATTTGAAAAGCCTGAGATTTAATAGGTTGCACAGGGAACAGAGGGAAGAGCAGCAAAATATTCTCAATATTTGTGTTTTCCAGAAACAAATTGAAAATGGAGATTTGTAATCCCAGATGAAAAGATGTGAAGACCACAATCTTTCTTTAATTGTATATTTTCTTACCTGATTATGTTCTTGATAAAGTAAATGGGAGAATCATGTGTTCTCCTCACTATTGTCATAAGAATGGCAGCACATCCTTGCAATAATTTCATTTATCAGCCTGGTGTCTGACCATCCCTCTCTTTATGAACAAAAACATGCACAGCACTTAAGTTGACACATCTTAGCAATTTCTTCTCATTCCAGTTAGAAAACCCAGAGAAAGATGGCAGGAAGGACTCAAAACTACTGCTGTAAAGGAAAGCCAGGGACAGCTGGAGTGAAAGTGTACTCAAGCCCAAACCTGATTCTGAGATTGTATGTATTCCTTGCTGTTTCCTTTCACATATCATGCCTTCTAGTATTGGCAGTTAAGAGGCCTTTGAAGTTACAGATCTCAGTATTTAGGTTTCAAATCATTTTGGTATCTCATATTTGGACACCTCAAATTTACTGCTAATGGAGGTCTTGCCCAGGAGAGCATGGATCAGTGCTCAAACTGCAGTTCTAAATGCTTTTAGCTATGTCACAGGCTTATTTCAAGAACTGTACAGCAAATTCCTAGTATTTATTCCTGAAATCTGCTAGACCCAGGGAAGTATCCTCTATGCATTTCCAGCAATGCTGGCCCACTCTGGCAGAATATGCCCTCTGTTTTTCAGAGTAGTAGGCAGCTCATGGCAAGGAGTCTGAGCAGCAGAAAATGAAGTTTTGGGCTGAATTTACAAGTCAAACATATTTGCAATGTGTGTGTGCTTTCATGTACGCTACAGTTAAGGAAAATGATTCCCACTGTTTTCTTACCGTAATGGCTGCCTTAAAGTTTTCCAGTTCCTTCTCAGCATTCTCTTCAGTAAGATTTCTCTCTCTCTCTGCCTGCTGAATCCTAGATTCCAAAGTATAACTGTCATTTCTAAAGGCCAAGGAGAGTTGTACAAATACATTCTGTTGGGATTAAAAAAAGGCATTTCCAGTAAGTCTCACAGTAATATAATTTTCAATAGCAACTTATGAATGGGGTATATATTTAACAAACTTTGCTGCTTAAATAAGTATTCAAACAGAAAATTGCAACTAATTTTAATTAGTTTTCTTTGAAAAATCACTTCTATTTACTTCCACTGAAATAGGAATAATAAATGTGTTGCTGCCTCTTTTCCTGGATGTTTTTCTGGGAGCTCTGTAGGGCAGAGACATAATGAAGGAAGCAGCCTACCAGAAGCACCAGAATCACAATGGATCTGTTTTCTAGCTGGACTTCCTCCAAGGGTCCCCAAGGTTTTTAAACAGATAGTCTGTGCAGAGGAAGTCCAGGGATGAGCTCACCATCAGCATTGTTTTACCTAAGGGATAAACAGCTACCCCTGAAGCCAGCAAAAGATTAAGTGCTACCATTTTTATTCTCTTGTGCCCTGCGTTTAGAGATTGTTTCTTTCTTTACCAGACTCATTATTTCTTAGGATTAATACTTTGCAAAGCACAAGGCACCAACTGTTCCAGTAGATTGCAGTGTTGTAAATAAAGATCTTTTTCTTGACTGGTACATGATTAAAAAAATACAAGAAGCAAAGCTTGCAAGCTAAAGAGCAACCTACAAATAAAATTACTGGCTTGAACTGAGAAAGTAAAAATTATGTAAACTAACAGCAGGATATTATCAAAAACTGCCCCAAAGCTCCTATTGGCCAATAAAAATGCAATTTAAATTGCTTAGTTTCTGGCCTCATCTAATCTCAATTATTTTACTACATTAGACTATTAAAATTATTTCTAAAGTGAATGTGTATTTTATTATGAAAAAACCAAACAAATGTTTTGCTTATTCCTACTCTGTCGTTTTACAATTTCTATTGCTCATATTTCACAAAATTATTTTGATGGAGTTCAATATAGTTTTTTTTCTAATGACATATATATTTTGGGGGAAAAAATCACCCCATTACCTCATCCTAGTAACAACCCTTAGACTTAAAGTAACCACTTAGAATTGGAACATGTGTCTAAAGTAACATACTTACCTCAACTTCTTTTTCAGTGAGGGGTGGGGAGCTAGAAATAAAAGTAACAAATTCACATTTTAATGAGTTTTATCTCTAAAAACAAAGCTGTTCTACTACTTAATTGAAAAGAACAACAAAACATACTTGAGTTTCAGGAGTTTTCCACTACTTTTCAGTATTGATTACAATCAAGCAATGGTCTCTCAGAAGTTCTTCCCCTCGTGCATTCACTTACATAAAACAATGTATATAACAATTCCTTCACAATAAATGTTAAATATTTATTTCATCTGCACAGAGAATCCTTATTGACAGCCTCAGATGATTGAAGGCTCTGGTGGTTTTGGTACAAAACCATGCAGGTGAGGGGAGGAATTATTTTTGGCTGAATAAGTTTGGAATTGTTTTAATGTCTTGGATAGTCCAAATCAGTGAATTTACAAGTGATTCCTTCAACTATGTTTGCAAAATAAACTCCATTTCCCTGAAAAATTGTCATCTGCAGAAAAATCACAGATTTCTTACACATTCAAATTCTACCCCTGGAAAGCATCATCTGGCCTCATTATTTTCATGGAGGAGAGACATAATAATATTTTCAATACGAGTTCATATCTACAGCAGCAATCCAGGAAACCAGGAATGGCAAAATCTGTATAAAAATCTATTTGTAGCATGCAATAAAGTTTGAAACTTTTTCTGTAGAATTCACATACTCATTTTTAAAGTTGGCCAGTTACTGGAAGCTGGTGTATTCCCCAAAATTTTTCAGAAATCTGTGTTGCACATTCTAAGATGCAACAATTTATCTCCCTATGAATGGAAGTCCACAAGGGAAGCTGACTGGAAACTCTTGGTGTGCCTTCTCCTGGAGGATGTTTCCACTTCTAATGAACTTTTACCTTCCTGGAAGTGATTTGTGCACCCGCAGTTTTCGCAGCAATACATCAGGAATGCTGGGCATGACATCAGAGCTGTTCTTTGTCTCTTCCTCTTCAGTGGGGGAAGGGAGAGGTGAAGGGCCTAAAGATATTTTCAGATTTTAAAAAATTATGTTACTTGAAAAGTCATGCATTCCTTTCTGGAATATTTTAGCTGAGATTTGTAATAGAATACTGTCATTTTCTAAGGCTTTAAATGCCATCTGCCAAGATGAAGTCTAGTGTAATGTACTATACTACAGATTTTGTAGAACCATTTATGTTTATAAATTACATCATGTACCTGTTTGCACTGTATATTCATTGAAACAGGACATAAAGGTTATACTTACATTTTCTGATTCTGTTACTTACATGAGAACCAAGACATGGCTAACACTTTTTTTTTAAATTCAAGTTACTTAGCTTCTGTATTTTAATTTTATTTAATTTCACATATATTAGTTCCCTTATGTCCTTCTATCTTGCCAGAATTTAATGAAGGACTCTCCTGTATGAAAGGCAGGTTCCACAGTCTGAATCTGAGACTTGGGAAGGAATCTTTGTACAGTTCTCCTGTTCATAAGTTTAACAGAAGAATTCTTAGACTTACCATGTAATTAGTGTGTAAATCTGGAGAGCATTAACATGAAAGACAGAACAGAATGGAAGATTCTTTCCATCTATATTTTAGTTCTGTGCATTTGCTTTATATCACAAGAACTCCAGTATTTACTTAAGAACAGTCATGTATGTCCCCTTAAAATCCAGCCTGACACCAGAGTGCCTCCAGATTTAATGCATTCCACTTAACTTGTGTAGATGCAGAGTTGTGTTTACTCAGACGGTGACAGTAACTTGTCATTGATAAAAACCATAAGGGAGACAGTACTTTGGATTCGTAACACTAATAATTAAGTATCTCACTATTTCCTATTGTTTAAGCAAAATTACCACTCCAGTTGAAAAGCTGGCTTTTATGACAATGTAAGGAAGTAGGTTTCCCTAACAAATTAACTAAGAATTTGACCCCTTGCTTGTTTTCCCCCACTGAGGACAAAGAGTTGACCCTTAATGTTCTGGCTACCATTTAGATAACTTACTGGACTACAAAAAGCTCATGATACACATGAGATCCATGCTGAGAAGTTGGATAAAATAATGCTTAGCTTTTCATAATGTTTTCCTCAAGACTTCCAAACGTGCCAAAATTATGTAACAGGCTGGCAAATGGCAATTTTTTTATACTTTCAAACAGAGCCTGCTAAATAATTTCCAGGAAATTATATATTAGCAGAGTTACAGGAATAATATTATCATAGCTAATAATCCAAATATGTAATCACTAAACATAGAGGATGAGAAGTCTCTTTTAATCTTGATTCACCCAGACTGAAGATGAGTCTGTTTCCAGACATAACGTGAAATGTAATATCTCAAACACCTCTGAGTGTAACAGGAACTTTAGGCCTGATGGGCTAGTCCCAGTGCAAATGTATAAATTAGCAAAATGAACAGTATTAAGAAAACTTGAAACTGTCTTTTGATTAAATGCTGGACAACCAGTTTCAGCTCCTTTCATCGTAACCATCTCCATTTCAGTTGATGTCACACTGAACAAGTTCTGACTTAACCACTTCCAAAGAAATATATAGTTTTGGTTTAAATATTTCAGGTTGATATATCTGGTTAAAATACTTTAGCTAAGCACTACTGCTATTTAATTCTTTCACATGTTGAATTTTTCTCAGGTTTACATCTTTGCTCTTTATTCTGAATCTTTTTAGATGCAGCTACAGGCTGCATCAAACCTTTTTTGCTTATGTTAGATTGCAAAACACATCTGGTGCCAGCTTTTTTTTTTTCTCGTATAGGCAGAGTTTAAAGCCTTTTCCTTAAAAAAAAGCCTTTTCCTTTATTTTTTCTTAAAAATCACAGAAATTGAGGTTAAAAAATCCCACTTATTGTGAGGCATATTTTTCCAATCCTTCAAACACATTTATGACTCTTCTCCGGCCTTACTTTTTCTCATTCACATTGATATGGAAAGGTGGACCAGAAGGGAAAATGCCATTTCAATACTTGCCACACATACACTAAAATAAAAAAAGCAGGATTAAAGCATCCCATCTCTTACTTATACTCCCAGGGATCAAATTCACCCATATGACCACAATATCTTGCAGAAGTTACATCCATTCAATCCATCACTGCTGAAATATTTTTACAGAAAGTTACTGCAGCTTCAGTCCTAAAGCTGTTGGGTACAAGCCAGACTCCATTCCATGTGTGCATCTTTTCCCTTGGCTATAATAATACCTACAGTATCTGCTTGGTTCAAATCTTCAAGAAATTGAGGTACTTTCCATTATTGGTCTCATTCATCATTTATTATTGTTCTCCATGACTGGTTCAACTACTATTGCAATTGAAGAAAAAAAATTTTTGTCCTTGCCCTCACATAGTAATAAGTTATAAAAATCAGTATGTAACAAACATTTCTTCCAGCTTTTATGATACTGCACCTTTTTCCTGTTCTGCTGCTTCACTAAGTTCAGGAAGTTTAAGTCCAACTAAATTTTGATTTCTCATCAAAATATGCTCCTGTGAAGAAAAACAATAATATTTCTAAGTAGCTGAACTACAAATCTCAATTTAAATATCCCTGTCACATGAACACTAAGTATAACACTTACTTTAGTAAATAAACATAATAGAGACATTCACATAACAATATAATCACATGCTACATAACATGGATACTCATAAATTCACACACACTCTAGAATATTACATATTTCAAATTTCACATAGGCATTAATTTAGAAAAATTCCTGGTCATGCAAACAAAGATTCATAAAATGTGCCCCTTATTCAAGTAGCTACATAGAGTTTTGGCAAGTGAGAGCTTTAATAACTGACAATGAAACAAGGCAATTTTGGATATAGCCACAGTAATATGTTAGTATCCCAGATAATAGAAAATATTCAGAAAATCCTATATATGAGACTTTGCCACTTTCACTTTATTAAAACCAGAGTTTGGGATGCTACAGCTGCAAGTTAGTGCTTCATTGTTACTGTGTTCTACATCTATTCCTTATAAGTAGGGAAAAATACATTCTCAAGGATTAAACCTTGTCTTATTTCTCCTTCTATCATCTCCTCATTTTCTTTCATGTTCTCACAAATGTTTAAATTCACAAACATCTGCTTTTGTTTCTGAGTAGTAGCTCTCTGTCCAATTCCTACTGGACACAGAGCTCAAATCTTACCTAACTGGAATTACAGATCGTGTTGCAATAATTTTTTTATTCTCTTATTTGCAGTTAACAGCTTCTAGATCATCCAAAACTATAGAATTAAAAAATTATAGAATGGCTTGGGTTGAAAGGGACCTTAAAGGTCATCTGGTTACAAACCCCCAGTCATGGGCAGGGACACCTTTCACTAGACCAGGGTGCTCAGAGCCCCATCCAACCTGGCCCTGGACACTGCCAGGAACGGGGCAGCCACAGCTTCTCTGGGCAACCTGTGCCAGGGCCTCAGCACCCTCACAGGGAAGAATTTCTCCTGCAATTATATGGCTCAAGTGCCTCTGTAATCAAAACTTCCAGTATAGTATAACACACTAAGAATACGTGTGTTATATAAACAGGAAAAGACGAATAATGAAGCTGCCATTCCCAAACAATACAATGGGAATGAATTAATCCAAGCACAGAATTTGAGGTCCTCTCCTGTCCAGCCCTGTATTCATCTTAAAATATTAACAACTGAGGGTCAAGGAAAATATCCTTATTAGGCTGTTCAGTAAAGTACCTGCTACTTCTTTTTTTTCCTTCAAAATTCATTATTAGTAATAGAGACATGTTCATTGCTTTCTTTTGGTTGTTTATAATTTCATTAAATTTCTGCTTTTTTTCTTAGGGTTTAATTCTTAAATTTTACTAATAATTTAGAAAATTATTTAACAACAGATTAGTTACTAGATATTGCAGTCCAAGTCTATTCTTTTAGAAGCTGACACATTTACAGCACGTTATAATTGGGACCTGTAAGTCTGAACATGCTCTGGCTGCCCTTGCTCTCAGAGATGCCCAGTTTTACAGCTCTGAACACCTGGACATTTTCTGAGAAGATTCAATAATCAACTAATCATTACAAACCTTTTTCCTGTCCTCTGAGCTCTTGCAAATGTAAACATGCAAGAGCACATCCACATGTACAAATTGAAGCACCACAGTGAACCTGATGCATATTTGAAGAGAACTAACAAAGAGAGTAATTCCATGGAATTTACATACAGGTTACAATTTAGTAAAGTTGCAAAGGAAAAACATAATACAATTCTGTATTGATCATGCTGTAACTGTTTCCCATTTTATCACTTTATGTTTCTTGCAGTGATAAAAATAATGCTAAGCATGTTGGAAGTTACGGTATGAAAATGACTTTTTAAAACAGGATACAACTTACCTCTCTGAGCTTTGTCAGCTTCTGCATTCGAACTGGCTGAACTTGGATTTGAAGGTCTTTGAATGCTTTTAACTGATTGCTGGATTTATTACCAACAAAGCTTTTATCTTCCTCAGATGGTAATTTTAAAGGAGTTTTCTCTTTCTGTCCAGGCTCCAAGCTATCCCAGGACACAGCCCGTAATAGAGGAGGACGCAGCCCACACAGTTTAAATTCTGGTTTACACAGAACTTTATGGTCCTTCATTTCTGGAACAGGAATTTTTAGCTTTGAGTCCATAGTTCCTATTCCTGGTCCTGGTAGATGGGTTCTTAAAGGAACATCATTTTCTTTTCCTTTCTTGAAGAATGATTTTCCAAGTTCATTTTCACAAACATTCATGCAAGTATTAAGAGACATTCTGCCACCATCACCAGCTGAAGGGGAGCATTTAGGTAAAGTATCCATATGTTTACGTGGATCAAAGTTTTCCTTTTGGTCTGAGAGCTTCTCTTTGGAGTTTTCAAAGCCAGCAGAACGAGGAACCAACCTTCCCTGAGAAATCTTCCTTTGATCATTCTGCCTTCGATCAATTAATCCTTTTGCAGCATTCTGAAAGTACAGGGATACACATGAAACAGAGAAACAAATCCAGATTCCTCTTTTCCCCTGCCCAAGGACAGATTTTCATTGTAAAAAGCCATTTCCTTTTCAGTGACATTTGCTTTTGAATATTTGCTGTTGACAAAAGAAATAATTTTTAAAAAGCACTTAAAGAATATTGAATTGGGAATCTCCTCTCTGAACTTTTGAGTTAACCTCTCCCATTCCAGAGTCCATTACAACAAACCTCCTAAAGTCAAATTCCTCAGCATCTTAATGTAATGGTAGGACAAAAAATCATTGGTATAAACCAAAATGGATATAATGGATACTTTTACTTTACTTATAAAGTTATTTAGTATATTGATTTTAATTGAGCTAGAGCAGGGTGCAAGACAGGATGGAAAGATAGCTACAAGCTCACTATCTTCCACTACTTTTGCAGGTGCTTCATAATTTCTTAGAGCAGTGTAATTTCCTTTTCTCTCAGTGAACAATCTTTCAGCATCTTTACTTCCATCAGTAAGTCATACGTGTGCTAAGACAAACCAGCAGACTTTGTTCAGCTCTTAATGTGAAACACTTACCTCTGCAGTTTGCCTGTCATCCTCTTTCACAATTCTGTTATTCTACCAAAAAAAGGATGAAAAAATTGCCTTACAAGGTTATCTTCCACATCTATGCTACAAATGTTAGGCTTAAATATTACTGATTAATATTAAATATTAATCTCTTAATTTTTACATTGTTTTTTGTATTTATTTATGAAATAATTTTAGGGATTAATTTTTTCATAGATTAGGGTTATATTGGATATTTTTCTATTTTCTACACTTAAGAGATCTTTATGATCTTTCAGTTCTTGTAACCTCATGGATTTTTGTCTTCAGAGTAAACATTTATTAGTCCCTCACTGTACAGAGAAAATACCAGTAATCCAATTTTGGTTTATAAAATGGTATTCCAAACATCCCATTTTTATCAGGGACTAAAAGGGCAGCATATTATAATATAGTACTGTAATAACCAGGTTATTGCACAGACTATTCAGCTCTTACCTGCCCTGGAGATACTGACTCAATACTTGTGGTTGTGCATGCATCAGCCCCTGAAAAGATACACACATAATTAGGGCATATCCTGATATTTTGCTCATAATTTTTACTACTATAGCATTGACAAACACATATGTGTACAGCTCCCCATAATACATGAAGGACAAAAATACTATTAAAAAGGAAAAAAAAATCAAATGCATAGTAAGTGAAACATCATTAAAGCTTCTCTAAACTCAGTTTAGAGTTATTGATAAAATTTCAGAAAATAGAACATGTGACCTTTCAACAACACAGGAATAAAAAAGTATCTATATGCAAAAATATATTTTATATGCATTCAGGAGCTTTATCATATTCAGTGCAAGATGCTTAAACCTATGCTTCTTAAGAAATACTTAACAAATACATTTTTGCTGAGCTTTTATAAGTTAAGGTTTAAGCCTGCAAATGGTGGGATTTGATGATCTTAGAGGTCCTTTCCTCCCTTAATGATTCATTTTCATTTTACCTGATGGAATTGGAAGAGTGAGAAAGTTGCTCCCAGATCCTACAGGTGAAACTTTAGGACTAAGAGTAGGGGAAACTGCTTCATTAGAACAAAGAGGGAAAAAAAAACCCACAAAAAGGCAATTTTACTTTCTAGGCTGGTACCTTCTATATTTTTAGAATTCAGATGAGATTAAAACATCAATATTGTAGTCATCAGTCATGTGTTTGTCCAGAACCTGACAAGTCATTTTAATTGCCAGGTTGTACTTGGAAATTAGGAGTTTAGAGTATGTTTCATGTCTTATTCTTCTCAAAAATGTATAAATTTCTACTGATACAGGAAATCCCTGTTCTCCTCAGTTTTCTGATACTGTAAGCAGAGAGGAAATGCAGCACAAGAGAAGATTCAGGAGGAATTTTGAAAAAAAACCAGGTGATGTATACCTGTGGAGTTTTTTTTTCCTCCAGAAAGTGTCAGGCCAATTTTAAGACAGAACTTTGTTTGAACTGGCATTTCAAAGCAAAATGAAAGTCCTATTTCATGGTAAAATGGCCATATAAAAGGAAAAATAATTTCAGTTGACATTCTAGAACAAAACATTTTATTCTGCTGTTTTTAAAGGATGATCTGGTCCATTTAGCTTAGTTTATGGCTGTGTTCGGAATAAGAGGCAGTGTAATTGTGTCTGGAAGGAATGTTTTTTCAGCACGATGAATCTTGCCACTAAAATTTCCTTAAACAATAATTTGTGGCCGTTTTTCAGTTTTCAATAGAAATAATTCATGCTTTCTTGTTACACAGTTTACATTTAACTTTACACCATTTTACCCTGAGCCATCTGAGTACACGGATGGGTCATTTCTGTTTTATATGGAATCTTGAGGAGGACAAGAGGGATTCTGACCTTCAAATTAACCAAGTGCACGTAAACAGCAGCAATGTGTAGATTAAAATAGATGTTTGCCTTTTCAGATGTTTGGAGGAGAATATAAAATCTGCTTTTCACGATCTGCCCCTACCTGTGGGTGACTCTGGGAGGCTGCTTCTTGACTTTCTGCCTCTGCGTGTTAGGAACCTCTCACTCACTTTCTTTGCTTCTTCTAACAATTCAAGGTTCTTCTTTTTGTCTTCCTCTGATATTTTGACATCTGGTAGTGGATCATTTACCAGATCAATCACATGACCACTGTTGTCTGTGTAGAAAATGTCAGAATTAGAGCCAGACCTTCCATTCCCAGGTATATTGTGCCATGTCAGAGAACAAGTACAAAACAAACATAAATTTATCTTTGAGCTTGCGTGTAACCAAAATTAATGCTTGCTCATTTCTAATGTTACAATCTCAAGTTTAGAGCAAGTCCTCAAAGCACAGGTAACCCATAAAGATTAAGTCAAAAATGCTCTGAATATGTGAAACTGCCTTTCCCAGCTGTATCTCCAATACAGTTTTTCTCATTCCTAAATAAAAGTGCGATTAGATCCATCTCAACTCACAGTCACGACATTTCTGTTGGAGACTGAATTTTTTCATGGAATTTTCATGTTCAATTTCTCAAGGCTAAGAAACCACAAACTCACCCAGCAAAGATTTATGCAGAATAGTTTTAACAATTAATTTAACACTTCATTAATCTGTGGCTTTCAAATTGGTTGAAAACACTAAACTTTGAGCACCAATTTTTACAATTCTTCAGCCTACAATGAAGCAAAGAAGGAGTCAGTTGTCAGAAAGGCCTTTCTGTATGAGTCAGTATAAATGGCTTTTATAAGCATCTAAAGAACAACTTGGATGAGGGGGAGGAAAGTCATCAGGTAATATGAGAAAAATATTTTGAAATTTGACAAGAGCCATTGCAGAACCATCAGTTTTCAGGAAAGCTAAGGACATAAGCAAGCAGCAAAAACTCAAGGGTTTTTGGTTTGTGGGTGTGGAGTTGTTTCACTATTGGATTTGATTGATTTGCGGGGGGGAGGGAGAAGTGCTTTGACTTTAACTTCCTTACATTTAGTTAGTTTCAAGGATGTCAAAAACCATACTCACAGATTGAATATTCTAAAGCAATCTATTTTCAGTGAAATATCTGTTTTGGTTTAAACTCTGATTTGTTGGAAATTTGAGAGACACACCCTCCATGACACTTTCCTCTGCCAGCAAAAGAGAAGATTGGTAACACGTGGCAAGTTCCACTTTCCTTGAGCAGCTAAGCTGAAGTGCAGCAAAACCAGTATTACTGAACAGTAGTCCATATTCTACAAGAAATTAAAGCATGTCTATGTTGAGCCTTCTGAAAATGTTCTGCTAATGCACCTATTAAAACTTTCTGAAAGTAACAATGTGTGTATTTCCCTGAATTGGTGTGCATGTAGTGCACTTACAAACTCATGATCACAATTCAACATCCCAGCAGTATTCTCTGTGCATGCATTACACAGTATCCACTGTGTAATGAAACACATCGTAATGTGTAAACACTGTGTAATGTAGAGAAAAAAATTGTGCTCAATACAGTAAGACTCTCTATATAGGTTTTTATTGCATGTAACATTTTCTGAGAATACATCCTAGTTGAAATGAATAATCACTTCTTACCAACAGAAGTCAGTGAACTTGTTGAATTCCTAGTGGCACGGCTAGAATGTCTCCTATGAGGACTACGAGGCCTAGAGACAAAAATGAAAGAGCAAAAATTATGGAGTATGGCACAAAAAAACCCCACCCTAATTTTCTATAAAAAATTAATATTAGAATAAAAGCACTTTGATTTAAAAATAAAGACAAAAAGCATTTATTGCAGTTCCTCTCATCTCCAAACAACTGGAAAATGGAGGAGATTGCAGAAAGAAGGAAAGCAGAAATTGGTCCAACAAAGGCGTTCTAAAATCTGCTATTAATCTCATCCATTGGGAACCTGATTTCTCAGAAAAACCCCTACATTTCTCTAGATATTACCATGACTTAAAAATCATATAAGAATGGTATATAGGAAAAAAAATTGTTTAGTCTTTGTAAATTGTTACTGCTTCTCAAACTAAATTTTATGGCTGAAATAATTCCTTAGGCTCTCACATTGACACTCCCATGGGATCTTTCTAAATTGCAAACCAGGTAAAAGTCTCAAACAACTGCAGAAATTTAAATGCTGATCCTGCAAATAATTCCGCTTTTGAAGGGCAGCATATAAATTCTGATTCTAAACTAATCTACAAGTTTGGAGAAGTACACTTCTAAAAATACAAATTATAGATTTATGATACATATTTTCTGATATGTTTTTTCCCCATATTTTAAGTTTAGTGGCAGGTCAATAAAATTAAAAAGCCCAGGTCAAGAAGTATGGTTTATCAGTGTAAATACAATAACCCAAATTTAACTCAAAACTGAAGTTTTCAACTTCAAACAGGATTACTACTTCTGTTCAATGACTTACTTTCACATATGTTTAACCTCAAGGTGGTATTCTTGTCCCATCTATGTGAACAAGCCCAGAATTACTTCAAAATTCATTGCATTACAGTATTCAAATTGAAAATTTAAGTTGTCCAACTCAATGAGTTGGGTTGTCAGGCTCATTCCATGTAACTCTACTCTTTTAGTCTCAATTATATTCCTGTTCCCCCAGCCCGCATCCCAAACACCACCCTCAAAATGCAAAGGCATTATGACCAAATCACAGAGATACAGCAATTAATATTTTCATACAACATACATTTCAGAGCAATGTTATAGAAACACAGCTCCTGGAATTTATGGATGGATAGGTAATGTATTATATAGTACCTGTTAACCAGATTTTTATCAATTTCTACATCTGGTGTAACCGCATTCTCTGGAAGAACAATAGAAGGTGTGCTGCATGTTGTCCCTTCAACAGTAGCATCCTGAAAGGTTTGTGACAAATACAAAAATGTAGTTAAACAGAAATTTAAACCACTGAACATTGACTCTCTGTGTGGAAAACAATGTGTATTGCTCAATTTACCTAAAAGAGAAAGTGACTGAAATAAGAAAGAATTAGGTGTAATGTGACAAAACAAATGTGAATTAGAGGCCTATACTTAAATTACTCAAAAGGGATGATGGAGACATGGAGTATCTGTTTTCTTTAAAAAGTTTTAATGCATGCAAGCTAAATTCAATAAGCATGGAGCTAATGAGAAAACTTTTAAAAGGCAGACACTCTGGTTGTTCACACCAGCAAACCATTCCTCTAGTGAAGTACATGTACAAGAGTTCAGTGAATTTATGAGCTGAATGCAAGAGTGAAAAGCAAGTCTGTATAACAGGGCTAAATTAAGCACACAAACCCTCCAAATGATAGTAATTAATAATGAAAGCTTGAATAAACACAGTATTAAGTGTACATATGATACCCAAAACCCCCAGAAAATAATTTTAAGTTATCTTGTTAAGAGCTCCACGTGGTTTTCCCTCAAATTACTTGGAAATATATATATTTTAAAATATAATTTCAACACTTAATAAAGTAAAATGTAATTGTTAAGTGATAAAATAAACTGGCAAGCTGGCACTGAATATTAATGTGTGCTTGCCTGCTTAAAAATATGAGACCTTGCCTCAAGAACCTAATCCCAAACTTTCTGCATAATGATGTCATTCAGCTGAAGAAAAGGAATCTGTTTCCTGTGAGATACCACAAATGGAGTTGGCATAAAGTACTGTGGATGTGTCATATGTGGTAAGAAAATGATTACTTCTACCTCAAGTACTGTATTCAGATTAAAACCAAAAAACAGCTGGAGGGAAGCTTCCCTTCAGCAGTGGCAGTGGACTGCTGTCAAGCGACTTGTAAAATTTAAAGAATAATTTGTAAATTCTCAAATCCTAATTGTTCCTGCTAGGCACTGGTAAGTATGAGTGTTTGGTTTTAGTTTGTTATTTGGAGCCTACAGTTTCCTTGAAACTACATCCCAAAGCTTCACAAGAAGTTTGTAAGGCAAGTAAGAAAAAGCTGTTGCAATAGCACTCATTTAGGTGTTAATAGAATGAAGCATGTAATAATTCACAGTTTAGAAAATCAGTTTTGGACACTGGAAGTGTTCAAGGCCAGGCTGGGTGGAGCTCTGAGAAACCTGGTCTAGTGCAAAGTGTCCCTGTCCATAGCAGGGCAGCTGAAACTGAATGACCTTTAAGGTCCCCTCCATCCTTAACCATCTATTCTATTCCATAAGGAAGCTGACATTTACTTGACTGCTTATGTTTATCATTTACCATGGAACTCCTTGCAATATCTCTCCCAGTGCTGCATTTTATTCTTGTTGAAATAGTGTTTTTTCTAATCAAGTCAAAAGACTCTAGAAGTACTTGGAAATGGTATAATATTAAAATTCATAGCATAACCCTTCTACTTCTCAAAGGCAATGAAATATACCTTGATTTAGACCCCTGATTTAAGATTCTTGAGTCTACTGTAAATAGCATAATTTTTTTATTAAAATAAAAATGTTTCATGCAGCTCCACACCTCTATACTCATAATTCTTATATGAAATTCCTTGGCAAGTTCACCTTGTCAGTCACAGGAGAGCAGGATGGGGAACATGCCAAGAAAACACTGTGAAGATCTAAATTGAAAAATATCCTTGTAATTCTGAAAATGTTAGAATCTCAAAGCATATGTGATTCAAGTGCACAAGTGACATTTTATGACAACAGCTCAAAAGCAATTTTTAATAATATCCTTGAAAATGTTAAAAAGTAACAATATATTTTGTCAATGACAAAACTTCAGGTGACTGCCCTGCTTGTAAGGCAAAGCAGCTGAATACACATGCACAATGTTTATACTAATCTCATGACTGCCAAAAAGCAAAAGCTTTTGAATGATGTAACATCAGCCTTGAAGTCACTCAAGCCCATTTTAGGACTCTAAAAACAGCTCATTAAAAAGNAAAAAGGGCTGCAGCCAAAGCTAGTTCAGGTCAGGTAGAAAACATTAATCCTGGTCAGCAGCTATAGGAGTTCAGCATCTACACAAGTGAAACCTCAGGCCCTCGTTGTCCAAACCTACATTGTCCAGGAGAGGGGCAGGAAGAGCCAGAGCAGGAAGCTCTTTGCAGGGCCAGCTGGCTCCAATCTAAAGGAATTGTTACAGACTGAGGAGTGCTCAGGCTGCTCTCCACAGGTCTTGGAAGAAGTTTTAACAGGAAGCTTAAGCTGCCTCACAGTGGTGCAACTGTACAGAGATGACACAGGAGATTTCCATCACCCTCCCATTTGTGTGCCTTTAACTCTGCTCCCTTGGTTGCTTCCAGACCCACCTGCTCCTCAGTTATTCCTCACCCCCTACTACCAATGGTTCCCTGCTACCCAAGTCTCTGCTTCCTTCTTGTCCTAAGCCCTTCCCCCAACAAAAAGGTAGGGTAAAACTGACTCCACCTCTATGACTCAGGTGGGAACTGCTCCACAAGGGTGACCAGAAGCCATCCAGACTTGCAGGGAGGCTTGTGCAGGACTGAGAGGGTGGCACAGACAGTTTGGTCCATTACAAATAGCCAAGAGAATCAGGGCTTTGCAGGGTGGAGATAGAACCTCCAGACATTCTGGCTGCTAAGTTCTACCAAGCCCTCACTAAGCATACAGAGAACGTGCTTTTGAAAGTTGTATAATCCAGCTAAATTTGGATGGATTTTTACATTAATGGGATGGTGGGGGGAGAAGGAATACAAAAATACTCTGCTGAAAGCCCTACCATGCCAGACAGTCAGATGACAGAGCTTTACTGTATAACACCTGAATTCCTTAAAGCACTGGGGAAAACAATAAAAAAGGAAAAAGAAAGCCCTCTGCCACTTAGTCATATTCTTAGATATTAACTAAAAGTCTGTACTGAACTTCATAAAAACACAGGCTGCTGTAATAAGTACCAAAATGAAAACCCACATTTGTTTTCTCAAAATGAACTTGAGACATAGAACCCAGGTCTTCCCATCATGTAAAAGGTACTTGAAGCATGCAGGAAGCTATATGTGATGCAAGGATCATTTTCTTTTTGTCAGAACTGTTCTGCAATCTGTGTGTGTTTGGGCTTGCAGGGAAAAGGTGGGGAAGAATCTCCTGAAACAGGATGAGGAAACTGTTACACACCAGACAGCACTTTAGATGAGATGAGTTTCCAGACTTGGAAAATGTTACTGGATGGCAGAAAACAAATCCACTTCCTTCTAAAGCCCTGTCCTTGCTTGCAAGTCCTCATCTCACAATAATAAGCTGTTTTACTTAGAGTGACTTACAGTCATGCTGTAGAACTTGGAGCAAGAGCCAAGAGTGACAACAGCTAAGAAAAAAATCTAATTTTCACAACATTGGCTAGTGGCAAACCTTAAATAGGCTTATGAGCAGTGTGTTGATTAAAATCCCTCCACTGCTACTTTGTCTTAAAATTATAATTTATCTAAAATGAAGCATTTTGCACAGTGAACTGATTCACGAACTATTACTTTACCATAACTCACTTAAGACCTACCTCTAAAAGGCCCAGGAAATTTATTAAAAAACTAATATTCTTAGATTAGATGGTTGGAAATCTTTGTTTCTTCTATTTGACAAGCATATTCAGGATTAGAATCACTGATGTCTGCTAGATTTTCATATTTTTCCTCATTGGATATTATTTATACAGCAAGTCTTTTATACTAAAATACTTTTCATATAGGTGAGTTAAAAAAACCTCAATAAAATCTTCTTGAGCTAATATATGTTATCAGATGGTAGTCTTGATGAACTTGTATCCAACTGGGGTGTTTATCTTAATGCAGGAAATGAACACTCAGCAGTTTAGATGGAAGGCATGACAAATCAGTGCAGAGCTCACTGCTGGCAATGTTTCCCAACAATGTTAAAGTAGCGGATGTTTTCACCTAAAGTGTGGAATGTAGTGTCCTCAAACCCAAATGACAGTGTCACATCTTTAACTGAGGATATGCCAGACTATAAATCCTCTCCTTCTTTACATCAGTTTGCATAAAAATTAATGATTTGGATAACCTGTGATTTCTGAATCACAGGAAGGTTCTTTACCTCAGCTAAGCTAACAATTAAAAAAAATCCAATCCCAGTTTATTAAAACATAAAGTTACTTTTTATCTGTGGTATAGATTATTGAAAAGGGGGAAGACCCCTCTCTTATTGATTTTTTAATATTTATCTGGAAAGAAAATATGTAAAAACATGTAGATGCCACACAAATTTGAAGTAAACTGATGACTATGCCTGGGGAGCACCCACCTGCCCTCTGTATAGTTCCAGTGTATGTTCAGCTACTGCTGTGGCAAATAAAGCACTGAGAAAGCCCCTACAAACCAAAAAAGCCCATTTCCATCTTTCACACACACATGAATTGCATAACATCCTCTATAGCTGTAAAAACAACACTAGTTGTTAAAGTACAAGCCTAAGTTCTGTCCTCAAAGTTTCAAGTTTTCTTTAGTAATGCCAGAAAGGACATTTTTGGACAGCTTTGACATATGTCTGTCTGTTCTAAACCATTTATAAGCCTCCAGATCAAAATGACAAACAACTGCTTGAGAAATTTAAGTTCTTATCCCTTAGGCTATAAAATATTTGAGGAACTCTAAGGATTTCAGCTGAAGGATCATTCACAACTTCATCAATTAAGCAAAACACCCTAACACAGAGCAACAAATAGATTTTATTTTATAAACCCCTAAATATACACAAACAGATTTCAGCCTCAGGGTTCCAGCAAGTGTCAGAGAACACCTTTGTAAGGAAGAGAGCTTACTTTGGCTGGAGGAGAACTGTTGTGCTGGGCCTCTTTTGCTTGTCCCTTGTCTTCAGGTAAGGTTGGCATGGTGGGCAGCATGAAGCACGTGGAGCTGCAATGTGGACTAAGAGGACCATGCACTGCTGGCAGTATCTGTTTCAGGTTAGCCTGAAGGCATAAGAGCTGGGAGGCCTCGTGATCTGCAGGCTGGGTTAGATGCCAAAAATACAAATCAAATCCGTTTAAAACTCTATGCTTGAAAACTGGGATCACTTTACAATAACAAACAGTATTAAGGTTTAAAATTAAAAATGCTGTGTTTTATTAACTAAGGCTTTCAAGGTCAAGTATAACTTAGCAAATGCATTCAAAACAGACAACCTTCCATTCTTGTTGTTATTTCCATCTTTTTCCTTCATTTTACAGATTTTCATTTTCCAACTATGATGTGACCAAACCACCTTCTCTAAATATCCTCTAAGAAGTAAACAGCATCCTAGATATCAAAGAACAACAGAATGGGTAAGGTTGGAAGGGGCCACAGGGGGTCATCTGGTCCAACCTCCCTGCTCAAGCTGGGTCATCCCAGAGCACATGGAACAGAATTGTATTCAGAAAGTTCTTGAATATTTCCAGCGAGGGAGACTCCACACCCCCTCTGGACAATCCAGTTCATGTTTCAGTGCTTGATCACGTGCACAGTGAAGTTTTTCCTCATGTTCACATGGAACTTGCTGTGCATCAGTTTCTGCCCTTGCCTCTTGTGCTATTGCTGGGCACCACCACGCAGAGTCTGGGTCCATCCTCTGACATTTCCCTTCAGATACTGATAGACACTGCTAGGGTCCCTTCTCAGTCATCTCCTCCATAATATGCCTTTTAGTAACTAAGAGCCTTAACACTACAGAGCATGATCTCAGAGGACCAAAACTGGAACCTCGGAGGGTGGCACTCTTCCTTTGAGCAAGGTGAATTGGGCAAAGATTTGGTGTACCTCTGCACAAAACAACAGGGTGTAAGACACTTCCAATGCAAAATAGCAGTGATGCCCAAAGAGGGAAAGAAAAATCACGACCTATTAGCTGAGAAAATGCTCATTATTAGTATCAAGGGGAGGCACTGCATTCACAAGGATAACATCAGCATGAAAGCCTGTACCAAAGGCTGAGGCTCAGCAGTGCAAAGCACAAATCAGTCCTTAGAGTGGCAGTGGATGGGTTGCAATACTTACTGTGACACCTGCCCAGGAATCAGGGAGCTGTCCTCATCAATACATCAGTGTGCCCATCAATACATCACTGCACTCCCCGGCGGTGCCTGCAGGTCACACACACACAGCTGAGACCACCTGGCGTCACCACTGGGGGCTGCTGGCTACTGCATTGTAAATTAACCTGCTGCCGTTTTCCCTTCCTTTTCAGGGGTTGCCAAAGAAATGGATTCAGGAACATGTTGATTTATTGAGGTTGCCAATTACATTTGTCAAAATACATCTGTTGCTTTTTTTAAAAGGCAAAAATAGGCTAAACTATTCACAAGAAAAACTGAATCAGTCTCAGTAGTGACAAGTGCCTCACCTCAGCTCTCACAGAAAAAAATCTGTCTTATAAAACGTACAGAATGTGTGAAAACTTTGGACTATAGAAGCAGCTGAGACCCATGCTTTTATTAAGTTTATTTCACATTACGTTGGAAACTTAATTCTGTCTTTCACTAGAAGAGGAATACAAGGCCATCTCACATGAACGTTAATGCAGAACAAAGAGATTGTAAAAATTATCCTGCACAAATATTGGTGTGTTCAGGAAGAAGTAATTATATCATTGCAGTACCTTGATAACAAGTCTGAAAAAGATGCAGCACATGTGACATCATTATGAAGACCAAGATAGAGACTCTTTTTGGAAAGGGGGCATAAAGATTTTTCAGAGCAGTGTGTGTTGTAGGGACAGGATGCTTCAAGCTTTTCTAGACATATTGAACCTGTTGTAGGTGATTTTCTAACTCCACTGAAGGAAGTGGAAGTCCATGTTTGTATCATAATTTTACCCATCTCTGACTTCAAATAAGTAGAGGAAACTTTCTATGAATAAAATCCTAAGAAATGGTTATAAAGGCAAAACAAATGAAGTTCCTAATAGGATGGAAAAGACATATTTATGATTATGTATATTTTAATAAATCCGCAGATTAGACAGATAGCAGTAGCAGTGAACATCTTTGTGTTTCAACAATTAAGTTTTTTTGTATGAAACCCAGTCACCAACTATTAGCAACACATGAATATGAGATGGAAGAAAGTTAAGAAAAAAAAATGACATGGACTTGCTTTTCATCTCTGTAACAAAATCCTGGCATCCTATGCAATTTCTGAGTTTGCAAGAAATCAAATTCAAATAAAAAACAAAAATCAAACAAGCAAACAAAAAAATGCACAAAAAAGAGAGAGAAAATATATAAATCTGGCTGTTTCTCTGTCTCGCTTGGTATTTGCCTTATGAATTTATTATGGTTCTGATACATTCAACCCAACAGAATGCTGGGCCTGAAAAATCAGGAATGTCTCCAGTCATGGCCAAAGCATGTCTGCAGTCCTACATGGAATTGTAGAAGCTATTGTACCAAAGTGGTTTATTTCCAGTCTTAGCTGAGTTCTTAGTACATACTAAGCTTTAAAAAGTAATGCAAGTTATCTCGAAACAAGAAAGATCTATTAAGCACATCAAGTTTCAGTTCATTTTTCAGATTTAAAATGCAAAAAAACCTCTTTAAAACAAAAAGAAATAAATTAGCAGGCTTGTCTAAGAATAGAAAGAGACAAATCCCAAGCTGTGTTGTCCTAGAGATGCAGCACAGAAAGTACAGCCAAAGGAAAATGGAGGGTAGAAAGATGAATTTATGCCACCTTAACAACCCCCAGATTTGGAGTGGACTGAGTTCAGGCTGTCTCTGACACAATTAGAACCCTACTCTGATTTCCTTACAGAGCTATCCTGCAAATAGGAATAAGCTTCAAATCTCTGTGCTGATCAGTAGGAAATTCCTTCTTCTGACTTTCCATTCTTTCCTAATACCACTCCAGAAAACCCCAGTGCAGAGAACTATGTTGGAGCAGTGAAATCTTGCACATAATTATTCATATTCTTAGGCTTTTTAAAACAAACACCATCTTTGCACACCTTGACTGCCTTGCTGCAGTCCAGTACACTGCCAAAGTGAGGGCTACTGCATATTGCTATTTCAGTATAAGTATGTAGTACAATTAATAAACTATATGGTTTGGAACTCCCAAATTATTGATTTTTCAGTCTAAAAGCTTAGTTTTAACCTGTGTAGTATTCTTAAAGTCAACAGTCTGATTTTTTAAAGACTTTATGAGGATTATCCATCACAAACATCACATATTGTAAATTCAAATGGATTTACCATGCTCTGCAAGGAGTTCTGCCATTTTCTGATCAATTACTGCCTTCTGATACTGGTAGGAAAGGCAAAGGTTTAGAAATTATGGAAACTTAAGATATTAGTGAATAAATGTTCTTCCATCATTTTTGAAGCAACCTTATGCCCCTTTAGCTGGGCAATGAAAATAACCCCAGTAAATGTCACATGGAGTCAAAATGCATAAAAATAGGGAGCTTTGTGACAACACTCTACAAGAATGAGAGAAGCTTATCTGCATCTCAAAAATGTAGATAGAAAATAAATAAATGCCCTTGGAAAAATTATGTCACTGGAAGGTATATTTTTTCTTTTTCAGCAGAGCACTGGGGAGGAGTGCAGCCTTGGAGCTCACAGAAATTCACACCTCTATCTACAAAACCAGCTGTCAGCCCTACTGAACCCTGAGCTAGAGTGTGGAGAGCATGACTAACCTGGTTCTGAGCCTGGTTCACCTGCCAGCTGAACAGCCTTTGGAATCATGCTACCATGAGCTTTGCCAGCTTTGTCTCCTTTCCCCAAGGACAAACATGTTTCATTCAAAGAAGAAAATTATATGGTAACAATATGTGCAATATAGTGAGGTACCAAGTGAAACACATGTAATTATTGGTCCTGAAGACATTGAAAAGAGAGATGAAAAATATACCTGCATTTTAAAAACAGTCAAGGAGCATGAGCACATATTAGCATCTTAGGCACTGAGATAATTTCAAGAGCCTGTTATTTCTTTTTTTTCTTCATTCCTCAAGATCTGCCTGGCCTGCCTCTATCTTATCAAGGAATATCATGATATTATTGTAGTGTTTTATCAAAGTAAATTATCTCCCCCAAAACCATTCTTTCAGAAATTGCAAGAGCTTCAAAATTATCTTTTAAAATTAAATTCTTGTAGAGATTAACTCACATGTCACAGGCAGAGTGGATGGGGGTGAAGATCTATGATCTCAGTCTGCATAAGCCCTGTGCACCTACAAAATAAGTTAAAAAAAACACAAACAAATTACCTATCCAATTCACCAAATTCAGCTCATTCCCACACTAAGAGAAGACAATCTAAAGAATAAGAATAAGAAAAAGAAATAAAAGAGAGGATGGAGTGCTTTTTAACATTTTAGTCTGTTGTTATAAACTTACTTCTTAAAATAGTTAGGAAAAAAATGATCCCCTGAGCTCAAATTTGTAGTCAGATATAGATCAGTGAATGCAGAGAACTTTCTTTTACCACTGTGTAGGCTTAGAGTACAATCTCCAGGAAATGGAGATCTGGGAGCTCTATTCCATAAAAGGGAAAAGTATTTAGAGGCCCTTGGCTTTCAGTGTGTTCTCTCTGCAACTCATTTTACCATAGTAGAGAAAGTTAAGTATAATCAGTTAACTTCCCCTGGCTGAGTCACAGCTGAGTTCGTGTCAGCTCAGAGAAAGGTGTTTTACTCCATCTCCACTGATAGCTTGGCACCTGACCCCAAACGCTCTGTTACATCACAAGGGTGCACAAAAAAGGGAAGAAATAAACAGTTAAGAAAGCATTTTATTAATATTTCTTGGCCTTGTGCTGCCTGTGGTCAAGTCAAGCAACTCTCATTTGTCAACAACGGGAGCTCCTTGCTCATGGATGCAGCTGAACTGCACAACTCTTTCTTTGTTGCCCTGCAAAGTGGTTGTAAAACGTTACCATATTAGAAAGGTACCTCTTTTCACTCCTTTTTGTATAGTTGTAAAAATATATGGAAATCACATAGCATTTTGAATTAGGTTTTGCAGCTTTGAAGTACTTAAAACCCAGTAAAAGTCCTTCAAACAAAGTCTGAGCAAATCAGGGTGTTTTCTTATGTTTGTGCCACAGAAGTGTTTTCAAAGACAAAGCATGATTACAGCTTAAGATACACAGTCTGTTGGCATACATTAGCTATCACTAAAAATTTTAAAAACCTTAAACCACAACACAACAAAATAAACAAACCCCCTAAAACCAGATCCAGAATATCTTTATAGAAACACTTTGAAATTCTGCATTAGGACTCCAAGATCTTTGTATAATAGAACATTCACTCGGAAAAGGGAAAAAACCCCACAACTGAAGCTGACTCATGTACATTCTTGCCCTTTGTGACAAAAGGTCCTATGTGGAAATTGGAAGACATTTTCTTTATTTTCTGCAACAGAGGAAAAAAAATCGACAAGTAGTTTCCTACTGCATCTCATTTTTATGACAGAAGACTGGTTTTTCATATTAAATACTCAAGTTTGCAAGATATTAAGATCCTGCTTCAGTTTATCAAACCACAGGTCATAGCCCCAGGACCAATATAAGGCACCTCGGTGATAACCTTAATGATCCAAGTCCTACCCACACCAACATCCATACAACTGCACAAGGTAAGACCTGGAAGACAAAGTGGTGTTTCTGTTTATAGGATACAGAACAATTCTACTGGGACATGCAAAGTGTATATGCAACCACTGTGTGAATTCAAAGGATCTGTTTTCATTCTGAGATGAAATCCTGAGCATTGAGATTAATTCCTGAGTGACTTAAATAATGCTTCTTGACAATCAGAACACTTCCAGGTTGCAACCTCAGTGACAATGGATAAAAGTGAATAATTCTGTTACAAAAATATCTTAAAGGAAGAAACTAGCAAAAGCTGAAGGAAAATATAACTTCTAAAAAACTTCCCTCAACCTCAGTGATTACAACCTTCCCTGGGACTACAAGCTACACATGTAGGACTTGATTTACAGAGCAGCATGACAGGAAAGAATCTCCTTTTCTGCTTCCTGTTTTCCTCATAGCTCAGGAACAGATAAAACTGGATGGTTTTCAATAATCTGCTTGAATGAGAGAAAGGAAAAGTTAGGTCAGGAGGAAAGTAAAATGTTTTGATGCATGTCCAGCCTGACATGCATCCTGGGAGAATATCTACAGTAATGGGTAGTTATGACCCTGTTGAGACTGAAAACCAAAAAGTTTGGGGGTGAAAGGTGATACTGCTCCATTATTAACAAGACCAACCCCTACAACAAAGCATTTGGTTTGGTATTGTATTAAAAAGTTTACATCCGACATTGAAGAAATCTGAAAACTAACTCCAAAAAGGTTTAGTGGAAAATGTTTTCTGGGAGTTCTGTACTTAACTCCTAGAGGATTCATTCTGGTCCCAGCTTTAGCTTTTCCTTGATACATTAAAAGAAAAAGTAATTGGACCCGATTTCCCTCAGAGGCAACCATTTTAACACAGCTAAATGAAAATTTAAGACATATTCATAAGATCATAACTGAGTTTGAAAATAGCATTCTTTTTTTTTCTGTAAAATGTCAGCTTCATTTCTTTTAACAATGTTTTTGCAGTTTGTGTTTTGTTAGTAGGCAGTGTTTAGATTTACTTCTCTTGCAGCAAAGCCTCTGAAGGAGTGGCTTACAACGACTTTTCTTTTCTTGCAAGAATTCTAGGCTGAATTTTATGCTGCAGACAATCTGCAAACAGATGAAGAACGTACATATTTTAGAAACACTGAGGAGCAGTATTTCACTAGCTTTTTAGACTAGTAGATCCAGATTTTAAAAAAAAAAAAAAAGATACTTCTTTTAAGGTAAGCCTATTTTAGGCAGCCTGAAAAATTTCCAATTCCACTTTTTTTTTTAGGGGCAAGTAGTAGTTAATGCTGCATGAATCAAACTTCTATAAATTACTCTGGTTTGGATGAAATTTTTTTTTATTTTCAGGGTTTGTTTTTTTTTTATCTAGCACTAAAAAGAATGTAAGGAAATTAGGTTATAAGCAGCATAATGTCCCTGTGAAAACAAATTATTTTAAGAATTGCCTACAAGTTCAGGAAAATAAATATGTTCTGGTTCACTTGTAGTTTTTATTCATTCTGGGGCTTTTTCTTTGAACAAATATTTTAGAGACCAAACTCCAAAATGGTAATTTTATCTGGTTAAGTCTGTACCTAAGATACTGGACTCAGCTCTCTTATAAGAAGGATGTCTTCAATGAAAGCAAGTCTTTTTCTTTTCTCCATCAGTGGGCTTTCAGGTAGAAAATCAAGTACAAGACAACAAGAAGCACTTCTCAGCCAGGTGGCCTCTAGGAAATGAGTTGGGCTGAACTTTAAAAAAAATTAAAATATATATAGTGAAAAAGACAGTATGTGTGATATTAAGGAAAAATGAATCCCCGACGTATTCGGTATTATGCATAAGTTAAAGAATTCAACCAACAGTAGCAAATCTGATGATCAGAAGACTGTCAGATCTCAAGGCATAGTTGCTGTATTTCTTCACTTGCAGATTATATTTGATAGACTTTAAGGAAATGCAGTTTAAAGGAAGAATGTGAATATAGAGTGGGAGGATATTTGGCATGGAGAATAAGGATTTCTAAGCATAAGGAACAGCATATAAGAAAGTGCGAAGATAAGAGTGGGAGAAGAGTACACTAAGTGTCATTTAGGAGGGCAGTTCAAAAGAAACTCAGAGCTAGGAAGTACCTGGAAAAAAGTCTGTTACAACATAAAGGCAGTGACGTTAAAACAGGAAAAATATTTTAAATAGTTGAAATTATATGTGATAAAAAATATTACACTCCTCCTCCTCCTGGACAACTTACTATTTGAAAGAAAATTTGTTTAGGACGCAGTGCCAGTCTTGTTGTGTAGTGCTGAAGGACCCCTCTGATGCAGGACCTGTGCACTGATAAATTTCCCAACAGAAACTGTACCATTCAGAAGCCCAGGAGATAATACCACCCAACACACTTTTTCCTAAATGAGCATCATGTTCTCAGCCACAGAGAGTCACTTGGGTTTCTCTCTTCTACTCCTTCTCACAGATTTGGAGAAACCTAGATATGTTTCTGCTGTCTGGACTGCATGTATCATACATCACATTCTAGTTACACATTTATTTTTGTCTATGGTGTAGGCAGAGTTAGGAGCTTGAGATGATATTTTCTCAGATTGCCACTTGATTGTATTCTTAGTCAATGTAAAAAGAAAACAAATATGTTTGTGTGGAGGAGAGACAGATAAGATCGGGGGGAAAAAATCAGTGTTCCTTGGTGTCAATTAATCCCTTTTTAAGAAAAACTTCAAGGTTTCTACATGAAGTAAAATTTTTGAAAGCAATTTCTACATAGAAAAATTCTATAAATGATTCTGCTTTGCAGGGCAGTAGGATATCGGCTTTGCATAATTTGGAAAAAACAACTAGCAAAGGCCTGACTTAGAAACATAAATAATTTGAAGGCAATTAGGGCAGAACACTATTGCTTAGTGACCCAGGAGTCTTGTTGCTAGCCAAGCAAAAAAATTTCCAAATGAAGAAATTAAACAAAATTCTTTCTTTCCCAATCACAAAGGATAATCCCAGAGGGCACACTTTGTTGAACAGACCAACAATTAATAGCTTTCTACAGGATCTAGAATGCAATTGTGGGCTTTCAAGCAGAGAGATTATATTTGGCTTTCCATCTTGCATAGATAAATGGCAAAGCAGCAAAACATGCATTTTATTCCCATTTTATCCTTCCTGGACACAATCAGATTGACATTTGCTTGCTTTATTGATACATTGACACCTATTTTTGCATTACAAAAATGTACACATGCCAAAAGAGCATGAATGTGCCTCACTTCCTTTTAATGAGAAAAGAATTATTGATCCTAGTCTACTGAATTTTTTTCAAATATTGCCGTACACCGGGACAGGAACAACTACACTATCAACTTATTGAAATAAACAGCCATTGTGTGGACTTTGACTGCTTACTTTTTTTTCCACAGACCTGGTCATTCACTCATGCAGGTTGTAGTGTCCCAACTTTGACCTAGGGATGCTGTCTATTAAGTCACAAGAATTGTTGCTTTTGCTAGAAACAGTCCAGTTTTATTCCTAGTGTACACATTAAATCTGCAGGCCTAGCTGTTTGTGAAAAAGCAAAGCTCATCATATCACCTCTTCCTTCCTGCCAACAGATGATACAGAAGTGTGAAAAAGCAGTAACATTTTGTAATGCCACCTTCTGAGTTTTTTTTCCTGGAAAGAAACACAACTTTGAAGCCAGCAGCAACGCTAATTTCTCTTCTCAATATCTAGCGCTGAAAATAGATATAACAGCAACAACAATAGCAATAATGAATGTAAAGGATGATTGTTCAATTTCAGTATTCTCCAAAGAGGTGGGGTGGGGAAGGAAGTCTTCAGTGTCTTATTCAGGTGTGATATCAATGCAGAACTGGAGCCAAAAGCTCTTTCTTTCTCACAAGATGTACTAATGCAATACAAGATTCTGCAAACACACTTTGCAGAAGGTCTTTTCCTGTATTGCTGAATCATCTGCAGATGTCTGTGTGCTGTGTTATTCCTTGCTACTGACTGTACGCTTCTGGGACCACATTATAAATACCCTGACAAGAACCCTTCAGATTTAGTCAGACAGTGTTATTTTCACACTATGAAGTTCTCTCAGTAAGAATTCCCAAACTGATGTAGTTTTTCATTTAAATTTAATTTTTAGACGGTGTGATAGGAAGAGGCAGCATATTTACAGCACAGTTCAACTTAATGTACTATGTAAAGGCAGACTTTCAGTAGCTTGGATGAAGCTTGATTTTTTTTTTTTTTTTTTTTTTTTTTTTTTTTTTTTTTTTTTTTTGTTTGGTGCGTT